>CM068754.1:17262729-17515229 GCA_035084275.1 Hydrolagus colliei
TGGACACCAGCTCAAAGAGAGATTCAGTTTTTTTAAAACTTTTTTTTCTCGCTGCCTGCTTCGGTTTTGGGGGGGAATTGTATTCAAGCAACCGCAAACTTCCCAATTCAAATTCCACTCCATCCATTTCCACACCGTGTGTGTTACCCAGAAAGGTTGTATCCATTCCCTCATTCTCCTTATTCCCTATCTTTTTTTCTCTAACTCTTCCTCCCCCCCCCCCTCCCCTCATTCTCTCTCTAGCCCCCTTTCTCTCTATCTCTCTCTCCCCCCTTTCTCTATCTCTCTCTCCCCTCTCTATCTCTCTCTCCCCCTCCTCTCTCATCTCTCTCCCCCTCTCTCTCTCTCTCTCCCCTCTCTCTATCTCCTCTCCCCTCTCTCCATCTCTCTCCCCCTCTCTCCATCTCTCTCCCCCTCTCTCTCTCTCTCTCCCCTCTCTCTATCTCTCTCCCCTCTCTCTATCTCTCCCCCCTCTCTCTATCTCTTCCCCCCTCTCTCTATCTCTCTCTCCCTTCTCTCTATCTCTCTCCCCCTCTCTCCATCTCTCTCCCCCTCTCTCCCCCTCTCTCCATCTCTCTCCCCCTCTCTCTCCATCTCTCCTCCCCCTCTCTCCCCATCTCTCCATCTCTCTCCCCCTCTCTCCATCTCTCTCCCCATCTCTCCATCTCTCTCCCCATCTCTCCATCTCTCTCCCCATCTCTCCATCTCTCTCCCCGCTTTCTCCATCTCTCTCCCCGCTTTCTCTATCTCTCTCCCCGCTTTCTCTATCTCTCTCCCCGCTTTCTCTATCTCCTCTCCCCGCTTTCTCTATCTCTCTCCCCCCTCTCTCCATCTCTCTCCCCCTCCCCCCTCTCTCCATCTCTCTCCCCCTCTCCCCCTCTCTCCATCTCTCCCCCCCTCTCCCCTCTCTCCATCTCTCCCCCCCTCTCTCTATCTCTCTCCCTTCTCTCTATCTCTCTCTCCCCTCTCTCTATCTCCCCCACCCCCACCCCTTTCTCTCTCTGTCTCTCTCCGCTCAATCTCTCTCCCACTTTATCTATCTCATTTTCTCTCTCCCCCTGTCTCTCTCCCCTCTTTCTCTATCTCTCTCTCGCCCTTTCTTTCTCTCCATCCACCCCCCCAACCCCCGCCTCTATCTCTCTGCCCCTCTCTATCTCACTCACCCTCTCTCCCCTTTCTCTCCCTGTCTCCCCCATCTCTCTCTCTCTCTCTCCCCCTGGGCTACAATTCCAGCATGGGAGTTCTCTCCACGCAAATGATAATAATAATATCGTGCACTCATTTGACAATAAAAAAAAGAGTTGACTTACCTATTTGGACATTGCTGGGAAAAGCGCCCAAAACAGCCCCCAAAAGTAGGTTGAGGGAGAGCAACACAGGCTGAAGAAGATAACTGCCCATTATCCTGCTGAATTCTCCCAGTCCCCTCTTGGAAACAGACCTCAAAAGGCAATCATAGAGTTCTGTGGTTGTAAATCCCACTCTTTTCCTCTCTTCCCCTCCGTCTTTTCGTGTGTCCTTTCCTTCCTTCCTCCTTTCCTCTCTCTTTCTCTCTCAATGGGTCTCAGTTGTCGCCATCAAGACTTTGGAGCTGATGTGTGTGTGTGTGTGTGTATATATGGTGTGTATGTATATGTATAGATAGATAGATAGATATTTGGTGTGTGCCAGAGGAAATGTAGGATAGTTTTGACACTGGCAAAGATGGTGGTGGAGTGAGGGGAGTACAGTATATCTAAACCTAACGCCTCCAATAGGAGAGGCGGGCAGAGGGGGGCAATAGTGTTCAGACTTGATCTGACGTTGGATTAAACAGCATCTCTCTTTACATGCCTGGCCACTGCAGAACACATTGCAAAACACACAGCCGTGGAGTGAATAGAAAACACAACTCTACCCACTCCCTGCTCTCTCTCTCTTGTTATTTAAAGAGACAGCGCCTCCTTCCTATTGAACACTCACCATTCTCTTTATTTTATTCCCACCCCCCCACCCCACACACACACTTAAATCCACTCAATCAATCAATATTTGGTGTGTTTTTTTTTAAACATTAAAAAACATTCTCATCAATTATTTTTTTCATTTGAATTGAATGAATTCTGCGGCAAAGCAGAATTAATGACACCTTTTTACCAAACTTTTACTTTCTAGCCTTTAGTGATCGATGACAGGTGGCGATGACACAATCCTTGCATTTAATAATACTAATAATAATCCTCGCCTTTGACGTAGCACGTTTCTGTAAAGTGAATTGACTGTATATATTTGTGGGCGAAACGCGGCAGCCAATTGCGCACAGCAGCGTCCCCCACACACAGCCGTGGATTGAAAATGCCAATTTATTATTATTGGGGGGGTTTTCTTGAGGGGTTATTATCAGGCGTGTGTGTGTGTGTGTGTGTGTGTGTGTGTGTGGAGTATGGAAACGTGCCCAAGGTTTCGCCCTGACCTGCCTGGAATCGAACTCTGGTCTCTCGCTTGTAAGGCAAGCGCTCTAACCACTGAACAACAGAACTCCACATTTGATGGAGTCAAATCGTTATCACAAAGAGACATCTGTTTGGCCCGTCTCATCTTGTCCAGAGGCCATTGGATACCAAGACCGAGTCACAATTTCTCGCTCGTGAGTCACACACACACACACCAAGAAAATTGCCAGTTATCTCCATGATTTCATTCTGAAAATCAGCACACTGATGATGGCCTGTAGTATCCCTTATTATTTATATATACAAGTGATTTTCTCCCCCCCCACCACTATTTCTTCATCAATTGGAGTGGAGGCTGAAGAACGCTCAGAATGTCTAACATATCATCAGGAGTGGAAGGATTGGGATGTTAGTGCCCTTACCTTAGAACATAATAACAATAATAATAAGAGTAATCCTTGCGTTTGATATAGCGCTTTATCATGTCACCAAGATAGCTCAAAGCACTTCACTGAATATACTGTGAGGTGAAGTAATTGACTGTGTAATATTGTGGGGCTAAACATGATTCCTTCTCCTCTTCGGCGCTCTTCGTTTAAGTCAAGGTGATATGTTATGCATAGAATCAGTGACCAAAGCAAACGTTTACAGATTTGAACACTGAATTGGGAGAGTAAACCGATCATCTGAGCTCAAGTCTCCCTTCAGTTCTCGGTGACAAATAGTGCACATGAAGTTTGAAGGAATCAGGAGAACAAGAAGACATTAGGTTTAGATTTATGGAATGGGTGGTAGTCGGGAAGGGGGTTGGGGGAGAACGGACAATTTTAGGACAGGCACCAGGAAGTGTTTCTTTACACCAAGGGGTAATTGACAAGTGGCACAGGCTGCCAGGGTGGGTGAGTGAGGGCCAGGACACTGGCACTTGTGTGTGTATGTGCGCGTGTGTGTAAAAATAACAGCACGATAGAGTTGTTCGGATCTGGAATGCATTGCCTGAAAGGGGGTGGGAGCCGATTCGATACCAACTTTTAAGAGCAAGGTAGATAGTTATTTGTGGAAGACAAGTTGGCGGGGCGATGGAGAGAGAGAGCGGGGGAGTGGGGGAGTGGGATTGATTTGGACAGGTCTTTTCAAAGAAGCTGGCCCAGGCACAATGAGCCGAATGGCCTCCTTCTGTGCGATGTGATTCGAAGGTGGGTGTTCTGGAGGAATGAGATCAGTCCAAACTGAAGGGCCTTCTGTATCCCAACTGATCTGGTGAATGTGAGTGGAGCAATAGGCTTAATTAGTCCATCCTCATGATAATTACTTGCTGTAATTGATATTCTGGTCTATGGATAGTAGCACATTACTATAATGGCTTCACTATGCATGTTAAAAGGTTATCTTACTGGTGTAATAAATACTTTAATTGGTGTTGAATGTGCAACATCATATCTTGCGCGGGGTGAGAGGGAGGGAGGGAGGGATCTAGTATAATGCACTACAGAAGAGATTGGCATGACATTACAGGAAGGTCAAGGTTTCAATACATCACGGGGAACTGTGGAGATATGGGGTAGACTCCAGCCTCCCAATCATGGTAAGTTTGGGTGAGTGAAAGATCCCATTCATTATGAATCAAAGGGATAGTGTGTTAGAATTTCAGCACCGTGGAAAGCAGAGTTCCCCAATTTACCAATAAGATGAAAACATATTCCTGTGGCATAGGTTTGAACGAAACTAACTCACATGATTAGAGTCCATGCAGTACATTTCACCTCTTATCTTGGAGGAGAATATACCCACTGCCTTAACTGTTTACATACAATGATGCACTCCACTTTCGATCCAGAGTCTCGTCGTTGTGGCGTCTCAAAGCGCTTCGCAGTGTTTTACCGTACGGAAGTGAGATGATGTGTTTTGTCAGAGAATGAGGCATTTGTACACAGTAACGTCCCACAAACAGCCAAGGAATTAACGGCCAATGTTACTCGGGGGATTGCTGGCCAGGACACCAAGGGGTTAATCGCTTCTCTTTCCGAGAAGTAGGTTCTTTAATGTCCATCAGGACAAGCAGAAGTCTATCGTCTCATCCGAACAGAGGCAATGTTGACAATAATAATAATTCTTGCATTTGATATAGCGCTTTTCACATCTTATCGACGACACAAAGCGCTTCACACAATATACTATAAAGTGAATTGACTGTAATTTGTGAGGGTGAAACACGGCAGCCAATTGCGCACAGCAGCGTCCCCACAAACAGTCGTGGATTGAAAATGACCAATTTTTATTTTTGTGTTTTTTTTGGATGGATTTTTATTAGGTGTGTCTATGTGTGTGTGAAGTAAGGAAACTTGCCCAAGGTTTTCGCCCTGATCTGCCTGGATTCGAGCACAGGTCTGACGCTTGTAAGGCGAGCGCTCTAACCACTGAACTACAGGAGCTCCACACAATGAAGTGCTGCACTGGAGTGTCAGCATAGGGCTCCAAGTCGCGATTTGTGGGTCTTGAACCCACAGCTTTCTGATTCGGAGAGCTATCACCTGAGCCAGCGTTTACTAAACAACACCTCACTCATTTCCCTGAAAGAACTGCCTGAACAAGTCCATTAAAAGTTAATTGAACTGCCTACTTCCATCAGTTGCTTTCGTGAGATAGGATCATGTTATTTTACAACCCAGGAATGTAATGCGCAGGGAAGAAATGGGCACACAACTAAGTAGACAAAGGAAGAATAGAACTCGCTGGTGTCCCTCGTCATTATTTCTACATTTAAGCGCGTCATGAAAGAAGCCGCGAAAGGATATGATCAGTAATAACGTAAGATGTGAGGTAGCGCGAGAGATTCTATTAATCAGAGTGACAACATTATGCAGCTCCAAAGGGCTCAATCTACTTAGTATTACCAAGCGTCGACAGTACATTTTTCCTGACACCATTGGATAGAGGACATCAAATGCATACCAGTCTCGATCTAGAGATAGTCCATGAATGGAAAGCTCATAAATCATGCGCAATTTAGCTGCTGCAGACTTAGAGAAAAAGAGTCACTGAGAAACGATAAAAAAAATCTTCATATCCCAACATGGCCATTCTATTTATAAGGTATTATTTCAACTTCATTCATTCATTATTTTTTAAAAAAAAACTATTTGCAACCCTTGGAATGTGATTACATAACTGAATGCCTCATGAATATAGAACCGATTCATTTCCATTTGTGTAATAAAAACAATACTTTTGAGAGGAGCTTGCTTGCTTATAATATGGTGATTTTATAAACAGTTTTTATGGAGGTGTGAATTCCTGAATCCACCCCGTCTTTCAATAGAGAATAATGCTCTGATTAGGTTGTACCATTTATAATAAAAATAATTATCCTTGCATTTGATATAGCGCTTCTCACATTGTCTAGACGTCTCGAAGCGCTTCACAGAATATTCTGTAACGTGAATTGACTGTATATTTTGTGGGCAAAACATGGCAGCCAATAACGCACAGCAGCGTCCCCCACAAACAGTCGTGGATTGAAGTGACAAATTTATTATTTTCCCCCTATAATGCTAATAATAATCTTTGTGGAATACCACCTTTCATGTCGGGAGGATGTCGCAGGATTTACTGTAAAGTGGAGTGACTGGGTATTCTTGAGGGCAAACGTGGCAGCCAATTTGCACACAGCAAACACCTAAGAAGTGAACACAAATTTTAGTGGGGGTTTGCAGGAATTTGGGCCAGGAAACCAGGAAGCAAATCACCTGTCTTTTGGTGGGGGATGGGAGAGGAAATAATCTTTTTTTACTGGGGTGAAGCAATGGACTGTGAAAGAATGTTTGGTTTAATTATTGGAGATTTTATTTGAACCACAGTTCATAATGGAATTAACGTTAGCTGCCATTTGTTTGCGTGTATAAACCTCTGTCTCTGTGTGAGTAGCTTGGAAGATCAAATAATTATTCTTTGTTTCGTGGTGTTGACTTTCCCTGCTAGAAGATTTTCACAAATATACACGATGCACCTTAGGAAATAGATGAAAGAATTCAGATTTTGCTGGTGTTTCCTCTACTCCTCCACTGCCCACACTTTCTTTAGAAACACAAGGATGAGAAATGTTGAACCATGATTGTCAGCCCGAATCTGTATCACACATCTTCAAACACAAACCCTACTCATAACATAGATTCATAGCAATTTGTAGCTCAGAAGGAAGCCATGGCTTGTCAGTTCCTCACTCCCTTCGCCCTTCGCCCTTCGCCTCGTCCTCTCTTCCCAGTTTCAGGTCCCAGCTAAAGACCTTTCTCTTCAACCGGGCCTTTGGTCACCTTTCTACTCCTGCTGCTAGCTCGGTATCGGGATCCGTTGTTGTGAAGCGCTTTGAGACGCCATCCGGCGTGGAAGGCACTATATAAATCAAAGTTGTTGTTGTCGTTGTTGTCCATTCGATCCCGCTGCTCTGAGTCTCAGAACGCTAGTTTGGTTCCAAAGTCCACTTCATGGTTGATTTGGTTCGCAGTAGTTAGCAAACTGTGAATGTTAGATGAATATTGACAATACCTGGCAGACACGTCTCTTTTGGCTGTACATGAAAGTCAGCAAGCTCTGACTTGAGATGAAAATTGTCGCACCGTGTCTGTGGCAATAAATATCTTCTCCTCCTCCTTGTCTCCAGAACAAGTCCATCAATAAGCCAAGGTTACAAGATGGGACAAATCTCTTGATTCCAATTACAGGCCATTTCCATTCAGGAAGTGTGCGGCGTTTTGCAAAGACTCTCTGGCAGCCACCAGGTCTCTCTCCGACTCTTCGGTTCCGCCAGAAATGATTGGACGTTTTCGAAGCTCCTTTGTCGTCCCGATCTTGAAACAACGCATTCATCTTTCCCAACAAGATGATCATTTAGATAGTCTTCAAAAAAAAAAAGGTTATGTACAGTACCATGCCAATGTTTACTTCCCTTTCTTCAGCTGTAAGCGCCACTATATAATTTCACAGGCTTCAGGAGCCAGGAATGATCTGCTACAGGAAGTGTAGAATTTACCATCTCCTTTGTGTGTACACAGTCAGTGCCATCAATCTCCAGAAGGTCGGAATTCTCTCGAAACATTTCTGTGTCTCCGAGCAGATGGGTGGGCGGATTTTGCAAATATTCTCCGCTCCCGTGGCTTGAAACACGCTCGTTCATCGCGGGTGGACTCTCTCGGTCTGATCTGAAAATCGGTCCACATGTTTGGGACTCCGTTCTGACTCCGTGTCCGCTGACTCGCACGCACGTTTCCCAAATCCCGTAAACCTGCTGTTGGAGTAGGCCACATTCTCGTCCATTCCAATTCAAGGATCAACGAAGCGTTGAACTGGACCTTCTCCAGAAGTCAAGCGGATAGACAAAGCGTTCCATTTGTTCACAATAGTAACGGTGACAACACAACTCAGTAGCGAGCACAGAACAATAAGGCTGTCTACAAATATAAACAAGCAGAAGAATAATCCTTGCGCATTTAATACAGCGCGCCTTATCACGTGGTCGAGACATTTCACAACCCTTCCCAGGAAATAGTGTAAATTGGACTGACTGTGTGTTTTGTGGGCGAAATGCGGCAGCCAGTTGAACACAAGAACATAAGAATTAGGAGAAAGGGGTAGGCCATTCTGCCCCTCGAGCCTGCCCTGTCCATTTACAGTAATAAGATCAGGGCTGATCTTCTATCCTAATTCCATTTCGATAATTCCATGCAAAGTGAGTGACCAATTTTATTTGGGGGATTTGTTGGCCAGGACATGGGAGCGGAGGAGGGAGAGAAAGGTATATGAGCAGGTAATATATTAAAAATATATATTTTTTTAGCTTCTGACCTACGTCTGAAGTCACCGCCAACATCCGCGTAGCTTCTCTTTAGGCAATCGAGGCAAAAGGGTGTGTTTATCCAGGGCTATTAGAGTTTTATGGCGTCATATTGCAGATTGAGTGGTACCACAAGAAAAGCTGATTGATGTTGACATTTATGGTTGTATCAGTTTGAAATTTACACTGCACAAGGATTTATCCTGCACTTTTATATGTTTAAAAAATGCCATGGATGGGTTAATATACATAGCTGTGTATGAATCAATACTGGGGGGGAAAAAATCATTTTTGGAAAACATTTATTGGTAGGAAAATGGCCACGCTATATATATATATATTTAATATATTTTATATTTGGCATATATTTTATATTTTATAATATTTTATGTATATTTGGCCCTGCGCTAACATTTTAAAATAATTAAAATCTTGACATTATTGTACATATTTGATTTCAGTCAAAGTTTCCGTCTTGGTGTTTTTACAGCGTAGTACAGAAGCGATCAGACAATGGGCACTTTCCTACTTCCCCCTTTCGAGGGGGAAAAGGGTGTACAGTACAAATTTGTGTAAGACAAGATGAGCGGATTGTCATTATCACTAAATAAGTGTGCTGATGAGAGGTCTTGCCCCCCCCTCAACCCCCCCCTAACCCCCCCTCCCCCCCCCCCCCCCCACTTTGTTGGGAACAAAGACAGGCAACAAGCACACAAAACCAGGAGACTTCAATGCCCAGAGGTACTCTCCTTTATAATGAAAAAGGTCATTTCTAAAAGCAGTGGCAGCCAGCCCTAAGACATGTTTTAAACATTGAATCTGCTGTGCGACCGTGCGCCCAACCGTGAGTGTTGAACGCTTTGGGACGTCCTCCCGACACGAAGGGCCCTTCCTAAATGCGAGTTTGTACAGTACCAGCTCCTTGTGACGTCCTCGCGACGTGAACGGCGCTATATGCAGATGTGAATTTTGTGGCTGTGGCGCGCATGAATGTACATTGTGGTGTGAATGGTCATTCGGAATGGAATCGTTTGGTGCTTGTCCATGACGAGTAGACAAACGCAGGATTGGAATGGAAATTCACCCTGACGCGTTTGAGCATTGAATTAACCTGTTCATTATCGTTGGATGAATTCTTCCGGGGGCTAATATATATTCCCTTCAAAAAATATACCTATAATATCCCGGTCAATTAATTCCACAACTGTTTGTGGGACAATGCTGTGCGCAGTTGGCTACCGCGTTTCGCCCGCAAAATATACAGTCAATTCTATTCAATGCAGCGTTTTTAGAGGTCACAAGGATGCGATCAGGCGCACTGTCAAATGCAAGGATTATTACTTGTGTCATTTCGAACCGAGGCAGGCTGCGCTTTGAAAATGTATAAGAATTTCCTGAGACTCATTTCTGAGCAAGCCCGACTTCTCAAGCCTGGCTTCTCACACACAGTGGCCGACTCAGCGCTTTTACAAAAAGACAAGTGAGAACCAGGTACATGAAATAACATTCTTTTCTTACACTTATCCTTCAACAATCTATATAACCAGCAGCCTAGGCTCTTGACGTCAACCTCTGTTCAATTTCCAGTCTCCCCATTATCTTACTAAAAGATCCAATATGAAAGTTAACATCTGGGCTCTCGCCACAATCAAAATCACAAATTGGGCGATACAAAATGCTTTAGGAAATTGATTTCTGTGCTGCAATACGATGATAAAGAGAGCTGGGCTGTAATCTCTTTCTGTGCATCCTTCATGGTTCTGTTCTGTAGCTGGTACAAATCTGCGGTTGTTAAATCCACTGTAATTTGAAAAAGCACTAAGAATTTTTTTTTGTATGTAGAGCATTTCAACCAACATATAGCTCCCTTCAAGATATCTCCAATGGAAGAATAGGTGGTGGTGGTGAGTGTGTCAGTGCGGAAGCTGTTTATCTATTGTATAATGGTCTGGTGTGTGCATAAAGCTTTGTAAGCCACAGTCTGGTTACCAATTTGCTTTTAAATATTTATTTGAGGCCGACTTTTTCGAAGAAAGATTATTATTGACGTGTAGTAACGTTCTGACTTCCGCCTGAGTGCAACCTGATAATAAACTATGCTTGACTGATCACCAACAGAACCACAGACAATATGGGGTGGTCAGAATTTAGCTGACATTTGCACACCTGCAGAATACCTACGTGTGATGAAATTCCGTCATTTCATCGGTGCTTGTGGAAGTGTGCGCTTACAATGTAGGTTTTTAAGTTACTTTACTCCACACACACACACACACACACACACACGCACATCTGATAATAATCCCTCAAAAAAAAACACAACAATAAAATTGGTCATTTCAATGCACGACTGTTTGTGTGGGGGACGCTGCTGTGCGCAATTGGCTGCTGTGTTTCGTCCACACATATACAGTCAATTTACTTTACAGTATATTCTGTGAAGCGCTTTGAGACGTTTGGAAGACGTGAAAAACGCTACATCAAATGCAAGGATTATTATTATTATTATTATTCAGTGATCTTGGTAAAATGTCACAGTTGATGCATTGTACAAAGTGTTTCAATTACTTTAAGACAACTCACCAAGCTTATATCAGTGTGAAATGTGGCAATGGGGCTTGGGAAGCTGCATAAGCAGCTTCTAAATGTTAAAAAAAACTTTACATATCTTACAAGTGCCGTATTTAAAGGCTATTTTTTTTTTTACCTTCGCTGTGTTTAGATTACCTTGATGATACTGGGGTTGCATTGTGCGGGTTATAATGAGGTTGAGTGATGCATCTTAAAGTGGCCCTATTGGGTTATATCTAACTCGGTAGCAGGAGATTTGAAACTAGGTATTCTTATTCCACAAACGGTAACTGCCTTGCAGTTAACGAAAACCAAATCAGTATTTGATGTGTATTTTATTATTATCTCAACTCCAATTACTCACCTTTACCCCATATCTCTTGATAGCTTGAGACCAAACAAGACTAGATCCAACCTCAGTCTTGAACATTTGAATGGATCCAGCATCCGCGAGCTACCCTTTGCGTGAGAAAATGCTTCCTGACTTCACTCCTAAGCAGCCTAACTCTGATTTTAAGCCTATGTTCCCCCGCCTTGTTCTGGATTTTCTAATTAGAGGAAATTGTTTCTCTGTAGCTACCCTGTCAAATCTCTTCATGATTAAAACACCTCAATCAGATCTCCCGTCATTTCTGGGTCAAAAGCTTTTTGGGTTCTTGTCCTACATGTAGGACATCCATCATCTTGTCCTACATCTTGTCCTTCATGTAGAGTCCTGTAGCTCAGTGGGTTAGAGCACTCGCCTTACAAGCGTGAGACCTGCGTTCGAATCCAGGCAGGTCAGGGCGAAACCTTGGGCAAGTTTCCTTACTCCACACACACACACACACACGTACCTAATAATAATAATCCCTCCAAGAAAAAACACAATCATAAAATTGGTCATTTCAATCCACGACTGTTTGTGGGGGACGCTGCTAAATTGCTGCGTTTCTCCCACAAATATACAGTCAGTTCACTTTACAGTGTATTCTGTGAAACGCTTTGAGACATCTAGAAGGCGTGAAAAGCGCTATACCAAATGCAAGGATTATTATTAATATTATTATTACTTCGGCTCGTTATTCAAGAGCTTCGAGGAATTTCAACGCAAGACGCTGCACCATACACAAGTACAGTATTGTTCGAAAAAGCAGCAAGGAGATTATCTGTAGGCAAGCGATTCAGTTTCAACCCGGCTAATTGGGTTCAAACCTACCTACGAATGAGATTTCCTACAAGTGCGGAAATCCCCTAAAGAGATCTTGCCCTGAATTACTTTAACATGGGGAAGATTATGTTAATAAACCACCGAGAGAGAACGAGAGAGGAGAGAAAAGCCAGAGAGAGAGAGAGAGAGAAAAAAAAATCTGCTTTGTGACTGATTTCTATTCAGAATGACAAAACCGTAAGGGTTTTTTTCAGACTCCCAATGACAATCTAATAAAACTTTGAATCTTGTAGCATTTCCTTCAGTAAAGTAATTGGTCCATTGACGCTTGAGGCCTTCTCCGTGTTGTGGCCGTGAATCAACGATGAGAGCAAAGAAGTTAACCAATTTAACCACGCACAATGACTTGGTCCAACATTTCAGCGGGGGGGGGGGAATTTCCATCAGACAATATGGCCCACGGTTTAGGACGGTCAGGGCCACCTCTCTCGGTTCTTGAATTATTTTTTAAACAGCGGAACTTTGAAGCTGAGCACAAAGGAATGAGCAATCAATGCCCCGAAAGTGGCTGCGATGCGAGCACGCGATGCGAGATACGAAGGAAAACCCGGCAGATGGAGGTCGAGCGGTCGAAGTTTGGCTTAGCGAGGGATTTTTTGAGGCGGTCGCGAACGCAGAGTTTTCAAATAGGTGTCAACAAACGGACAGAAAAATTCTAGCCAGTGCCGTGAATGGCTGCCGCTGACCCACGTCGTAGAACAACAACAACGACTACGACTTCCATTTATATAGCGCCCTCCACGCCGGACGGCGTCTCAGAGCGCTTCTCAACAGCGGATCCCGGGAACGAGCCAGGGGGCGGGGGGTGGAAAGGTGACCGAATCGAAAATAAATGTCTTCAGCTGGGACCTGAAACTGGGAAGAGAGGGGGCGAGGCGAAGGGAGTGAGGAAGGAAATTCCAGAGCCTCGGGGCGTAGTGGCTGGAGGCACGGCCGCCGAGGGTGGAGCGGAGGATTCGGGGGATGTGGAGGAGGCCAGACCCGGTGGAGCGGGTGCTGATTTGAGGAGAGAGGAGGTCAGAGAGATAGGGGGGGTGCAGAGGAGTGGAGGGATTTGAAGACAAGGGTGAGGATCTTGAAATCGACCCTCTCGGGGACAGGGAGCCAGTGGAGGCTGGCAAGGACTGGGGGTAATGGGGGAGAGAAGTTTGGTGCGGGTGAGAGCGCGGGTGGCAGAGTTCTGAATCAGCTGGATTTCGGTGGATTGTGGAGGAGAGGAGACTGGATTGTAGAAGCTACAGTGAGCTTTGCTCAGTTCCCGTACTCTTGTAGTTTGTCGTCTGAACCGCCCCCCCCTCTGTGACCTCAAGAATTCGAATCGTTGAAACAATTTGCAAAAAAAAAAAAATCTCTGTAGAGACTAAACCAACCCCAAGGTGTGTGTGTGCATATCCCAGTATTAGTTCATTAGTGTCCATTTGAGCAGTAAGCGTTGCTTTGGGTAAGAATTCACCCCGGTGTTTTTAGAAACAACACACTGGCGGAAAAAACACACACAGCAAACTTTGTTCATTATTTTATCATTTACGTGCTAATGACTGCAAGTACCCATCCATTTCTGAGTGAAGCCAAATTCCTCTTTTGTTCCCTTTTAGCCAGGAATCCAAACAATGCGTTGAACGCATTCTCAATCTCAATCTAACGCGGCGTGCGCCATCACTGCGAGGCGAGTGATAGACTATAGAGAAACTGTCCTTTTGATGAATCTTGAGCAAGTTTTCTCTCCAGAACCATTTCAGATAAACCAGTCAGCCCTCGAGAGAGAGAGAGAGGGAGAGAGAGAGAGAGAGAGAGAGAGAAACGTGATTTGAAATTTGGATCAGTTTAACTCTTAGTTGTTTGGGGATTTTTTGCCAGTGTGTTGGAGAGTGCAGTCATCCTGAACCGATCATTTTTCGGGCTAAGTCAAAGGTAATAAGCAGTAATACTACACCTAATAATTCCTCTCAAATCGATATCGCTCTTAATATTGTGGGTAGGAACACTGATTGACTTGGGATCGCAACTATGTCAATATCCGGTTGGGTAGATAGGGGGTGTATAGGGAGTGATATTAACTAGGTGGACATTTCTGGGCCTATGTTGTTGTCTCTCAGCGTCTACTTTTTATCTGTATTTGTTGCATTCGTTCAACTTTACTTTTTTTAAAAAGCAAAAACAACAAGATTCTCCACGGTCGAGGAGTAAAACGGTTGAGATTTGCGATGGATTCTTCACTCCATCATTTCCTATTAGTTTCCAGCGCTGGAGCTCAGCTGGAAAATGCTTTCATGCCCATTGAATGAAAAAATATTGGACTCATCCTCAGAGAGATGAGAATGAAAACTCCCCTTCGCCTTGCCCAACTGCTCTATAAAGCCCACAGATGTCATCCTGTTGTTCGGGAATTGGTGGAGGCGTTGGGAGGTGGAAGCAAAGGGACAACAAGCAACTCTTAAAAGGTTCTTTTATTTAATATTTAATACAATTGCACATCAATATTTCAGCATAACACACGCAGCAAAGCCAAAAGTTCTTTTGTGGCAATGTTTGTGTATGCGGTGAATGGCGAACACTGTATTTTTTTTAAAAAAGTATTTTGGGTAAAGTCCATTTGTGCAACAAATTGCAATATGTGTTAATAGAAATTCTTGATCCATCGAGGTTCTGTACTTAAAAAAAAAGGAGAATGGTCCTATCAAGCTTGCGATTAATGTAATTACGTCATCAGGGTGTCTCGAAGCGCTTCACGGAGCATTGGTCCATTAGAGGTGTTAAACCAAGTCCTGTCTACCTGTTCGTGCAGACGTTAAAAAAAAAACCATGTCACTATTCAAAAAGAGAAGGCAGTTTCTCTCTCCCACCCAATGTCCTGGCCAATAAACGACCGAATAAAATTGGTCACTGACTCCATGGACAACACACTGTGTGCGAATTGGCTGTTGTGTTCAACCCCCAAATAAATACAGTTACTCCACTTCACAGTACATCGCTCGAAGAACTCGGGGCTCTCTAAAGCGTGCTTGTTGACGCATTGCCATTTAGTGCTCACACCGCCTGCCTGCGTTACTTGTTTCATAAATCTTTTATGCGGTCTTCATCTATGTCTATTCCCTGTTGTATTACTTTGTGAGTTTTGTGTCCTCAATCAGTCTTTTCCCAAACTAAGTGTGTCCAATAAAAGCCCAGTCTAGAGTTTCCCTGACCTCAATGACCATATATTTTTGGAACACATTTGCCATATAGTCCAAAGTCCTTTGTACTTCCTACGCATCTCTTCAGCTATTTTTGGTCTGGATTTTATATTTGTACGGAACCAGATTGTTGTCGAGGTCCGATTGGTGGTGTAAAGCTGCAAAGTGAATGGCTCAGACTGTGCGCAATCTTTGCAGGCATTTCCAATTGGGAATAGTGGGTTAGCATTAAGATACGTGTGCGTGCGTGTGTGTGTGTGTGTGTGTGTGTGAAACAGCAGTGCTTTCACGGTCTGGCCTCTCTCACACCTGATAGGAATGAGAGAAATCAATGTTGATTTGCGTGTCTCGTGGAAGCAGTGGGAGGACCTCTGTACAAATGGCTCCCACACCTGATGTGAAGCGGGTGGTGACGTATTGGTTACCGTAGTCTGAGTGCAAAATTTGAAAGGGAACTTGGGCAACTCTTCAACAACTACAAAAACAACTACAATCGATTGCGTTTATAAAGCGTCTTTCATGTCGGAAGGATGTGCCAAGGCGCTGGACAGTTAAGGGTTTGCACCCGAGCTGGGGGGTTGAAATCAAGAGAGCTGGATGGTAGGGTTGCAAGTCTTGAGTCTCTTCATCCTAGAGAGGAGTGTCAGAGGGGACTTTTATAGGGTTGTATACCATTTTAAAAGGGGGTTGTAAAAGGAAACCCAGAACAACACAATAGGATGTGTTGTTCTGCCTCTAAAACATCGAACAAAGAATGCATAGGTTTACAGTCACAATTTGACTACAGATACCAAGAAGATTTCCTTTACACAGAGAGTAATTCAGCACTTGGAAACAAGAGAGGTAGACGTTTATTTGGGGAGGTCGGGTTTGCGCGGAGATGGGAGGAGAGAGAGCTGGGGAGTGGGATTGAGTTGCTCTTTTCAAAGATCCGGCACAGACTCGATGTGCCAAATGGCCTCCTTTTGTGCCGTAAGATTCTAGGATTCTATGAAGTTATTCAGGAAGAAGGATGATTGAGGTGGCTGGAAACTCACTGGGAAAACAAAGTATGCCGATGCTGTGATGGGAGGACGGGAGATCATGTATTCTAGAGGGATAAGGTCAGATGGGCCAAAGGGACTTCTGCATCCAATTTATGAGGCCAGTATTGCCGACCCTGTAGGTTTAACGATGCAGCCACTCAGGATTGGAGTCACGTAACTTGCATTCGTCACGGAGTCCGATCACGCCTCCGAGGCATCGTCAAGCCCTGCACAGAACACACGGTGGAATGGAGTGTAGTGACCGTGTCTCTCTTTGTGTGGCCAAAACACGGCAGACAATTGCAATGAGGAGTGTGGGTGGGTGGGTGGGTGGGTGGTGAGTGGGGGGTGGGGGGGGTGGGGGGGGGGGGGGTGGGGGGGGGGGTGGGGGGGGGGGGGATGGGGGTGGGGTGGAGAGAGAAAGCAAATCACATACTTGTGCAGTGTAAATTCCATTGGGTAATTTAACTTGCTTACAACACAAATCTGCAGCAGTTCTGCGATACAGTGAGAGAGAGAGAGAAAAAAAAAGTCAGCAATCAGCAGGGCTCAGGCGATTATCATCTTTTTAGCAGTGTCTCTGCATCGGACCTGTAGTTTTTGATTTAAATGAAGGGCTGAGATTGAAGGACGTATTGATTTACATCGAGGAATGGCCTTGCCAATCTGTGAATAAATTACGGAGCCCAAAAGATATTGATTGATCGATGCGTCGCTCGTTTTAGATGAAGAACCCTGGCGTGGAACGTGGGACTCTGCGATTTGCATTTCATTAGGATCTGGCATTTCGCAACGCTCCATCACCCCCCCCCCCCACACCCCCCCCCACACCACCCCCCCACCCCCCACCCACTCCCCACCCACTCCCCACTCCGCTAAGAAGTATCTTCAATAAATGCTCTTCTCCAACCGAGAAACTTGCACGCAGAAAGATCAAACTTCAACCACAACAACAATAATAACAGCAACAACATCATAATAATAATCCTTGAATTCGATATAGTGCTTTTCGCATCTTCTAGACGTCTCAAAGCGCTTCACAGAATATACTGTAAAGTGAATGAATTGTATATTTGTGGGCGAATCGCGGCAGCCAATTGCGCACAGCGGCGCCCCACCAACAGTCGTGGGTTGAAATGACCGATTATATTATTGTTCTTTTTTGGAGGGATTATTAACTTGCACATATACAGCACTCTCCGCGCCGGGTAGCGTCTCAGAGAGCGTAACAGTTTTGGAGACCGACTCCGAGCCGGGGGGGAGGGTTTGGGGCGAGGTGGCCGTAAGAACGGTCGAAGAGGGAGGTTTTCAGGCAGGGCTTGAAAAAGGGGGAGAGCAAGGGGGGGTGGGGGGTGGGGGCAAGGTGAGGGAGAGTTTTTCAGAGTTTTGGGAGCGTGTTGACTGAAAGCGGTGGGGGGTGGAGGGTGCGAGGGACAAGGAAGAGGCTGGTATCAATAAATACCATTTCTTGATTCCAAGTCATGAAACGCCAACAAGCATGAAATGAAATGAGCGGCCAATGTTATTGGGCTATGAATGTTATGGTCCTGTCAGCTTACACCCACATCCCTGGGAGGCAACAAATCTTCTGGCTACGTTAAATACGACGCATTTAAGCTTTTGAGAAGTTTCTCTCCCCCATTGTCCTGGCCATCAATCTCCCCATCACCTCTCGCCCCCACCCAATAAAATCATTCACTCCCTAAATGCCAATTGCACAGAGCAGCAGCCCTACAGACAGCTGTGGATCGAGTGATCCATTTTTTCATGGGCTGCTTTTAATAATAATCCTTGCATTTTGATATAGCGCTTTTCACATCTCAAAGCACTTCACAGAATGTACTGTAAAGTGAATTGACTGTATAGTTGTGGGCGAAACGCGGCAGCCAATTGCTCACAGCAGCGTCCCCCCCCCCAACAAACAGTCCTGGATTGAAAATGACCAATTTTTTATGATTGTGTTTTTTTTGCTTGGACGGATTATTGTTAGGTGCGTGTGTGTGTGTGGAGTGAGGAAACTTGCCCCAGGTTTCGCCCTGATGTGCCTGGATTCGAACACAGGTCTCACATGCTTGTCTCAAGGCGGGTGCTCTTCTGAAGCTCTTTAACACGTTCTGAGACGCCATCTGGCGTGGAGGGCGCTATATAAATCGAAGTTGTTGTTGTTGCAGCTACAGGAGCTCCACAACATATTTTGAGATGGTTTCATTTGGTTTCAAATTGCTTTCGCCTACAAAAACACACAGTCGCTAAGATTCACAGTAAATCCCGCGAAGCGCTTTGAGGCATCCTCCCGGCAACAAGGGTGCAGTGCCAAATCTTTATTATTATCGCTGTTATTATTTGTGATGCGTGACGGGGGGCTTTCCCTTCACCTTCTTCACCATCCCTTCTCTTCATATCTCACCTCTAAAGGAGACGTCTGTGGCTTAATATTATTCTTTCGCGGGTCGTTTAACAAGACGTTTGACCTTCAAGAGGTAAAGCCGTTCGAACGAGCACACGGCAGCTCTTAGTAAATAACTCCTGACAGCAGCGATTCCCTCTGTTCCCTTCGCATCAATTTTTGTTATCTTGTAGGTCTTCCGAGGGACCTAAATCCCTTTCATATTCTCCCTGTTGCCTCTGGTGTCTTTGGGTCACTGTCGGGGCAAACGGTTCATCATCGGGACTTTTTATTGTCTCACATGAAGGAACTCCTGCTTGCTACTCCAACCCTGTGTCGGGCTGGAGAAATTCAGCGAAAATTCAGGCCAACAATTGTCCTAGCCAGAGACAGTAAATTGAGAAGATCTCCACTCATTCGTGTGGGGAGTCACTCACTTCACTCCCTCTCTCGTTCCTGCAAGGCCACGGGTAGCCGTGGTCGAAACTCTCACTACATGACCATAATCCTCTCATTTGATATAGCGCCTTGTCGCGCGTCGTTGAGACGTCTCAAAAGTGCTTCGCGGAATATTACTGTAAAGTGGATTGACTGTGTACGTTTGTGGGGCGAAACGCGGCAGCCGATTGCACGCAGAGCAGCGTCCCCCGCAGACAGCTGTGGTTCGAGTGATCATTTTTTTTTCCCCCGTCTTCTTTTGAGGAATTACAACCCCCGGAAAGGTTATCCACCCAATGGACTAATAACTGGGTTCCTACTTTATGGCTTGGTAAACAGAGGAGTGTGGAGTAAGGAAACTTGCCCGAGGTGTTTTTTGTTCCCCCGCCCGGGAATCGAACCTGGGTCCTGCCGCTGGCCAGGCGAGCCTGCCTACCAACCACTGCGCTGAGGGACTCCTATCTCGTCGAGGTGCGACTCGCGACGCGGAGATGCAACGGTCTGTAAACAGCGGTGGCAGCTCGCGAGGCGGAATGGCAGGTATCATTTGTCAGACTGCGCAAGGCACTGAGCAGCCCTCCCACACGCAAAGAGCCAAGAAGAGAGGAGGGTGGGGGGGGATGGGGGGAACAAACGTTCAACCTTGGCGCTACTAATGAGTGACTGAGGCCTCATCATTTCAGATGATGGATGTTTGAATGAAAAAAAATCAGGCACGGGGAACAGTGATGGGGGGGATGGAGGGGTGAGAGAGAAAGCGTTACTGGGCGATGATTTCCCCAGTGACGCCACGGGAAATCAAACTTCAGATCTGCCAACTCCGTTCTCTCTCTCTCTCTCCTGCGCCAGCAGAGGTGCGTAGAAAGCCAGGCGGGACAAGCCTCGCGAGGGCAAGCCGACACATTGACAGCTGTCGTAAGTGTCCCCCGGCTGCCGGTCGCGAGTTGCCTTTCCTCGTTCCGCTTCCTCCTTTTGGGGAATCAGAGGAAACAAAGCCATGGTTCGTGGGTGGGTGGGTGGGTGGGTAGGTGGGTGTGACTCTCAAACGCCTTGGGGCTGGTTGCACTGTGACATTGGGTTTGGCATCTGAGATCCTATGGGTGATAGATCACTGATCTTGCCCATGCCGTGGTCACGATAATTCCTCCAAAAAAATACCACAATAATAAAAAAATTGGTCATTTCAATCCACGACTGTTTGTGGGGACGCCGCTGTGTGCAATTTGGCTGCCGCGTTTCGCCCAGATATGCACAGTCAATTCACTTTACGGTATATATTCTGTGAAGCGCTTTGAGGCGTCGATAAGATGCGAAAAGCGCTGTATCAAATGCAAGGATTATTATTATTATTATTATTATGATGACGTGAACCATTCACTTTTAATCTGGGGGTTTGTTGGGAGAGAGAGACCCCCTTTTCTTTTCCAATACATATTTTAGCAAAAGGGCGTCAAACACGCACCTGAACGGAAAGACAGGGCCTCGGTTTGATGTCTCGATGCGTGAATGATGCCACCTCCAACAATGCAGCGTTCTCCCAGCACTGCATTGGTATGTCAGCAGAGATAATGAGTTCAAAGTCCCGACGTGGGAATGTGAATCCACGACCTATCCCGAGATGTGGGGAAACGCAAGGAGGAAAATTTCAGAGCTTTGAACTGCCTTCTGACTTAGCTGAATAGGTGAGCCGACAGTGCTAATGATTAAATGAGGGAAGAACTTCATTTGTATGTAGATGCGCATTTGACTATTTATTTGTAGCTAACGTTCCTCTGAATATCTTCTTCAAAGCTCCAATCGTGGGATTTTATAGCCCAGAGAAAAATGTCTCGTCTAAAGAAAGGGACGTTAAGATTTTTTATAAATGCTCCCCTCTTTACCACCCCAAATCCACTCACTCACTCACTCACTCACTCACTCACTCACTCACTCACTCACTCACTCACTCACTCACTCACTCACTCACTCACTCACTCACTCACTCACTCACTCACTCACTCACTCACTCACTCACTCACTCACTCACTCACTCACTCACTCACTCACTCACTCACTCACTCACTCACTCACTCACTCACTCACTCACTCACTCACTCACTCACTCACTCACTCACTCACTCACTCACCCCCCCCGCCCCCCCCCCTCACTCACTCACTCACTCACTCACTCACTCACTCACTCACTCACTCACTCACTCACTCACTCACTCACTCACTCACTCACTCACTCACTCACTCACTCACTCACTCACTCACTCACTCACTCACTCACTCACTCACTCACTCACTCACCCACCCACCCACCCACCCACCCACCCACCCACTCACTCACTCACTCACTCATGCATTCAGTCGATTTGGGACTCAGAAGCTTTTAAAAACAAGCGACAATAATACATGAACTGAACTTGGAATATTCAGACACTTTCTATTCATAAAGGGGAGAGAGGGAAAAAAATCGAAGATTGGAAACGAGATAAAAATGTCAGTGTTATCAAAGAGTGAAGAGAATCTTGCTTGATTTTGTAGGTTCTATTGAGTTAATCGACTCGAAGAGTGTGTGTGATGGGAAGAGCTCCTCCATAATAAACCTTTGCTTGGTAAATCAATCCGAACCGTTGTATTTAATCATTCTCATAGTGGCTACATCTTGTTTGTGTTAAACTGATTATTTAATATGTCATCTGTGGTGTCGAACTGGCTCGGTTAGTCGCACTCTGCTCTAGGTCTGAAACTGTGTGTGTGTGTGTGTGTGTGTGTGTGTGTGTGTGTGTGTGTGTGTGTTGTGTTTTGCCCACTAATGTCCAGTCAATTCGCATTACAGTATAATTCTGTGAAGCGCTTTGAGACGTCGAGAAGACCATGAAAAGCGCTACGTCAAATACAAGGATTATTATTTATTTATGATTATTGTCAGAGGAGCCAGGGCTACCCATTGAGGTGCAAGACCCCTTGAAACCGCTCAAAAGGAGAAGGGAGTTTCTGTCGAGGACCCCGACCAACACCCCCACCCACACACAAAACAAGAATGGTTGCCAACTGCTGTGCTGATCAACGCTCTGCCCAATTTGGGCTGTCAGGTTCGCCTACCGAACACACAGTCACTCCAGTTTGCAGTGGATGTTGCGAAGCGCTTTGAGAAGTCCATCCGACGTGCGTGGGTGTAACATCAAATGCAAGGATGTTTATGTGCGTGTGGATTTAACTGGCGTTCAGTCCTGTTGGGGACCAACAAAATCGCCCTCTGTGGGATGGAAACCGACACTGCAACCGCTATTGTCGTCAGTCAGTCAGTCAGTCAGTCAGTCAGTCAGTCGCTGACAAGTCACTGAAGCCTAACAACAAGAACAACTTGCTCTTTATATATAAGGCCCGCCCTTCACGCAGGGCAGCAACTCAGAGCACTTCCTTTAATAATAATAATAATAATCCTTGCATTTGACACAGTGCTTTTCCCATCTTATCGACGTCTCAAAGCGCTTCACAGAATATACCGTCAAGTGAATTGACTGTATATTTTGTGGGCGAAACGCGGCAGCCAATTGCGCACAGCAGGCGTTCCCCCCCCCCCCCCCCCCCCCCACACACACAGTCATGGATTGAAATGACCGATTTTTATTATTGTGTGTGTTTTTGGACGGATTATTATTAGGCGCGCGTATGTGTGTGTGTGTGTGCGTGCGTGTGTGTGTGTGGAGTAAGGAAACCTGCCCAAGGTTTCATTTCACCCCTGATCTGCCTGGATTCGATCACAAGTCTCACGCTTGTAGGGCGAGTGCTCTGACCCGCTGAGCCACAGGAGCTCCACGATGGCCCCCCATAAACACTTAGCGCCATCGGAATGCGCTTCTCTGCAGCCAGGACTGCGCTCGCCTCTCTCCAGATCTTCTTGGATTGAGATCTGCAATGACCGGCTGGCTTTCTCAGTCAAATGCCTTAAGGCACCGCTCGGCTGTCAAGACATCCAATGCGTCGGTGGACAATGTGACTGCCTGGGCAATTCCTCTTACCTTCTGCACGACCTTCTGTTCCTCTTGTATGGCTTTGCCTTCAGTCCGCACGGATTCTCTCTCTGCCGCCCTGTCCATTCAGAATGGGGGGGGTGGTGGGGGGGGGGGAAGCGGATTCCTCCGGAGCGCCTCCTGCTGGCCACCGCAGATGCGTCACGCCAATTGGCTGTCTCACAAAATGGAGCTCCTGAAGCTCAGCGGTTAGAGCACTCGCCTGACAAACGTGAGACCCGTGTTCGAGTCCAGACAGGTGAGGGCGAAACCTTGGGCAAGTTTCCTTACTACACACACACACACACACACACACACTGAAAAATAATCGGTCCAAAAAAATCCCACGATAGTAAACAAAATTGGTCATTTCAATCCATGACTGTTTGTGGTACACTGCTGTGCGCGATTGTCTGCCATGCTTCTGCCTGTATACTGTAAAGTGTACATAGTGTAAAGTGAATTGATGGTATATCTGCGGGCGAAACGGGGCAGCCGATTGCGCACAGCAGCGTCCCCCCCACAAACAGTCCTTTATCCTGTGAAGCGCTTTGAGATGTCTCGACGTGTCAAACGCAAAGATTATTATCCGTGTCCAGGTGGGATGCATGGAATTTGCGGTTTGGTTTGGAGACCATTAAGCGAGGTGATGGGTTTCCGCATGTGTCAGAACACCCAGCTGACCCCC
Source organism: Hydrolagus colliei (assembly GCA_035084275.1). Classification (NCBI taxonomy): domain Eukaryota; kingdom Metazoa; phylum Chordata; class Chondrichthyes; order Chimaeriformes; family Chimaeridae; genus Hydrolagus; species Hydrolagus colliei. Next base: position 17,286,481 of record CM068754.1, read on the forward strand.
CCCACCCCCTTCCCACCCCACCCAATGTTGCCGCCACCCCCCCCCACAAGCAATGTTGCGGAGTGTATTTCACACTCGTGTCAAATCAGCGGCAGAGCAGATTAATATTCTGATGGGACAGCGGTTCGCAAAAGGCCTGTGGGTCCACAAATAAGCAAATTGTACCGACCGAGTTGGACGCAGTGCGCCGGATTCATCCCACTGTGTTTCTATTTTGTTTCTTCCAGGGAGCGTGATTTGAAATTATTTTCTAAGTAGGTTAAAAACTGTGTGGTGTTGGTGCGTGGAGGGCCATCGGATTTCACACTTGGCCCGAGCTCTGCGCTGCTTTTGGGGAGGATTTATGTTGTGCTTTGTTGTGTTGTGTTGTCGGGGCACTTTGCCGAGAGCACGTGAATCGAAGGGTCCTACATTTACCTGTTTTAGAGGAGCACAAGAGTACGTGGAATGCGCTGTAAGAGCAGAGCCATTATGTCCTCGATGAAGATTACCGACGCTGTTCATTTTTGAACAGGTCGAGGTTTTTGGAACCGGCCGCTGCGTTCGAACCCCGCACGTGCCGAACACGCCTCCCGCCTCTGACTTTATCTCCCGCAAAACGGCAGAAGGGAGCGATCGTGTTGTTTTTTCTTTTGTGTCAAATCCGCAGACTCGAAAAAATTCCACTCGGCCTCCTGAGCCCGCCACACCGCTTGCGATGTCGGATTTAACCCTCGCACGCTTAACAATAACGGGCTGGAAATCTCAAAATCCAGCCGTCTGTGAAGACACGATGGACCGGGCAAAAAAAAATGGTAAAACATTTTTGTTAACACTCTCCGGAATAGTTTATTTTCTTCTCATATATACAGTACATCGGCAACTCGCTAGGGAATCCAATTAAGACTGGAGTGGGGTGGGGGGGATGATTTTTTTAAAAAAACTACTGTATCGCTGTGTCAGATAATAATAATCCTTGCTTTTGATATAGCCCCTTACCGGCTTGCTGAGAGGTGACACACGGCTGCAAAGGATTTATTGTCAAGTGGATTGACTCTGTATCTTGTGGGTGAGAAAAAAATGAAAAGATGTCAGTCCAGTGACTGAAATCGCTGGGAAACAGGCAGGTCGGTGCAGCGGGTTTGAAATGCGTGGATTTACCTCACACGGGCAATAAAGCCATGAGAATAAAGCGAGCGAGAGAGTAATCCCTGGTTCTAACCCCACCGCGCAAACGAAAGGAGCCGTCAGTGTGACAACTGCACCATCCTCACTCATTCCCCACGTTTGTGTTGCGCTCATTTCTCCGGAACACGCTTCCCCGCCCGTTCACCGAGGCTGTGGAAGTCTATAAAGCGGATGTACTGTATCACATTCGTGCACGGCTCATCGCGAGAGCCAATTCTTGACGAATGCATTCCTAAGACACGATATCTCTGCGTCCCCGCATTAAATCCGCGAAACAAGGCCCCGCAAACGAATTGAAAAAATTCCAATTTGTTCTTCTGCAGGATTACAATTAGTTTCGGCGGCGAAACGTCGTGGGAATTAAAGTCCGACCGAATGTTGGGGTGCGGTGCAGATGCCATCTGTATTTCGGGGGGGGCGGGGACCCGAGTCCGTTGAGGGGAGGGAGCGAGGAGTCGCGTGGAAACCTCTCGCCGTTTCAGCGCTTCACGTAAACCCAGTCATCAAATCTCATCAGGACGGATTGCACGCACTGTCCCTTGCGTCTCTGTGCAATTGGATTTCCGGCGAGACAAAAAAAGATTATGCAAAATTATGGGTTGCGGTGAGGTTAGTACTAATTATTACCTGAATTACTACCTGAATCTGTTCCACTGAGGAATTTCAATGTTCCTGCTCGAACAGACGACCTTCCGCGTGTGAAACACACGGCCGGCCGGCCGGAACAAGACCGCGAGAGACGCGCTTTGCATAATTCGCGCGCCTGTAAAACTCGTGGAGTTCGGGAGTTATCGGTTGTGCATGTTAATGGGGTGGAGAACGCAAGCGTAATATAATAACAATCCTCGCATTTTGATACGGCGCCTTTTCACGTCTTTTAGACGTCTCAGAAGCGCTTCGCAGAGTGTGCTGGAAAGCGAATTTTGACTGTATTCCTGTGGGCGAAACGCGGCAGCCAATTGCGCACAGCAGCGTCTCCCCCCCCCCCCCCCCCCCCCCCACAACCCCACCACCACCACAAAACAGTTGCTGTTATTGTAATATTTACAATGACCATGCCAATCGGCGGACGGTCTTTCAGCCTCTCTCTCTGCCCCCCCACACTCTGGAACTCCATCCCACAGTTGCTTCGCCTCGCTCCCTCCCCCCCTCACCTGCTTCGAGGCCGGTCTCAAGACCCTCCACCTCTTCGACCGTGCCTTCTGCTGTGCTCCCAACTCTCTCCCTCCCCTCCCAACTCTCTCCCTCCCCTCCCCACTCTCTCCCTCCCCTCCCAACTCTCTCCCTCCCCTCCCAACTCTCTCCCTCCCCTCCCCACTCTCTCCCTCCCCTCCCAACTCTCTCCCTCCCCTCCCAACTCTCTCCCTCCCCTCCCCACTCTCTCCCTCCCCTCCCAACTCTCTCCCTCCCCTCCCAACTCTCTCCCTCCACTCCCAACTCTCTCGCCCGCCCCTCCCAACTCTCTCCCTCCCCTCCCAACTCTCTCCCTCCCCTCCCAACTCTCTCGCCCGCCCCTCCTCCTTACCCTTCCCCCCTCTCCCTTGCTCAGGTCCCGACCTGACTGTTCATTCACCCTCCTCCTGACGTGAAAGGCGCTCTATAAATGTAAGTTTGTTGTTGTTGTTGCTGTTGTATTTCCGCTCTGCTGACAAAGCGAGTCTCCAAAAAGCATTGGCTGGATGTATCAAAGCGCACCGGGTTTGTTTGGTTGTTGAAACATCCAGAAATATTTGTAAGCGTTTTGTAAATCCTTTGATGAGGACTGCGGAAGATGGAACACAGGTGCGAGCGGACGTGATGCGGTTGACATCCCGATCTAGTGTTGCATGTGGGACCATATGTCCTCTAACACAACAGTTATTTAAAGCTCCAGCCCACACGCCCCCCTCCTCCCCTCTGCCCCCCCCCCCCCCCCCCCACCACCTTAACGCCAGCTAATCTCTTCCGCATGTCACTTTATACGGTGATGGTTTGTATCAAAGTTTACCATTAAATGCATTTTGAGGACTGCTATTCACTCTTCTTCTCTCCACCCACCCCCCAAACCCCCACTTGTCTCCCCCATCTATCTATCTATCTATCTATCTATCTATCTATCTATCTATCTATCTATCTATCTATCTATCTATCTATCTATCTATCTATCTATCTGTCTGTCTGTCTGTCTGTCTGTCTGTCTGTCTGTCTGTCTGTCTCTCTCTCTCTCTCTCTCTCTACACCCCCTTCTCTCTCTGTCTCTCTCTCTGTCTCTCTCTCTCTCTCCCTCCCTCTGAATACAACAAAGAGATAGTCATTGATAACACGAGGCTTATCTAAATTCCTTCTCAGCAGGTCGGTGTCAGGGATGAATGATGTGTTGACAACGAGGCATTGCGAGAAATCAAAATTCCTCTCATTACCGTCCTTATTACCCATTCACTGAGAGGGAAAGGCTGATTGCGAAACGGATGAAACAAACCAATATTTTAATAGACTGCGGAGTGAAGCGTTTTTCAGACAAGCCGTTTGAGTCGCTAAATGCGCACAAGACATAACCTTAACTGTGCCAAGACGACAGTCTTTTAGAAAAGGGAATAACAAATAAACATTGATAATATTTGTTCTGAAACAGCTGCACCGCAGCCATGAATAATTCAACCCTTCAGACAGTTACTTTATCGCAGTTCATTCGAGTGAATGTTGATACGCGCAATGAGTTTGACATTTGTCTCGTTGAGTGATGAGCACATAAACTAGGAGGGAGCGGAGCGCACAAGGACAGACACCTTGTTAGAAAGAGCGCAACCGATTCACTTGAAACGGTTCTCTTACCCCGTTTCGCACCTTAACACCGCTTGACTGTTACATACTGCGTTTTCCTTTTACATCCAGCACCTTGGGACGTCCTCTCGACGTGAAAGGCGCTATATAAATGTAAGTTTCATTTGTTTGTTTGTTTGTTTGTTTTGGAAAGGCGCCTGTGCTTCAAAACTTCATAGCCCCGAGGCTGATTCTGTTGCCGCATTCATGCACAGAGATGGGACGGAGATTTTTTTTTACAACTCCACCTTGCGTTTGCACAGGGCCCCTCATTCAGAGTAGCTCTCCAGAGCGCTTGAGAGTAGCAGAGCGCGACCCTGAGCCGGGGGAAAGCGCGGAGGTGGGGAGCTGACTGTAGGTACGGACAAAGAGGAGGGTCTTCAGGCACAGATCAACAGGCCTGGGTAATAGATCAAGCCTCAATAAAGTCATAAATAATAATAATAATCGTTAAATTTGATATAGCGCTTTTCACGTCTTCTCAACATCTCAAAGCGCTTCACAAAATATACTGTAAAGTTAATTGACTGTGTATATTTGTGGGCGAAACGCGGCAGCCAATTGTGCACAGCAGCGTCCCCCACAAACAACCGTGGATTGAAATGACCAATTTTATTATTGTGGTCGGTTTTTTTTTGGGAGGGATTATTATAAGGCGCGTGCGTGCGTGCGTGCCTGCGGAATAATAAGGAAACTTGCCCAAGGTTTCCCTCTCCTCCATTGATTTATGGTTTCATTAGTGGGTCCTGGGTGTATCATTAGCGTTGAAGGCGCAGGCAGGCAATAAAGACTGATTTTATAATGCGCGAGGAAGCCGTAATGACGCAAGTTTATTTTATTTTCAAGGCACATAAAGAAGGAAAGGCAGAGAGAGAGAGAGAGAGAGAGAGAGAGAGGGAGCAGAATTATGTGAGCATCTGGAAATGCAAAATCACAATTTAAAATGGCCTCTGCAATCTCGACGAACGGCAAATAATCATTTGCGTTCATTAGCGGTTTCACTTGTTATTCCAGGGTTCGCTGACTGGTTAGGGCGAAACATTAGGCAGGTTTCCTTGCTTTGCATGCCTCCGTTTACCTCGCGGTATCCAGGAACCCAGGTGTCGGTTGATTTCAAGAATAAATTGTTAAACATCGGTCACTCAATCCACGACTGTTTCTGGGACACCTGCCGCGTGCGATTGGTTGCTGCGTTTTGCCCACAAAACCCACAGTCAATTCGCTGTACAGTACAGTCCTTGACGCGCTTTGGGACGCCTCGAAGGTGTGATAAGGCGCTATATCGGACGCAAATATTCTTCTTCTTATTCCGTGGAACACTCAGTCTAGTTTGTAGACAGAATTGCGATCATGGATTTACGAGTGGATCAGCCACCTATCCATCGGATTCTCCCCCCCGCCCCCCACCCCCCCCCCCACACACACACACACACACAAACACACACACACAACCCCTCCAAAAAAAATTATGTTGTTTTGAACAGCCAATATTAACGCAATAGCTTTGCTGCTTTCATAATTTAACTGAACTTTTTGCTGAATCGATGCAAATCGACTTGTTTAATGAAGCCTCGACATGAAATTTATTTTCTCTAACTTCTCCGGAGATATCCTCCAGGACTCCTCTGGGTTGCCCACTGAATGCTGTTAGGGTTTTGCTGACCTCGGGCTATCAGACGAACATTCCCTTGTCCATTGCGCTCTTCGCTCCTCGAAGTTTATCAAGTCGATCGGCCGTTGAACGCACTTTGATTCCCACCGATGCTCACAGCGTTTGGGGGGCAATTACCTAAGTGTAGTACTCTAACACCAACACTTATTTAGTCATCTACTCGAACACTCAACCCCACTGTTACTTACCTGCCGTCAACCTTATTGATCACTCTCGGCAGCCTTCCACCATTTGTATGACTACATTCGGCTCGTTGCCTTTTCTCCTTCTCCCTTGAGAATCAGTCTACGTTTGGGCAATAATTTAAAGGTGATGCCGAATCTTGCTTGTTCTATTTTTCATGGTATTATTTTGGACGGTGTTGGCACTTGCCTGCGTGTATAAATTGACTGGATAAATGCGCGCATTTTTCATTAACCATCAAATGCAAGGATTATCATTATTATTATTATTATTAATACTCCACACCTCACTTTACAATCAATCTTGCAAGATGTCCCCCTGCTGTTGCGCTGCATCAAATGCGTGGGATATCACTATTATTAAGTAGTATTATCACCACCGTTATTAAGAGTTAACAATGTATCTGTCTGGGTATGTAATCTGTCCGGCCAATAATCACAGTCATTGGAGCTCGGATTATCCCTGAAGAAGAAGACTGGGAAACGTGCCATGTTCACGTACTTTGGCCACTTGGATTGATAATAAATAATAATCCTTGCATTTGATATAACGCTTTTCGCGTCTTCTAGATGTCTCACAGCGATTCACAGAATATACTGTCAAGTGAATTGACTGTATATTTGTGGGGGAAACATGGCAGCCAATTGCATACAGCCTTGTCCCACATACAGTCATGGATTGAAATAACCAATTTTTTAATTATGGTGTGTGTGTTTTTTTGGAGGGATTATTATTAGGTGTGTGTGTGTGTGTGTGTGTGTGTGTGTTTTGGAGGGATTATTATTAGGCATGTGTGTGTTGTGTGTGTGTTGTGTATGTGGAGAGTAAGGAAACTTGCCCAAGGTTTCGCCCTCACCTGATCTGCGTGTGATCTGGAGATGGGCAAAGAGGAGATATGGCGGAGGGATTGAGGCAGGGAGTTCCAGAGTTTGGGGGCAGAGTAGATGATAAAGAGCCAGGTGTAGAACCAGACGGAAACTAACCTTCAGAGACTGCAGTCAGTCAGTCAGCATTCAGTTCTGACTGCTCCAGTTTTCAGTTAATTTTAGTGGAATAAATAAACAGTCGGTGATTTCATTGGAAAATAAACGATTTGCCCGTTCGGCGGGATTTCATTACTTCCACCAATCACTGGGAGGAAATTGCCCAAGATTATAGCAAACTGTGAGACGTGAGTTGGGGTCGGTGTCAGCGGTCGTGTTGTTGAAACGAACCGAACAAGAAGAAAAATAAATTACAAAATTTGCCAAACACTTTATTCCCGAATGACGGTGCCCCTTTAATACCCGGCTCCGCTATGATCACAGTGTTGTTAAACGTATGCTCGACTCACTGGGCGATAAAGCATTTGGACGCAGTGTTGGCTTCGCCTGCAGAAGCTCGACAGCGGAGAACGGCAGATCACATCCGCGCCCACGTGACTGAACGCCAATTGTTCTGCGACAGGCTCCGTGGAGCGCGCAGTATCACCACAGTCCACTGGTCATCCTGTGATACCTGTCGAGATCGATTTGTCGCAGATTGTCTGACGGCTTTCAACTAATAGGTGCAGCCTTTGCTCGCGCGAAGAAAAAGAAGAAAATTAACTCCCAAATATCCATGTCGACCGTTCTCTCTCCCCCCACCCGCCACCCGCTCCAGAGCTTGTGGGTGTTTCCTTCCTTCCCCTAATGCACAGTCGAGGGAACGTAAAGCAACGGGAACAAGCGCACAAACCGAGCCACGGACTCGATTGTGCGCAATTGGTGAAAAGCTGGAAAAGATTTGCTTCCAACCTTAAAGCAGGACAGAATTAACCGTAAGACCAACACACTATACCTCCCCCATTCTTTATTTGCTTATACGTGTGAAGTCTATCGCTCTCTTTAATCAGTTTAATTTTTATATGCTGATATATTACACACACGTATGTGTGTGTGTGTGTGTATGTATAATACATTCACCCTAAAATATGTAATTCCACCACTTTACGGTGAATCCAGTAAAGGGCTCTGAGACGTCCTCCCGCCGTGAAAGGCGCTCTATCAAATGTACAAATTATTATTTTATTGGATCAGTGTGCATATTACATTTCGAGAGAGTTTTGCACACATTGGTGTCTCTCTGACTGCTCCAGACACTCTGTCGGGGCCTGTAAGTGACTTTGGCAATGTTCCTCCGCATCTTCTTTGCTCCTTTTCTTGTGTTTTTTTATATAACCAGCAAAACTAAGAGCGCTGAGAATATGTACAAGCCTTTTTTTTCCTCTCTCTTTCTTTTCGACCCGGTGGCTGAATCAATGACTGGCGTTCAGGTGTCTAAATGGGCTTGTTTTGCTTCTCGACTCTTGTAAATCATTCTTGCAAAGTGCTTCGGTCCCGAGCTTCGAAAGGTCACTGTCCATCTCGCCAGATACAGGCACAGACTCTCGGAGATCAATTTCCTGAGAGCACGTATTTCTCTGAGACAAATGCAAGTTGTTGTCGTTCACAATCGAGGCTCAACGTAGAAATTTTGCAACTTTTATTTCGACCAGGAAAAAGATACTGCTCAGGGATGCTCATATGAGTCCTGTCGCTCAGTGGTTAGAGCGCTCGCCTTACAAGTGTTTCGAATCCAGGCTTGGGCAAGTTTGCTTACTCCACACACACGCCTAATAATAATCCCTCAAAATAAAACACAATAATAAAATTGGTCATTTCAATCCACGACTGTTTGTGGGGGACGCTGCCGTGCGCAATTGGCTGCCGCATTTTGCCCACAAATATACAGTCAATTCACTTTACAGTATATTCTGTGATGCGCTTTGAGACATCTCAACGACATGATATGGCGCTCCATTAAACGCAGAGATTATTATTATACTGTTACCTCGGCAACCAGCAGAATAAAATGGGGGTGGAAATAAACTAATCATGTGAATCTATATAATTCCCGATCATGACATTGAAACGTCTCAAAACGCTTCACGGTATTTTCTGTGGATTTTGTAGGCGCACACAGCAGCCAATTTGCGCTTGGCAATAAACACAAAAACAGCCGTGAAGTGAATCACCAATTTTAATAATATCCTATAATAATAATCCTTGCATTTGATATGGTGCTTTTCTTATTGTCTTATTGACATCTCAAAGCACTTCACAGAATATACTGTGAAGTTAATTGACTGTATATTTGACTGTGGGCGAAACGCAGCAGCCAATTGCGCACAGCAGCGTCCCCACAAACAGTCGTGGATTGAAAGTGACCAATTTTTATTCTTTTTTTGGGGAGGGATTATTATTAGGCGCACGTGTGTGTGTGTGTGTGTGTGTGTGTGTGTGTATGTGTGGAGTAAGGAAACTTGCCCAAGGTTTTGCCCTGACTTGCCCGGATTTGAACACAGGTCTCACACTTGTAAGGCGGGTGTTTAGAGTGTGAGACACAGGTCTCACACTCTAAACCACTGAGCTACAGGATCTCCACATGCCGTCATTTACAAAACGGAGACAGGTTTTTGACTTACAAACTGGCTCCGAAATGCCCCAACTCGATTTTATTTTCTTCCCGAAATCATTCGAAACGGTCCAATTTGGACCAAAGCTGCAGTTCTGATGCTCAATTAGTGCCAATTAGCGCTGAACAGATTTCTGCAGTGGCGTCAGATACACTGGGGAATGGGTTGAGACAGGCCAAATCAGGAACGATGGAACGAGCCGAAATCAGGCAGATTTTCCTTTGTTGACTCTCGGATATCAATACATATCCATGGCTGTTCATGGGACATTGCTATTCATAATAAAAAACATTAATATTATTGTTAATATTAATATCAATAACAATATTAATATTAATATTGTTGTTATTAATAATAATCTTTGCATTTGATATAATGTTTTTCACATCTTTTAATTAGACGTCTCAAAGCGCTTCACAGAATATACTGTGAAGTGAATTGATTGTGAAAGGCACTAATACAAGTGTAATTTTGTTGTTGTTGTTATATTTGAGGACAAAACGCGGCAGCCAATTGCGCACAGCAGTATCCCACAAACTGTCGTGGATTGAAATGACAGCCACAGTCGTGGGACATTGCTAAGCCCAAATTGGCCGTCCCGTTTGCCCACAGAACACGCAGTCGGCGCTCCTCTGCAGCAAATCCCATCCTCCTGACGCGAGAGGTCAAACTTGCCACGGCTAAGGCTGAGATTTGAGTTCTGGTTAAGTTGCAGCGCGTTTCACTGCTGTGAAGGGCAATTTTAGCACAGAGCCGCAAGCGTGTTTTGTTGCGCTGAGGGACCCCAGTAACTGGTATGGATTACCAGGAAGAGAGTTGAGGCCAGGAAATTGGACTCCATTTATATATATAAAAAAAATAGCTTGAAGCTGTAAATGGGAAGACTGTCGAGTCGATATGCTGAGAGGATAAGATCAAGACATCACTCCAACCTATTTTTGTAATCGCTGGAGCCGAGTTATTGTGCTGTTGTTAGTAATCGTGTGCCTAGTCCTCGCCGTTGACGATGACACCGTAGAATCTCAAACGTTGCGTTTCCTGTTACGTACAGTGTGTCCGGGTGATTGTAGGTCATGGCGACGGGTAATTTGCACGCAGCAACGTTCCCTCAAATAGCCTGGAAGTGGGGGAAATGACCTTTCCTTTTTGTTTGTCTGTACAGTACTGTACACCACTGGGCAAGTAATCCCAAATTCCCCCCAAAAGGTGTTATATACTGCGATGACCGCCGCATCAGTTTTTTGGGGTGTAAAATTGCAAGCGAGTGGTTTCGAATTATTGCCTCCTGCTGCCCGTAATCAGTGGGGGTGTCGTTCGCTAGTCAAACAGGGACCTTCGCACACTGAACGCATCTCGTCCGTCATCCAGCCAACGCTTTGACGTGCCGAGTTCATGCAGATTGGTTCCAGAGTCATTTGCAAAGGTGACATGACATCAAAGAGATGCAGTGTGCTGTTACACAGATATACAGTACCCGCTGGGCCAAACTGTGTTGTCGCTTCTGATGTTAATTCCTTTCGCCCTTTGTGTCGCTCACTAACCGGAGGAAACGAAAGATAAAAAAAACAAAACAAAACATTGTTGGGTGTTGGGTAACGAGGAGGAAGGTGGGAATTATATCTTCTCTCGAAATCTGTAGCTTTGACAACAGAGTGTGTGGTCGTGATCTGAATTCACTCTCTTTATTTCGCTGCTGAATAATGGATAGGATTTACCAGAACTTTGGCTGCAAAGGTAAGCCAAGTCTCCGGTGATGGTCTCGAAGTGGACGGAAATCGCAACTGGAAATTAATACAAATTATTTTTTTGGACGCAGGAGTACAAGAGGGTAATAAACCAATAATCCTGGCGTTTGCTGTTAACGCCTTTTGCATTGGGAGGGTGATCTCAAAAACCTAGCCTCTATACCAGAGCAGGCAAATGCCTACAATGCAACATGGCATGGATAGTACAAGAGAGATCGGGAGTATTTGGAAAGCAAGATGGGGGCATTGGAATCAGAAGGTTTTACTGTGACGTAATCTAGACAGAGACGGCTGATTGCCTTACTCATGTCCCAAGGTTCAGTAAGCCTTTGAGAGTTTGCCAATACCACAACAAGAAACAACAACAACAGCAACAAAATGACCTTTGTAGAGCGTGCCTTTCACGTCGGGAGGACAGTCGGGAGATTGTCAGGATGTTGTGTCAGGGTTGCACTGTTTGATCGTATTATATTGAGAGTTTGCAGTCCTGTCTTAGCCAAGGCTGGAAACCTCAGAGCTTCTGAAGTCACTGAAACATTGATGCCTCGCTGGCCTCATCTCTGCGGTCGTCAACCTCCCCTCCCCCCACCCGCCCCCCCCCAGCTTGTCTGAACACTGCTTCAAAGAAAGGCTTTCAAGCAAAACCCAAACTACAGTACTGTATTTTATTTCACAGCCCAGCCGTGATTTAACAGATTTGAAAGGTTGAATGGCCTACTCTTGTTCCTATGTTCCTGACCTTTCGACCTAGTCTTTCCCTCCACTTAAATTGAGCACAACCCCTCTCCTCCAACCCTCTCCCTCCCTCCCTCCCTCCCTCCCTCCCTCCCTCCCTCCCTCCCTCCCTCCCTCCCTCCCTCCCTCCCTCCCTCCCTCCCCACATCAACAGTACCAGCACGTCTGTGACAGGCTTCGACTGATCTGCGGGTGTCCACGTCAGTACGTTAGTCCCCAACTGAGCTCGGTACCTGTCTTAACTCATGCTTGACTGGCCGTGAGCACAAACTAATTGATTCCGCACCACAGAGCCTATGTTAGACACCTGTCTCATTCATAAGTCTGCCATTCGGGTGGTAGTTTTGCCCCCTCTCTCTAATACTAATTCAGCGAGAGTCACAGGTGTTACGCAACCACTTGAGGTCTTACGAATGTACGAATGAGAGGCTTCTTTCACCCCTAGAATGTTCCTGTTGCTCTCGATTCTAAATCGACCACTTTCTCCGAGTCTAAAAACTCGGGAGGGAGGGAAACCTCCGAAATAATCCTATCATCTTTCTCAGGATGTCATACTCGCTTTTAATTTGCGATTGGAACATCAGGAATTGGCTGACAGCAATCAAATTACCTTTTATTTACCCGTTGGCTCTTAAGAGCTCATTAAGGACGCCTTAAGAGCTTATTATGGCTGCCGTCCGAACTTATTGTGGATTGAGTTAGTGTCTGGAAGTGCCAAATCTCAATGTTTTGGACTTTACTGACAGACACACTCGGCAACAGTTAAAATTGCAACAACATCCCGTTTTCAAGCCACATCCCATCACCACCATAATAAATAGCTGTGTCAAATATAATAATAATCCTTATATTTTATATAGTGCTTTTCACATCTTCCAGATGTCTCAAAGCGCTTCACAGAATATACTGTAAGGTGAATTGCCTGTATATTTGTCGGTGAAACGCGGCAGCCAATTGCGCACAGCAGCGTTCCCCCACAAACAGTCGTGGATTGAAATATCCAATTTTCATTCTTGTATTTTTGAACACACAACATACTTTTAATATATTTCCCTATTTAAGATACCAGTTTACGTTTGAATGCTTCATATATCTCACAGACCGAGCAAAGGATAGGTTCAGGATAATTATTATATTGGAGTCCAATTTGTGATCTTTCTTCACGGGTGTCTTATTGAGAATTTCTCTCCCTCTGTTTCACAAGCTAATTTGGATGCGCAGCAAAGCCACTCCCTCGGAAATCATTCCTGCAAAACAAATGAGGCCAGCAAGCATCCTTTAAGAAAGGGAATCCATGCAGAAATCTGAAGATTGTTTGGGTGCTTCTATAATAATACTACTACTACTACTACTACTAATAATAATAATCATCCTTGCATTTGATATAGCGCTTTTCACATCTTATCGATGTCCCAAAGCGCTTCACAGAATATACTGTAAAGTGAATTGACTGTATACTTATGGGCGAATCGCGGCAGCCAATTGCGCACAGCAGCGTCCCTCACAAACAGTCGTGGATTGAAATGACCAATTTTATTCTTGTGTTTTTTTGGACGGATTATTAACTTGCACGCACACTAATTATTAGTAGTAGTTGTATCATTATTATTATTATTATATTTAGTCCCCAGCACTTGTTATTTTGTGCAAGGAGAAATGATCTGATCATGGCTCGTTTGTCCTGTTCTCACTGCTGACATCAACACGTGTGTGTGTGCTTTTTTTCACACACGCAGAGAAGTGCATCAATAAAGGAAGATTGGCTTGACATGTTTTTGGGGTATTGTAGGAATGGAAAATGTAATTGGGGAACTGTACACCTTTCTAATTCCTCCCTTCAGAATCCCTACTCTCCTACAAAACACTAAGCTCCAGATTAGGTCTGTGGATTTCAATGAATCAACCCGCGTATCTATAATGTGTTTGTTCTTGGATTAACTCTGCATATTTAAGTGTTGGGTAAAGCCAACATTGCATTATTAAGATTGGCAGCAGCCAATTTGGCGCACAGCAGTGTCCCGCAAAACAGCCATGATGTGAATGGACAATTTTATCTGTGGGATTCCTGGCCAGGCCACTGGGAGAGAGAGAGAGACAAACTCCTTTCTCTTTACAAATTGGGTTCCTCTGGTGTCCACCTGAACAGGCAGATGGGACCTCGGTTTAACGTCTCATCTCTAGCAATCTCTAGCCAATTGCGCACTTCCCCCCACAAACGCTCGTGGATCGAAACGACCGATTTATTATTGAGGTTTCGCCCTGCCTGGAATCGAACCCAGGTCTCTCGCTCGTAAGGCGAGTGCTCTAACCCACTTGAGCTGCAGGACTCCCAAAGCGATCCCAACTCACCGACGAGTGTTAGTTACTGACCGAGCTGGGCTGACGCGAAAATGTTGCCTTGGCTCGGAGCCCTTTCTGAATCTATCAGCCTCATTAGGCGTTGCCCTACACACATGGCAATACGATCCTCAACCTATAAACAATATTCTATTTACAGTCAATCTTGTTCACACTTGGCTTCCGATGGTATGGAGCAAGCAATATGTAACATCGTGCTCTTAATGCCTCCAATCGGTCACATTCGATGTGTGATTTCAAAACGCAAGTGCTGTACAAGGTGCTCGTAGTGGATAAGTGTTTGTCATTAACTTAACTGAAAGATCGCCTTACCTCCCGTTTGGTTAGTTGTGAATTGGAAGGTCATGCTTTCTCCAGGTGAGTGAAGGCAAAGGCGTATCTTTTGTGTATCTTTTAGGAAGTGTATCATTGCAAGACAAATATGACCGGGAGCTCCTTTTAGACTACTTAATGTGCAATGTGAATCATTCATGCCAGGCGTTCGCTCTCTCTCTCTCTCTCTCTCTCTCTCTCTCTCTCTCATTCTCTCGATTGCCTTCAGGCTCTGTGTTCTCTACCAGAAATCAGAGAATCTGAAGTTCTATCAGATTTTTCTACTCATTGCCTTCAACCTCACTTGCACAATAGGATAGGACAGGATCAAATGAACACCAGCACAGCACAGTGTCACAGTGAAACAATGGTACAGTCAAAACAAATGGTTGATTTTCAAAAAGAAAATGTTTCAGGAGTTGAGCACAATAATTTGACCTTCTACCTACCCACCTCTCCACCTACCTACCCACCCACCCATCTATCTAACTATCTATCTGTCTGTGTGTCTGTCTGTGTGTCTGTCTGTCTCTGTCCCTCTATCTATGTGTTAGTCCGAACCAGTACCTAGTTACTAAATCAGTGGTAGATCTGAAAGGAGATTTAGGTGCCCGAAAGATAGGTTTTAAGGTTGTATTTTAAGGCGGGGAGGAAAGTGGGGGTTGCGGTTTTATCTGGGGGATTGTTGGCCAGGACACCGGGAGTGAAACTCTCTTCTCTTGTTGAACAGTGCCAGGACTTTGTCCCCTTCTCCCCCCAACCACCCACCCCCCCCAAAAAAAACACAACTTTACCTGACCTCCTGCAGGAATAAGAATAATGTCTCGCCTCATGATTTATTACAACACTGTGGAAATAAAACCGCAGAGGCCATCGCCCTTTAGCGAGCGAGCCTGTCTCAGTCTCCATCACTGCCTTTGATCGCTCGCTGTAACAATTACAAAAATATCCATTGCCTGGAGATAGGGGCAGCGCAGTAGCGAGAAGAGGAGCTGGCTTTTATTTTAAGCCTGTGTTTTTGTGTTTAACGCTGTTACGCAACGTTGATTGAAGCTGACATTAGATTTATTTCCAAATAGCACCTAGTGGTTTCCACAGCGCCCGACAATTAATGTAATGTCTTCTCGGTGTGGCTCACAGCGCTCTTTTCTCACATCTCTGGGCGGCAAACAGTTCCGTCTATTCTACACCCCCCCCGCCCTCCAGTCAACCCTGACGAAATAGCACATGAGAGCAATGCTATATAAAAAAAAAGACACCAAAGAAAAATGTACCATCGGAATCGTTTGGTCACTTTGCGGCTGTTTGCGGGAACGTGGCTGCGCGCAAGATTGGCAAAAAGAAAAACGCACAGTCACTACACTGCACAGTAAAATCTCTCAGGTCAGATGCTTTGAGATAATGCTCCCGATGTGAAAGGCACCCTATCAAATGCAAGCATTAATTACCTAGATCATTTCAACTGGATTGTCCCACAACCAGCCTCCAGACTTGTGAGGGTTTGAGACATTTGTGGACCTTCTGGTCCCAACCCTTGTTGCTCTGACCCCCCGCGCTCAAGAAGATAGGGAATTGATAATAATCCTAATAATAATCCTTGCATTTGATATAGCGGCTTATCACGTCTTCTAGACGTCTCAAAGCGCTTCACAGACTACTATACCGTAAAGTGAATTGACTGGATATTTGTGGGCCAAAAGCGGCAGCCAATTGTGGACAGAGATTGGGGGGCAGAGTGGCTAAAGACTCGCCCGCCAGGGCGGATGGGTCGGGGGACGTGGTGCAGACCAGAACCTGCTGAGTGGAGGGCGGCAGCGGGCAGGTTGGAAAGGGGTTAGGAGGTTGGGGCGGGGGGGGGGGGGGGGGCGCGAGGTTGTGGAGGGCTTTAAATGTGAGGACCAGGATCTTGAATGGGATCCTCTGGATGATGGGGAGCCAATGGAGTCGGGTGAGGATGGGGGAGATGGGGTCACGGAGTTTGGGACGTAGGATGTTTCCTATTACAGTACTTTGTCTTCTGGGATAACGCTTTGAACAGCAAACTCGCTACCTAGTTTGCCAACGTGATGAATTGCCACCGGTTGCAGAATGCTGCGGGATTTATTTTCAGCCCCGTCAGATGAATGTAATTAGCAACAAATGTAAACCTGATCTCAGCCAATCTGCCATTAAATATTCATATCCGTAATTGAAAACAAAACCACTTTCGCAACTGTTTGGCAGATTATTCTGGGAGATTGAACAAGCAGTGAGGAGGATGCGTGAGCAGTTACTACCTTTCAGTTTCTGACCATACTGGCGTTTGATACGCCGCCTTATATCGCGCCGAGACACCTCAAAGCGCGGTACAGATTTATTGTATAAAGCCTTGTGGGCCAGGAACGGCGTAAGGGTATTTGGCTCCCCTACATGAGTAACTTTTGATAAGCCGATGTTAATACTAAAAATTCATATCATTAATTATCAATGAAAGTAATGGTAATAGTTATACATTTATTTATTGATGAAGCATACTTCTGTTTTATTTAAGTATTAATTAGGCATTCTCAACTTACTGCTAACTCCCACGCCTCCGCCACTATACGCCAGCCAGCCAGACAACAGCAGTAATTTTCGCCAGGCACTGCAAACCATAGATGCTTTGTGACTGGGGCCCCCTGAATTTGGGCGCCCTAAGCGACCACCCAGTTCGCCTAAAGGTAGTGCTGTCCCTGCTCGTGACCGAACATTGGAAGGTGAATGAATGTGACAGCCAGATAGTGCCCCACAAACAGCCTACAGGATAAGCTGCAAGCAACTCATTGCTTTCAGGCAGGCTACTTGTTAGCAACAAACACAGTGGGACAAACGCCTTTCTATCTCTTAATATCGCCGTGGGATCTTTAACGTCCACCTGAACCGGCAGAGAACAGATCACAAGATTACTCGGTCACCAGACCAGAAGATTGTGGAGCTCCTGTAGCTCAGTGGTTAGAGCACTCGCATTACAAGCGTGAGACCTGTGTTCGAATCCAGGCAGGTCAGGGCGAAACACTGGGCAAGTTTCCTTACTCCACACAAACACACCAAATAATAATCCCTCCCCCAAAAAAACACAATGATAAAATCGGTCATTTCAATCCACGAGTGTTTGTGGGGGACGCTGCTGAGCGCAATTGGCTGCCAGTTTCGCCCACACATATCACAGTCAATTCACTTTACAGTATATCCTGCGAAGCACTTTGAGACCTCGGTAAGATGTGAAAAGCCCCTATATCAAATGCAAGGAATTATTTTTATTATTATCATATTAATAGGTCACCAGATCACAAGATCGGTTTGGGTGAAGATCATTCCTTGGGCCCATCTGATTTCTTCCCTCCAACAAAACATCATCTTCCCATCGCAGTGTCAATCAAGGTAGGCCTTTTATTCCGTTGACACACATGGTTCTGCGAGGTGCTCTCGATGACGCGATAAGGTTATGTTTCAACTGATGGATTATTATTATTAATATTTGCTGGTGGAGGGGGTGGGGGGGTGGGACAGACTGAAGTGTCGGTATCACGGAAACTCCACTTGTCATTTCACGCGTAAATTTGAACCTACTTGAAAACCAGCTGCAAGAGTAAACCAACTGTTAACCAACCGCGCAGGTCTGATACCTCTTCGTTGGTAACCCAATGACGTTCCATTTCATTGACTGCTGGACTGTGACGATAAACTGCTTGTTGAGGACATAAGGCAGGGTGGAATCACACTGTTTGCTTTGACCACTGGGTGCAATCTGCTGATCTGTTTGGCAGTAAACTTTCTTTGATGCAGATAAAAACCTGTATTTACCACAGTTGGCTAACATAGCAATAACGGAATAATCCAATATCACTGACGAAAGCACTGATTAATCCAATTATTGAAAATGAGTGAACCAGACTTGATTCAGATTGATGTGTAGCCAGAATTGTATAATTGGCTTGAAGTGCGTCGCTCGCTATAGAATAATTGTCATGTTTTATCAATGATTATTAAACTTCTTCTCAAGTAGAATACAATCTAAATGTTAAAATTAATTGCTTACAGTCTCAGTCCATATTCCAATAAAGATTTGATGCAGACAAGTGGCCACTGACAAAGCACATTTAGTTGCTCAAAGATAGAGGGTAGGATCTGTTTAAATAATGCAGCGTATAAAAGTCTTTCATGGCTCAGAACACGAGTGCTGAATGCCACACGTTTGCAAAGTTTCATTACTGTCAAGGTTGGAAATTACCAGGAGTGAAAAGCCTTTCTTATTACTCTGGGTATCAAACATTCCTCGCAAATCACCTAATTTAGACCAAGTTTAGTGCACTCCTTAAGGTGAGTTCATCCCACACCTGACGTGTAGCCTAATGGAAAGAGAAAAGGCATGATCCTTCTACGCATCGCCGCCCTCTGCCTCCCCCATGTCAAGGGGTTTTGAACTCACTCGTAGGCTAGCCTGACGCTCTAACGCAGCGCTGGGGAACAGCTGCAATGTCAGAGCTGCAGTTGTCCTTTGGACGAGACAGTTATCGGAGGTCCCGTCCGTCTGTTCGAGATGGACTTTAAAGATCCCATAGCACTATTCAAAACACAACAGAAGAATGTTCTCGCAGGCTGGCAATCCCACAGATCCATACACACACACACAAACAAAAACGAGTCATTCATTTTATGGCTGCTTGTGAGGACATCGCCGGGTGTAAATTGGCTGCCTCATTTAACCTACAAAATACACAGTTGCTACACTTTGCAGTGCAATCGCATGCAGCACTTTGAGACGCGCTTCCAATGGGAAAAGATGCTGTATCAAACGCAAGGATTATTATCTTTTTGATGCGATAAGGCTCTATGCAAACATAAGGACTACACAGGTATCTGTCCATCTGCCTGTCTCATTTTTGTGCACTGATTTGGCTCACCGAATCACGCCCCTCAGCTCAAAGCCAGGACACACGATAGATATTTGCATCAGGAAAACGTAGTGAAAAAAACTCTACAATAGGTACCAAAGGCGAACCATACTTTCTTAAGGGATTCAGTCCTTTTTTAGCGCGACTGCAATCCAACTGAATAATGAACTCGCATGTTTTTTTTTGAAGCGAGCAAGAATAATTAATAGTTGCCATGTCGCCCTGACACGAGTAAAGAGAGTGGTTCAAGTAGTAAATGCTTTGAATGTAAATCACTTAGCCTTTAATCTCTTCCATATGGTGGATCGTCTCTTGTCAATACAGAGCGGTTTCCATATTTGCCATTTTTTTTTGCTTCTCTCTCTCTCTCTCTCCCTCGTTTGTCAGAAGGTTTGAGGCCCAGGCTTAGACGATGCCAGCAAAGGGAATCCCGGCGGATCTTGTTCGTTGTCAGGCTCCGTTGCAGCATTCCATGTTTCGCAGACCAACTTGGGACTGCATTCGATTCCAGCCTCTGCCAAGTTCGGATCCCGTCCTGCAAGGAAAAGTGTGTAATTAAAAGGAGAGGAAGAGATGACTGGCCCCTGGTTGGCTCGAGTCCAAGTTAAATGCATCTTTGTTGATTCAGCCATCTGCACTGGTTCCTCTATCATGGCAAAAGCTTCACTATTATACACACAGTGGAGTCCTGTATCTTAGTGGTTAAACACTAATAATAGTCCTTGCATTTGATGTCGCGCTTTTCACGTCTTCTAGACGTCCCACAGAGATCCACGGAATATATTGTAAAGCGAACTGACTGTATGTATTTGCGGGCGAAACGCGGCAGCCAATTGCGCACAGCAGCGTCCCCCACAAACAGCCGAAATGACCGATTTTTATTATTGTGTGTTTTTGGGGACGGATTATTATTAGGTGCGTGTGTTTAAAACAAAGACTAACGACAACAACCACAACACAATGACATTTATTTATCTAAATTACGCGTGACAGTGCAAAGGTGTAGTGACTGCGAGTTTTTGTCGGGCACGGCGTGTACCATCTCCCGTTGCGCACGGAACAAGCCACGCCACTCGACAGGGTGGATGTGAGGGAGCTGAGGGGATTGATTTTACGTCCAGGGTCTGTCGATCAATACATGGTTAGAGAAGTCGTCTTGCAAGTGAGAGGACGGGGTTTGATTCCTGGGCAGGGTGAAACCTTACGCAGGTTTCCTCACCCACCACCTGCTCCTGTTTACCAAGCAGTTAGTAGGAACCCAGGTGTTAAGTCAATTGGTGGATCGTTTTCTGGGGGGCTAATAATCCCTCCTACTAATCACAATTTGCTCCCTCAATTCCGTGACTGTCTGTGGGACAGAGCTGCTGAGCGCAATTGGCGGCCGTATGTTGCCCCGCAAATTATACGGTCAATTTACTTTACGATATCGTGTGTGAAGGGCTTTGAGACATGCCAACGACGGGAAAAGATGCTACACCGAATGTAAGGATCGATATATTATTTATACACCACACTTTGCAAGTGGAGCCTTTCCAACATCCATTTTCAAGGCGTTTAATCCTTGCGTCTACCTTTGAACCCAAGTGAAAATCTAAAACAGTTAGTGAACATCGGGGTCTTGGCTATACTGAGTTGGAATGTGCCCTGAGATTGAAGCAATGGTATTTTAGCCACCGGTAAACACGCAACCTTTGGTTTGATGGATAAATCAACAACAACAACAACAAAATTACACTTGTATAGACTGGACAGTCATTGTTTCAGACCTGAGCTGGGGGACAGGTGAGGGTGGAGGGTAAGGGAGGGATTTGGAGCGGCCGACGTGAAGCACACAGATTTTCGCCCATTTGTTTGCGGGAGAAAAAGAATAGGCTTTGGACGATCGGTTGATGCAAATGAGCTCACATTGCATTCCTTCCATCACACTCTCTGACATTCACTCCTCTGCTGTCCCTGGTGTTTAGCTCAATAAAACTGTGTAGCTGTGCGCAGAATGCCAAGAAGCATATTTGGCCTGTTGCAATGCGTAGGATTATCAAATCATTACCCCCTCTCCCAAACCCCCCCCCCCCCCACCCCCTCCAACAACGCACTCCAATCTCCGCCCACTCTACAATCCCATCACTCTGTGTTAGCTAGTTTTGGCATCTAAATAGTAGACAATGCCCAGTCTGTATGCGAATGCGCAGAATTAATTTTTGTTTATAATACAGTACATAACATGTATTTCTGCATTCCCTATCGTCCAATTTTTGAGCCACTGCAATGGATCGGAAGAGTTGCCCATTAAAAGGCCTTCATGCCTGAATGTAAACAGTAAACCCAGCCCCCCGTCTCGAGCGCGCTTGAGAAGCCGTAATTTCTTTCCGCATTTAAACCCACTCTTAATTAACTGCGGCCGCTCAGCGTCTCTGGGTCTCTGGGGCTCTGATGCGAGTGAAATGTGTGCAATTCGAGCAGCCAGACATGAAGAAATAATAGCTGGTACATCCCAGTAAAGGCATCATCTGAACCCATTAATGCCTGCCTGATATGAAAGGTGCTATTGCAAATGTCATTTGTCATTTGTCATTTGTCGTTGTTGTTGCTGTTGTTGGTTCGTCGTTGGTTTTAAAGGCTTCACCAGAAAGCGTTTGGTAACTAAGATCCCCTTTCTTCCCCTCTTTATTTTATTGTAAGCCTTCCCCCTCCAACTCCCCCCACCCCCCCCCCCCCCTCCACTCCCCAATACGCAGGTATCTGATCTAACAACTGTTCCTCAGTGTCTGTGATTTCTTTGGTCCCACCTACAATAATCTGTCTCATCATCTACAGCATCGAGTTATTAAGTGACAACACTTATCATTAACACTTGGTCTCAGTTTGATGGCACTATTTACCTGTGTTAAGCCTGGACTGGAATGTGTTGCCTGGAAGGGTGTTTGGGGAAGGGACAATGGGAGAATGAAAGCAGTTTCATCAATGTGATGGGAGGTTGGTGAAACGTGGAGCGTGCTATATAAATCGAAGTTGTGGTTGAAATGGGTCTTGTGGAGGGACAAGTTCAGAACTGGTTTTGTGATCTCCTTTATCTTGGGCTGACTTTCCGAAAGGGGGAAGATGGGATCTCAGTTTGATCAGTCCCAAGGGATTATTGGCCAACAGCTCTTTTGTCCGGAAATTTCATGCAAGATTTGGGGATTCACTGATGGACTTTAAAGGTTTCCACAGGTTTCGACTGATTACTGCGAGGTGTGAAGGGGTCTAAGCCAAAGGGCAGTGTTTGGGGATCAAACGATCTGTCAAGATCTAATAGACTAATTAAACAAGCTTGATAGGCCGAATGGCCCCCGTTTGTCTGATGAAGTCTCATCCGGAAAGTCAGCACCTCCGACAATGCAACGCTTCCCCCCCCAGCACCGCACTGGAGTGGCAGTCTAGACTGTGAGCTCAAAGCCTCTTCTGCCCATCCTTCCAGGATGGATTTGTTCAAACTTCCAATAGTTGCCCATAACTCAATGTCGCATTGAGAATCTTTCAATGGGCTGTCTTGACTACAAGTCAGGCTCCTGGTTGAAATGCAGAGCAATCAATAACTTTCAGATTAATTGAACAACTTGCATTTACACGTGTATAATATATCAGAGCAGCTCTCTGCGATAAAGGTCGTAAAAAAATATTTTTTTTGGTGGGGGGAATTCAGACTTCAATCTGCCAGCTCTCGACAGTTCTGGGAAATCAAATTGTTAAATGGCAATACCTCGGGAGAGCGTCAGAGAAATGTTAATGTTCTTTGCGTCGATTTATATTTAAAAAAAACTGCAAAGTTAAGTGGTTAAATATTCAGCCGAACTCAGGGACGTGATGGGGTGGGGGGGGGGGGGGTGTAATTGGTGTGTGTGTATTTGGGGAGGAACGGGCCGGTGGTGGGGGAAGGGGGTGTGGGGGGGGGAGCAGGGGGTTTGGGGGACAGAAACAGTCTGTGTTTGATACACAGTGGGGAATTATGTAAGAAAAGGAGAAAAAGTGTTCGGTTGTGTTTATTTTAGTGACTCTCTCTACCTGTGCTTCATCATTACACGGAGTAAATTAGAGATGCTATACTCGTTTTCAAAGCTGAGGCTGGATGGAGGCAGCAAAGCTCATGGGAGTTTTTTTTTTCCAAGGGCACAGTCAGGAGATTAGTATTTTATCTAGAGTTGGTCCTCACTGAAGCCAGCAGCTTTCATCTGAATATAACAGAACTGTTCTGCACTAATAAACATGCACCTACAGATTGGCTCCTGTAATCTTCCCTCTCGCTAAGTCTTTTAATAATGACATTCCACATTTTTTTGATCCTGTTAAAAGAAAATGAAAATGAAATCCTCCTAATTCAGCTGTTTTAAGACTTGGTTTCAATTTGTTCAGCGCAAACACACACATTCTCTCTCTCTCTTTCTCTCTCCCGGTCTCTCTCTCTCTCTCGCGCGCGTTTGTATTATGGAATGCTAATGTGGAACCATATAAATTATTGAATAAAAATGATTCTTATCCAGAAATGACATTGGGAAAAAAAAATCTTAACCGGCTTCCCAAGCTGTCAGAGTATGAGTTACATTATGTGTCCCTGTGTGTCTCGATAATTACCTGAATTTGTTTTCCAACTGACCGACTGCCATGTTGGCCTAGCTAACATTCTGAATTAAGTGCAAAGTTCTGAAAGGTTTTCACCTGAACTTTAACCCCCACTCTTGACTCGATTCATTAAGTTAGTTTCCGTTCGCATTGTGATTCAGATAGAGTTTCCCTCTCTTTTCCACCCACCACCTTCACCATCCCATTACTTCAATCCTACAGTGAGGCTACTGCTGCGTTACAGAACCGTAGAAATTTACAGCACAAGAGAAAGGCCTTGAATAATAATAATTATTATTATAATAATAATAAAAATCCTTGCGTTTGATATAGCGCTTTTCACATCTTCTAGACATCTCAAAGCGCTTTACAGAATATACTGGTACTGTAAAGTGAATTGACTGTATGTTTGTGGACGAAACGCTGCAGCCAATTGCGCACAGCAGCGTCCCCCACAAACAGTCGTGGATTAAAATGACCAATTTTTATTATAGTTTTTTTTGGGGGGACGGAATATTATTAGCCGTATGGAGTAAGGAAACTTGCCCGTGGTTTCGTCCTGACCTGGCTGTATTTGAAACATAGGTTCCTCATGCTTGTAAGGCGAGTGCTCTAACCATTGAGCGCAGGACTCCACAGGACTTTCAGCCCTATCGTGTCTGTGTTGTTTCTTTGAGAAGAATCCTTTCAGTCCCACTCACCTGCCTTTCAACCTAACCCAGTTGTTGACTCATTTGGAGGTATTTTTTTCCGGTTTCCCCTTTCGAAGCCTAATACGGATTCGACCTTAACCATTGCTCCCAGTCCGGCATTCCACATGCTCACCACACTGTGTGTGAAACAAAATCTCTCCTAACATCTCATAACATTTGCCCCATCGCTATCCATCTTAAATTGATGCCTTCCAGTCAGTCACTGACTCGTTGACCATACGTTCCTTCCTCATTCCAATTCAGTGGGTGGATCGATAGGGGATGGGAGGGTTACCAGGGGGAAGGGGTGATGTGTGTGTGTGTGAGAGAGAGAGAGAGGTGGGTACACTTTAGAATAACTGATTAAAACGATGCGTTTCCAGTGCTGGGCAGTGAAGGAGTTTGGGGAATGAAACACTTGATTTTCAGCAAGATGCTCGGGGCATCCAACGTTCTTAATTTATTGCCTTAAATTCAATTTAACGGCTTTTTTTTGCGACTTGCAGTGCCAATGGTATGAGTGTAGAGGCTATGTGCTACTTCAATGCAGAGGCAAAGCTTGCGCACTGGAGGGAACAGAGGTTGAACAACAACAATGGCGGCAAAATTACCCTTGCGTGGCGCCTTTCACGTCGGGAGGACGTCCCAAAGAGCTGGACAGAGTAATTCTTCAGTCAGCAAACACCATGCCTCTCGCCACGTCAGCGATTTGAAGCTTAGATGCGATGGTCGAGTCAATAAAAACATATGAATCATATTAAGTTTTATAAGCGTTGGCACCACTTGTCCTAGTAAAACCTGCTCGACTAGACAGCCGTGAGGAGAAGGATTTGCTCCCTAACCTTTACAGTGACAACTTAAGCAACAAGACAGCTTAAGAGTAGTGTCTTCGGGGAGAAGTTTTAGGGAACTCGCCACGACCTGGTTTATGGGAGCTTCGGAGTCAATCTGACTGTTTGAGATGTCGGCAAATGCCACAGACAATTTGTGTACAAGGAGATCCATTTGGCCCGCAAAATATACAGTCAATTCACTTGGCAGTCGATTCTCCGAAGCACTTCTGGACCTGATAAGATGCTGCAGCACATACAAGCATCATTATTATGAGTTGAGATGCTGTGTGTAAATTGATTGGCGAGATCTCCTACAAAATTCTGCGAAGAGCTTTGAGACATCCTCCCTGCAATTTTCTGCAAACCTAAGCAATAATAATAATAATACTCCTTCCATTATCATATGGTCGAGACTTCTCAAAGCATCTCAAAGGGATATGGGAGATAGGGCGGGTAAATGGAATTAGGATGGAAGATCAGCCATGATCCTATTATAAATGGCAGGGCAGGCTCGAGGGGCTGAATGGCCTACTCCTACTTCTTATGTTATGTTCAAGGGATGTGAAGTGAAATGACTGTATAGTTTCTGGGCAAAATAAATAACTGTATCAAATGCAAAAGTTATTATTATAATATCATATAATTACTATTACCATCACTTAAAGTTGTCACGTGCGTTCTTTTGCGAGCTAAGGTTATAAACAAACTTGCTTTCGGCAGCTGTTTTCTCTTTTATGAAACTAGAAATGGAAATTTTCTAATTTCTCACACTTCCTAATTTGCTTGCGCTATATTTATCCGGCTTTACTTTCGCTAAATACTATTTTGTTTTTATTCTAATCCCCTAAATCTCATGCTAATATCGCTAAGATCCATGAACTGAGCGTGTTTCATGAGGAACGCAGTGAACCATCTTTGCAAACGTGTTTCGACCACGCGAAGGAAGGAAGCCGTTCCTTTTCACTTTCACTTTCCCTTCGTGGTTTTGCCCCCTCCTACCTCTCCGATAGCTGATCCCCTACCAACCTGTCCGCTCCCTCTGTTCAGCAGGCTCCGGCCTGCTCCATGTCTCCCGACCAACACACTCCTACCATCGGTGGCTGGTCTTTCAGCTTCTCTGCCCCTACACTTTGGAACTCAATTCCACAATCCCTTCACCGTGCTTCCCTCCATTGACTCCTTCAAGACCAGTCTCACGACCCTCCTCTCCGACAGTGTCTTCAGTTGTCCTTCTGCCTCTCTGTCCTCCCTCAGACCATTGTGGCTTCAGCTCTTTCTATGGAGTCCTGTAGCTCAGTGGTTAGAGTACTTGACAGAATATACTGTAAAGTGAATTGACTGTCTATTCGTGGGCGAAATGCACAGCCAATTGCGCCAATTGCAGACCAATTTGTCCCCACAAACAGTCGTGGATTGAAATTACCAATTTTTTACGATTGTTTTTTTTCGCGGACGGATTATCCCTCTAACCACTGAGCGACAGGAGCTACCACGACAAATAGTGTCTATTAATAACGCCCGTTAACGGAAAACACTGACAAGGCCACACCCACACACCCCAACGCTACACTAGAGCGTCAGCCTAGGTGGATGGTACAAATCCATCAAAGGTGCTGCAGGAAGATGGAAACAAGTAGAGATGAGACCAAGATCGATACGGCATGAGGTATGTTTGCAGGCGCTTGAAATCAATACTTTCTGCAAGACAAGCACAGCGCAGGAAAAGTTGTCTCGGAGACAGGGAGGGAATGAAAGTTTCTGCTTCTTGTTGGCTAATCAACCAAGTGATCCCTGAAGTACTTCCACAGACGTCAACCGAGGCCAGCCTCACATGCTACTGCGTTGACCCCCCCCCCCCCCCCCCCCCCCCCATCATCTTGTGGAGCTCCTGCAGGTCAGTGGTCAGAGCGCTCGCCTTACAAGCGTGAGAGACCTGTGTTCGAATCCAGGCAGGTCAGGGCGAAACCTTGGACAGGTTTCCTTACTCCACACACACACACACACACACACGCCTAATAATAATCTGACCAAAAAAAACACAGTAATAAAAAAAAATTTGTCATGTTCAATCCACGATTGTTTTGGGGGACGCTGCTGTGCGCAAATGGCTGCTGCGATTCTCCCACAAATATACAGTCAATTCACTTTACAGTACATTCTGTGGAGCACTTTGAGATGTCGATAAGCTGTGAAAAGCGCTATATCAAAATGCAGGGATTATTATTATTATTATTATTATCTTCGCCCGACTCTATTGACTCCCCATCATCTAGAGGATCAAATTCAAGATCCTGGTCCTCACATTTAAAGCCCTCCACGGCCTCGCCCCCACCCTACATCAGCGACCTCCTAACCCCCAACCAACCTGCCCGCCTCCTGCGCTCGGCAGGCTCTGGCCTGTCCCATGTCCCCCGACCTACCCGCCCCACCTTCACTATTGGCGGGCAATAGCGGCCACTCTTTCCCCAACCTCTGGAACTCCATCCCGCAGTCCCTCCACCTTGCCCCCTCCCTTGCCTCCTTCAAGTCCCTCCTCAAGACCCTCCTCTTCGACCGTCCCGTTCGGCACTCCAAATCTCCACCCACCCCTTTCCCTCCACCCTCCGTGTCCCCAGCTCGGGTCTGAAACAGTGACTGTCCAGCATCTTGGGACGCCCTCCTGACGTGAAAGGCGCTATACCAGCGTAATTTTGTTGCTGCTGTTGCGCTTGTGAATGAAAAAGCTTTGTCGTTAAAGAGTCTGTACCAAGGTCTCTGACAGGGATATTTGAAATACCATGTTTATAGTTCAAGTGCTTCTCAATACGCATAATTGAATTTAATTTGCAGTGGGTTATTTCCCTAATCTTATTTACTAGTTTATTCAATTGCTAACCTTAAACTAAACATAAGGTCAACAGCTTTTATAGTCTGCCTGGCAAAAAAAATCAGTTATTGCATCACTGCAAATGAATAGGATTCCCACTTTCATAAAAATATTAATAATGACATTTGATAGCAATAATAATAGCAGCACAATGACTTTCACATTAGGAAGACCACCTCACAGTCGGCCGCCGCATTTGGCCCACAAAATATACAGTCACTCCGTACAGAGTCAATCCACTTTACAATATATGCCGTGAAGCACTTTGAGACGACCCAAAGATGTGACAAGACGCTTTATCAGATGCAAGGATTATTATTATTAGCGAAAGCATGTTGCTGTTGTTTTGTGGTTGTTGTTCTTGTTGTTGTAATTTGTCCCAGAGAGGATTGATTTCCAAGATCCTCACTCTTGTTTTCAAATTTCTCCCCTCCTCTGCACCACTCCCTACCTCTCTGACCTCGTCTCTCCTCACAACAGCACTCGCTGCCTTCGCTCTACCTGGTCTGGCCTCCTGCATGTACCCTCGATCCTCCGCTCCACCATCGGCGGCCGTGCCTTCAGCCACTACACCCCGAGGCTCTGGAACTCCCTTCCTCAATCCCTTTGCCTCCCCTCCCACGACCCACCCCCTCCCACCACCCTTCTCTTCCTACTTTCAGGTCTCAGCTTTCTTTTCGACTGCGCCTTCGCTCACCTTTTTCCCCCCCTTCCCCCCGGCTCGATCCCGGGATCCGTTATCGTGAAGCCCTCTGAGAAGTGGGAGTGAGGGCGGGCGCTATATAAATCCACGTAGTTGTCATTGTAACTTGGCTTTGTCGAATCCCGCACACTGCAAAATAGTACGTCAACCGAGCGCAGTGTGAACCCAGGTGGAATCGTATCCCAGTGCTTTCCTTATGAATGAAGTTTGCTTGCTTTCACCACTAGTATTTTCAATCAGGCAGCTAGCCTTTAAATGTCAAAGCTTCTCCAACATTCAATGGCAAGCTCCTAACCTTCACTCTCTCGCTCGCTCGCTCGCTCCCGGCAGGTTCCGCATACAAATTCAATACCCAGGGCCAGGCAGTTGCGAACAAAAAAAGAGAGAAATTCAAACGCCAACGATAACACCATTCCGGTCGTTTGACAGCAGGACAGTTACGCAGCAACACCCATTCACGGCAAATTTTTAAAATTCAGTGCATCGGCCGCCTCGACAATGGGACAGGCTTGTGCCGAGCGATGAGGAAATATTCCGCGAGCCGAGGGTGATTTATCTGCATAATTAAAACCCGTCGCGGCAGAGAACAAAGAATATATCATTGAATGATGGACCTTTAATTGCGTTGACTGCTGAAAGACGTTTGTCACCATGAATATTACTTACCTCCCCACACTTGATGGGAATCAGCCCAGTGAACGCCCATCGACACCTTGAAACACGGTCACGTTCATTTTCTAAGACAGTATTTTTTAACGCTGTTTTTCTTTTCGGGTTGGGGGGCGGTGGAGGGGGTTAGGATTCATGGTCTCGTAACCACAAAATGTTTGGATGAGAATTACGGCATTTCAAGAGGGTAACAGTAAAATACCCTGCTCTCCAGGGTTGGTTCGTGACTGTAGACCGAGTTTGATGTGGTTAAACACTTGGGAGCTGTGCGTAATGTTGAGAATATCGAAAAACAAAACTACAATGAGAAAAACGGATCATTTCAATCCACGACTGTTTGTGTGGGGGGGATGCTGCTGTGCGCAATTGGCTGCCGCGTTTCGCCCACAAATATATACAGTCAATTCACTTTACTGTATATTATGTGAAGCGCTTTGAGACGTCTAGAACACGTGAAAAGTGCTATATCAAAATGCAAGATTTATTGTATTATTATTATGAAATAAGTGGGACCAAACAGATTGCCAGTGCGATTCTAGGATTCCTGTATCGAGATGGGCAATGGCCTGCTTTGAAATGCGTTGCTTTTGTAACCGTCTGGTAGAGAACAATTGTGATGCGAAGTTCAATTTAAAAGCTGAATCCAGATTAAAAGCAATGTTAACTTCATGGCTAATATCATCCAGCCACTTAGTGGAAGACACCTAGTCTATCGAGACCTCCAAATGTTTGGAGTTGGAACTACAGTGAACTTGACAACCATCACTGCTGTGTTGCACTTATTATGCTTTGGAAAATACATATTTTCCCCTATGTTTACCTGTGTTCTGGGAAGCTACAGACGTTGACAGGTTAAAAGATGTTCTTGAGGGAGCCCAGCTGGAGAGAAGCTTCTCGACAAGAGAGAACATTCTTCAATCGATAGCTGCCCGCAGTCTGAGTGGAGACTTTTCTGCTAGGATGAGCTGTTTCCGCTCAGCTGGTGATGCTGTAAATGTGTCGGAACCGTGTTGAAAGTCGCTTATCCCTGGGGGCTATTAACACACTGAGAGCGACCTGCATTTATACTGCGCCCTTCACACATTGAGCAGCGTCTCACCACTCTGCACAAGGTCAGGATCGCGTAACACTAATAATAATCCTTGCATTTGATGTGGCGCCTTATCACGCCGTTGAGATGTCACAAAGCGCTTCACGGAATATACCGTAAAAGTGGAGTGACTGTGTATTATGGGAGAAACATGGCAGCCAATTGCGCACAGCAGCATCCCCCCACAAACTGTTGTGGATTGAAGAGACCAATTTATTGTTATTATTTTTTTTGGGGGGTGGAGAGATTATTATCAGGCCTGTGCATTAAGGAAACTTGCCCAAGGTGTCGCCCTGTCGGGAATTGAACCCAGGTCTCACTGCTTGCGAGGCGAGGGCTTCAAAGTCCAATGAAAGGAAACCTACAGTCAAAGGTCTGAATGCTTCGAGCCAGGGGGGGGACCGCAGACAGCAACAACATGTGACTTTGGCACGGCGCCTTTGGCGTCGGAAGGTCGTCCCAAGGTGCTGTAAGGCGTGCGTAGCAGTGAGACGTCCCGAACTCAGAGGGTTTCTGTGTGCTGGAAGAGCTCTCACCGGGGTCTGTTTATGGTCCGTGCCTTGGTGGCTTGCCGTCCCCCGAAGGGCCCGTATCTCGCAGAGGGTGACACAAGGTCCCTGTGAGATTACGCAAGGTCTAGGAAAGAGAACGCACAAGAGACTGTAATCTCTCAGCTGGAAGCAGAAATGCAAAATAGCTCAGGGACAATTCCCTGAGGGGAGTAGCGGGGAAATATTGATTCATCGCAGCCGTTTGTTCAGAGAGGAATGTTTACCTGACTGTGCATGTTAATGCCGAACCCTGAGTACAGAGTGGGAACCGATTCCATTTTTTGTCAATAACATCCATCACGTCTAACTTCCTGGTGATCTCAGCTTCTCTCCCAGTGCAGCGCGAAACACCAATCGAAAGAAGAATTGCTCAGCGGTGGAGTGGGCCATCGGAACGCTAGCCCATGGTAACGGAAGCTCGACATTCGCTAAATGCTAACCCATCATAGTGGAGCTCCTGTAGCTCAGTGGTTAGAGCGCTCGCCTTACAAAGGGTGAGACCTGTGTTCGAATCCAGGCAGGTCAGGGCGAAACCTCGGGCAAGTTTTCTTACTCCACACACACACACACACACACTACACACACACACACTACACACACACGCCTAATAATAATCCCTCAAAAAAACACAGAATAATAAAAATTGTTAATTTCAATCCACGACTGTTTGTGGGACATTGCTGTGTTCACTTGGCTGCCGCGTTTCGCCCACAAATATACAGTCAATTCACTTTACAGTGATTATTATTGTAGGACTATTATTATTTCTCAGAGAGACCTACACTCTTTCTTCCTCTGCTTTCCCTCGACCTTTCCCTTGCCTCCTCGGGGCTCCAATCCTCTCACACCCAGGCACCTGCCTGCCTTGGGACCAGCGCCTTGGGATGTCCTCTCGATACGAAAGGCGCTCTGTAAATATCATTTTGTTGTTGTTGTACCTCTCCGACCTCCTCACTGTCCAATCCACCATCCGGCTCGTCCTCTCACACCCTCCGCCCCACCATCGGAGGCCGCGCTGTCAGCCACCGCGCCCCCCCAGACTCTGGAACGCTCTCCCTCAATCCCTCCGCCTTACCCTCCCCCCCTCTCTTCCCCCTTTTCACGCCTGAAAACCTTCCTCTTCGACCGTGATTACCCCAATACCCACCCCACCACACCCCCCCCCCCCCCCCCCTACCATGGCTGGGAATTCAGTCTCTGCCAGAGTT
Source organism: Hydrolagus colliei (assembly GCA_035084275.1). Taxonomy (NCBI): domain Eukaryota; kingdom Metazoa; phylum Chordata; class Chondrichthyes; order Chimaeriformes; family Chimaeridae; genus Hydrolagus; species Hydrolagus colliei. Next base: position 17,319,048 of record CM068754.1, read on the forward strand.
AATCTCTACTGTTAATCTGTTAATCTCAGTAATAGAGATCAGAGTAGGCGGTTCAGATAGAGAACAACAGCTCATAACACGATGGGCCCGATGGCCTGCTTCCACGATGCCCAGAAGTTACAGACAGACGCTTGCACTCCAATGTGAATGCAGTACATTTCAGCTCAGTGATTTTTCAGCGCCATGAATAATTGATTCAGCCGCTGTGTCTCTTTAGCTATTTACCGGGCTGAATGAAACCGCAGGAATTAACAGGGGGACGCTGCGGACGGTTTTTAATGAAATACAAAATACCAAATGCAATAACGAGATGCCTGAAGAGGCTGTAATGTTAATGATTGTCAGAGCCACGGCTCACTCCCATCGGACTGATGTTTTGCCCGGCGGGCAAGACTGGACGACGCCAGACTGAGAGAGGATATGGTGCGTACGCTCCTCTCTCTGCACAATCTCACTGCAGTCTCTCCCACACCAGGACCTATGTGCCTATCACCCCCACCCACTCTTTGCCCCCATCCACCCCCTGTCCAGTTCTCACTTGACTCCCGCTGGCTCCCCCAATAGTCCGTGCAACAAATTTAGGATCCTCGCTTCTAAATGCATTAAATGCACCCACAGCCCTCGCTTCCGTTCATCTCACCTCCCCTCCCCAATCCTCCCACAACCCAATTGTCGTCTCAACACTACCTGCTTTAAGCTTCTCCATCTGATCCTCCCCACCATCGTTGAGCAAGCCTTTCAACTCCCTCTACACCCGCTTTCTGGGGACCTCCCTCCACCTCGTCTACCCCCCCACCACTCTCTCCACACGCCCCCCCCCCCCCACCCACCCCCCCACGACCTCCCAACTTCCAAACTCATCGTAGAATATGCGAAGTGACTGTTTGTTATTTTGTAGCCAGCCAATTTGCACACAGCAATGCCCCACAAACAGTCCCTGAAGTAAAGAATAATAATAATCCTTGAATTTGAAATAGTGCTTTTCACATCTAATCGACATCTCAAAGCGCTTCACAGAATATACGGTGAAGTGAATTGACTGTATATTTGTGGGCAAAATGCGGCAGCCAATTGCGCACGGCAGCGTCCCCCACAAACTGTCGGGAATTGAAAATGACCAATTTTTATTATTGTGTTTTTTTGGGAGGGATTATTATTAGGCGTGTGTGTGTGGTGTGTGCGTGCGTACGTGCGTGTGCGTGTGTGTGTGTGTGTGTGTGGGGGTCTGGAGTAAGGAAACTTGCCCATGGTTTCAAACACAGGTCTCACGCTTGTCAGGCGAGTGAGTGCTCTCACCACTGAGCTACAGGAGCTCCAGAATCAGTGTCATGTGAGGGATTGATGGATGGCCAGGACACACGGAATGAGATTGATAGAGAGAGAGAGAGAGAGAGAGAGAGAGAGAGAACCTCTCTTCATTTTCCCCGAATAAGTGAATGAATTGAAGTGAATGATCAATTGGAGTGTGTTATCCGCTGGCAGCCACCCCTCCCCCCACCCTTAGCTGCTTGTTTACCGCGGCGTAAAGTGGATGTGATTACCAAGCCCGATATTTGCAACCGATTAAGGTGTCCGTCCTCGCTGAACAGAGGTGGGTGGGTGGGTACACAGACGCAATCGATGCGGCTTGACAGCTATTGAGACGAGCTCCTCAGCACAGCAGGAAAAAAAAACGCTTTCGCCGGCCAGTTTTGTCTGTATTAGCCCTCAGTTGATTCATACTCGGTTTCTTCAGGCATTCAGCGATTACACATAGGACGTCTGATTTACGCTCGCCTGCTCCCAATCACTCTTAATGGGAGCGCTGCAAAGGCACCCATGCATGGGCCTTGGCGTAAATGTACTGTATGTACAAGCAGCCACGTACAGTGCCTCAATAGGTGATGATTTTCAAACTGGAATCATTTTTTTTAAAAGAAGAAAGTGTATTGCCTTTTTGACTGCAGTTAATATTTATCTTGTATCTGTGGAGCTCCTGTGGCTCAGTGGTTAGAGCACTCACTCTCGCCTTACAAGCGTGAGACCTGTGTTCGAATCCAGGCAGGAATCCAGGGCGAAAACCTTGGGCATGTTTCCTGTTCATCTACAAATTACCCCCCCACACACACACACATACACCTAATAATACTCCATCCAAAAAGAGCACACCAGTAAAAATTGGTCATTTTCAATCCACGACCGTTTGTGGGACACTGCTTTGCACAATTGGCTGCTGTGTTTCACCCACAAATATACAGTCAATTCACTTTACAGTATATTCTGTGAAGCGCTTTGAGACGTCGATAAGATGTGATAAGTGCTATATCGAATGCAAGGATCATTATTATTATAATCCTTGCATTTGATGCAGTGCTTTACCGCGCCTTCCAGACTCCTCAAAGCGCTTCAGATGATACACTGTACGGTGAATTGACAGTATATTTTGTGGGCGAAACGCAGCAGCCAATTGCGCATGGCAATGCTATTCCTTGATTAAGGAAACGGGTGTGTGGGGGTAGGTGGTGGTGGGGGGGGGGGGGGTGGGGAGGGGGCGAGTACACATCTCCACTCAGACGACGCAGATGTCAGCCTGGCTCACTCGGTCGCCCTCTCGCCTCGGGCTCCGAAGGTTACGGGTTCCGCTCGGGACTTCAAACTCACAGTCTAGACTAACAGTGGGACTTCACAGTGAATCTTGTGAAGCTTCTTTGAGACGTTCTCCTGATGTGAAAGGCGCTGTGTTCGATGTAAGAATTATTCTTACTTTCCCCCAAGAAATCAGCCTCCTTGTCTGACTGGTTGTCTATGTAGATTAATCAGCTGCCCGAGTGCGTTGCGTGTATCGGAGGGAACGAGAGAAATGCTATTTTCAATGTAACACTTGCTGTTAGTCGCATTTTATTCCCTTGGTTACGGTCGCTCAGCCACTTCAGAACACCTACAACAGCCACCGCAATATGCCGCCAATACATCGCGATGGCATTGATGTATAAATGAGCTCTGTCCTCTCGTCGAGGTAATGGGAGACGCAAATTCGCTGCCCGGTGCTGAGGACAGGTGTGTTTGAGGCGCTAACTCAGGCCTGCAGGCGAGGCTTTTTTGTGAGAGGTGAGGATGTGTGAAAGACTTAGATTTAAATAGGTTCAATAAGCGAGGGTGTGAGTAAAATCTGTGCGGCCGTCCTATAAATCATCTGGTGCCCTTAAACCGATGGGACTGAAAAGCAACTGCAAAGTTACGGTAGTATGAAACAACTTATCTGATTCTTGACATTAATAATAATAATAACTATCCTTGCATTTGACATAGGGCCGAATACATTCTATTAATAATAATAATAGCATAATAATAGTCCCTGCATTTTATATAGTGCCTGATCGTGTCAGCGAGACATCTCGAAGAGCTTCAGAGGATTTACCGTTAAGCGCAATGAATGTGTGATTTGTAGGCGAACAGGAAAGCCGATTTGCTTCTCGGCAATGTTCCCAAACAGCTATGAAATGAATGACCACTTTCATCGGCTGGATCATTGGCCAGGACACCGGGACAAAACTCCCTTCTCCAGCTAAGAAATGCGAAGTAGGTCGAGTAACTCTAGCCCTGGGTAAGACGTCTCCCTGTGTGTCCGAAGGTGTTTGCCTGATTACCAGACCCCAATGAGTAGACCTGGTGTTAAAGAATCTGGCTGCAACCATTGACCTTTAAATAATCTGAATAAACCCAGCTAAATCGTTGTGAAGTTTCTGATCGATCAGTTTACAGTGATGTCAAGATTCCCTTCATGGGAAGGAATTCAGCACTGAATGGAGGATCAGTTTTTGTGAACTCTCCACAGCTTTGAATCCCAAATATTCTTGAAAGATATCCTCCGGGAGAGGGGATTAAATGTGTGGCGCCCTTACATAGCGGGCTTGGAATTCTTGCAACTGGTTTAGGAGAAGTTTAGGAGAATCTCTGTGGTGGGTGGGAGGGAGTGGGGATGTTGGGAGAAAGAGTTTGGTATGTCCAAGCTACAGATGGTTGGAAAAGGGATTGAGAAACAAAAAAAGACAGATTGACTCTTTCAGAATTTGGGAGAGAGAAAATTAATTAGGTTAATTGGATATTCTTAATGCAAACATGAATAATTCTTGAATTTGGTGTAGAGGTTTTCATGTCGGCAGGTTGTCTCAAAGTACTTAACAGGATTTACTGTAAAATGTTAGGAGATGTAGGCATAAGCAATGTCTTGCAAACTGCCAAGTGAACGACCAATTTTCGATGGGCGATTGTTGGTCAGGACACAGACAGAATAGTGCGCCTTTCACATCGTGAGGACGTCCCAAGGCGCTGGACGGTGGGGGATTTGGAACTTTACCTTCCACCCGAACAGGCACAGACAAGGACCTCGGTTGAAGAGCTCATCTGAGGGACCTCACCTCCAACAATGTAGTCCTCCCACCTCAGGCACTACACTGGAGTGTGAGCCTTGACTGTGAGCTCAAAGTCCAGACATGGAGGTGGGGTGGGGTGTGTGGAACCTGCAACCTTGTGACTCAGAGGAAAGAGTGCTCCCCCACAACCCTCCCCCCATCCCACCACCAACTGAGCCAGGCTACACTTGATACCAGAATAAACAGAACTACTGGCAGTTACCAATCAATTATCGAACATCGTGCGTTTTGCTTTCGCCACATGAAGACACAGCTACAAATATAGATTAGCAGCACAACAACCCATCAAATACATTCTTTCTGGCAAGGACCCCAGGAGGGAATGAGTTACCAACAGATCTTAACGGTGAAACTCTCGCGCTCAATCAATACTTCCCCCCGCGCCCCCCTACCCCACTCCCTCCGGCTTTGTGAATCAGTTTATCTGGGTCTCTGGCTCTGCCAAATCCGTAACGAGCTATTGTAGCGCTGTTCCTCACCAGAAGGAGCAAAAGTTCAACGTGTGGCAGCTACAGATCCATTCTTCTCTCTCGAACGATTGAACAATTCCACACTGAAGCCGCCCGATAAAACGGCTTGAGAAAAGTTTATAGGGGTGGGGGGGAAATTACAATGAAAAGGGAAAGCCAACTGTGCTTTTTCCCTTTCACTACCACTCTTACGGCTGCGGGAGCCAATTGATAATTACCCTCTTGATCTGATGACAAAAGGCAAATGAATGGAGTTGTGGTGGTTTGAGGGAAGAGGGTCATATCAGGACAATTATTTATTTTTTTGTACCCGAGAGTTATTAAGCGAGGGAGACAATTTAATTGTAGGGTCGTGAATCTACCGCCAATGCTCCTTGCATTAACCTTGGCAGATAGTTTGGGATTTGTCCCTTTTCCAACAAAGCAAAGAGAGACCCAGAGAGAGAGAGAGAGAGAGAGAGAGAGAGAGAGAGAGAGAGAGAGAGACAGAGAGAGACAGAGAGAGAAACAAAATCTCCTCTATCTTGGCTCTTATCTGTCCCAGCAATTATGACAAGACTTCAGCAAGGCTTCGCGAAACTACGCTCGGCTTGCCTGCGAGTGATATCGGCGTCGCACGCGAATCGCACACTGCACATCTCGCACAGAAACGGTAGAGGAACGAACGCAAAGAAGTCGGGGGAGACCTTAAGGAAGGCTATTAATAATTTGATGTGGTCGGAGAAATCCGTGGCCTATAAAGTAAATACAAGGCGGTGGGCAATAATTCCAATCCGTAATAATATGTCAGTGACTCTTAACAACAACAACGACAAAATGACACTTGTATAGACAGCGCCTTTCACGTCAGGAGGACATCGCTAGGCGCTGGACAGTCATTGTTTCAGGCCCGAGCTGGGGACGTGGAGGGAAAGGGAAGGGATTTGGAGTGGCCGATGGGGCCGTCGAACCTCACCGGTTCTGCGTCAGGCTTTTCTTCGAGTTAGCTTCTAGTTACTTTTCGCAGTGTCTGGCCAGCGTTGTCTGTATCCCTGTAAAGTCTGCCTCTCGTTGGCCCGTTCGCTGGCCTCTTTCCAAACACGTACGCACACACGGTAGGCTATGCGTGCACGCAGTACAGAAGCGCACCACGTAGCCACGAGCCACAAAGTTGAAATTGATCGATGTACTGGCTGTTTCTCGCATGATTTCCAGCGGCATATTAATCTTACGCTCTATATTCAAAGCTGCTGCTGTGAGTCACATGAGCGAGCCACGCTCCACCGATTCTATTTTTTTTTGTAATCAACATGACAAAGATGAAACACATGAGGGAACAAGTTTTGATTAATCAAACCGTGTCTGTACAAAGGCAAACTAATTTTCTCTCTCCCAACAACACCCCCCCACCCCCACCCCCACCCCCCGCACCCACCCCCCCAGCCCGCCCGCCCGCCACCAGAACTGCTGTAATTGTCAAATGTATCGCTTAAAAGTGAACAAGCTGCGATGTGATTCATTTCGAACATGAACTGCCCACTCCCGTTCTAAATGTGAACCCCCCCCCCCCCCCCCCCCACACACACCTCCACAACCGCCCCCCCACCACCACCCCGCTCCACACACACACACCACACACACACACCACACACACACACACACACACACACACACACACACACACAGAGCCAGGCCTCCAGCGCTCACACTGAAACCTGCCCCATTTCAAACCGTTAGAGCGTGGCCTTGAAATGGAGGCAACAAAAAACCAAATAGTCGTCTTACAGCTTGCGCCTCTCCCCAGGAATGAGTTATAATATTAAACTGTTTGGAGTGCTGTCGCTCAGTGTTTAGAGCACTCGCCTAACCAGCGAGAGAACCTGGCAATCGATACCGGGCAGGTCAGGGCGAAACCTTGGGCAAGATACCTGGCTCCACACGCCTGATAGTAATCCCTCCAAAATACACGATAATCAATGGTTCATTTTCAATCCACGACTGCGTGTGGGGGAAGCCGCCGTGCGCAATTGGCTGCCGCGTTTCGCCCACAAATATACAGTCAATTCACTTTACTCTGTGAGGCGCTTTGAGGCGTCCAGAAGGCTTGAAAAGCGCTGTATCAAATGCGAAGATTATTATTATTATTATTGTTGTTATTAATAATGGTGGAACTCTCAAGAACAGGTTGGAGGCTCTTAAATTGACTCCGTTTCACCCAATCGATCGCCGAACGGCATGAAGATCGAGACATCTGCGAAGGGGAAGGTGACCAAAAGTGATTATTCCCAAAGTTCTGCAACTGGCTTTTCGGGAGGGAAGCGCGAGGAGAAAAACCCTGTCTCCGCCTTCTTGTGCTGCTCGCTCTCGCTGTAAGGCTCTCGCAGCAGCCCCCCGATAAACCGGTCAGAGCCGGGCAAAGGCAAGGCCTCGGGCTCGCGGAATCCTCCTGCAGGGACCGAGCGCATCAGGCATCGTGCCTTGGCAAGTGGCAGCCAACAATCAATCATTTTGCTGGGTCGTCAGAGGGAGCGAGGAGCTTTTCCTGATCCGCGTGTGTTTGATTACTCACGCTGGCTGAGATTCTCAGCCTCGGAACACCTGACTGAAGTCTAGAACTATCCCATTCCCCCCCCCACCCCCTTGGGGAAAAAACGCCGCTCAGCACTTAATTGGAAACGGGAACAATTAAACGAAAAGGTTTAAGTAATGAAACGGTACCAACTGGAACATCAGGCAATGTGCTTTCGCGGTTTAAACAGGCGAGGTTTTTTAACTACCCGAGCAATTTGATTCCTGTGGTATTGCACTGTGCGTTTCGTCGCAGTCTCCGTCTCGGGCCATTTGTCAAGCGAGCAGCTCCCGCAAATACTGAAAAGCCACAAGGCAACTGGGAAAGAGAGAGGGCATGGGAATCGTGGCAGCAAACCAACGGAGGAAACCAATTTTTGACAAGCAATGGTAATCCTCGATTTGCTCTCGCGCCTTATCAAGGTTTCACAATTGGGTTCATTTTTAAGTATGAAAAATCCACCAAAAATACACAAGTGCAAAAAACATCCTTCCCTTTAGATCTTGGCAGCCAGCAGAATTTTCAGCGTCGTAAATCTCTCCCGCAACCTTTCTGCTCACATGTACACAGTCGATTCACTTTACGGTATATTCTGTGAGACGCTTTGCCTGATGTTCCAAAATCGGTCATTTTTAATCCACGACTGTTTGTGGGGGGGGGACACCGCTGTGCGCAATTGGCTGCCGCGTTTTGCCCACAAATATACAGTCGATTCACTTTCCAGTATATTCTGTGAAGCGCTTTGAAACGTCGATAAGACGTGAAAAGCACGATATCAAATGCGCAAGGATTATTATTATTATTAATATTATTACTATTATTATAATTCGTCTTTTGGAATCACCCAGCGACGAGGACAACTGCGAACATGCTCTGCAAATCCAGGCGCAATTTATTCCGAGTGCGGAGGTTGCGGTTGTCAGATTCGCTTCAGTTTTGCTCGAGTGGCTTGAGGTAGTTTTTCTGGGGTAGCCCTTCGGCGAAATTTTCCAATTTGCCCTGTTTTCTAACAGTTGCCGTGCGATCGGCCGCCTGTCTAATTGAACGCCAATGTTAAATTGGTGCTCCGTCGCTTCATTAATGCTGTTTGTATTGCGATGCGAAATATTTGCATGTCGCTTGCTCCTCGCCCTTTTAATTGTGCTTCGCGCTAAATTCTCCCAGGGCCCCTGTTCTTCCAATCGCTTAAACTCTCTCGCGGTACACAGATCAAGCCTGGGGATAGCTAGCGGAACAGAATTGACAATGACGCATGTGCTATTCCGATGAACAAATAGATATATATCCTGTATATACATATAATGAAACAAAAAAGATAGCTGTGGTCGGAATTACTAATACTAATCCTTGCATTTTTGATATAGGGTTTTCACATCTTATCGACGTCTCAAAGCGCTTCACAGAATACACTGTGAAGTGAATTGACTGTACATTTGTGGGCGAAACGCGGCAGCCAATTGCGCACAGCGGCGTCCCCCACACAAACAGTCGTGGGTTGAAAATGACCAATTTTATATTTGTGTGTTTTTTGGGGGAGGGATTATTATCAGGCGTGTGGAGTGAGGAAACTTGGCCAGCACACACACGCCTAATAATAATCTGTCCCCCCCCAAATCATAGTTTGGTCACTTGAATCCACGACTGTTTGTGGGACACCGCTGTGTGCGCAATTGGCTGCCGGGTTTCACAACACAAATATGCAGTCAATTCACTTTACAGTCTATTCTGTGAAGCGCTTCGAGACGTCTAGAAGACATGAAAAGCACTACATCAAATGCAAGGATTATTATTATTATTATCATCCTCTTCAATCACTCTTTCAGTATTCTTCCCACCCTCTTCAGCGCCTTTGGGATGGCCTCCTGACGTGAAAGGCGCTATACAAGTGTCATTTTAGTCGTTGTTGTTGTTGTTGTCTTCACCTCTAACCCTCCCCACAGCTCAGGTGCCCAGCTAGCGTGCAAAGTGCTTTGAGACATCCCGACTGTGTGGAAAGTTACTGTGTAAACGTAGATTGCATTTGTGTTGCTCGCTGTGTGCTGACGAGCGGGACAAATGTAGCCCTGTCTTTGTGCAATTAAAACAAGTTAGAAGCTGAACATGGCAATAAAATGTAATCAAATATTAAAATGATGAGACTGTTTCAATTGCAAAAAAAATATTTTTAATTTAAAAAAAACTACATTAACGGGAAGGTCCAATCCATTCCCACTGCTACCCAGAGGCTTGCTATTCCACCTGGTTTTAGCCTCTCCAACCATTTTGTCTTAAACTTTACGATCACGCAGAGTTGTGTCGTTCAGTATTTGCCATGTGGATCTTAGTGTGTGCGTTGTGGAGAGAGAGAGAGAGAGAGAGAGAGAGAGATTAAAAAAACTGTGTGATTCCCAAATCACACTGTGAGATCTGTGGGCCGTGGAGCTCAGTGGTTAGAGCACTCGCCTTCCAAGCGTGAGACCTGTTTTCGAATCCAGGCAGGTCAGGGCAAAACCTTGGGGAAGTTTCCTTGCTCCACACACACACGCCTAATAATAATCCGTCCTAAAAAAAATAATAAAATTGATCATTTCAATCCAAGGCTGTTCGTGGGGACGCTGCTGTGCGCAATTGGCTGCCGTGTTTCGCCCACAATTATACCGTCCATTCACTTTACAGTATATTCTGTGAAGCGCTTTGAGACGTCTGTCCAGAAGACGTGAAAAACGCTATATTAAATGCAAGGATTATTATTATTTTTATTATCATCTCTCGCTTCAACTGAATTCCTTATCAGTCAGATGTCTACTTCTTTCTTGAAATCTGCTGGTGCAGTGTCTGACTCTCTTCCCCAAATTGAGGGATAGAATTTAGAGACAGCAAAGAGCAGACTGTTAGCCGATCGCAAGATAACCAGGAAAGGCGTCGCGATGGAGGCTGGGAGATAAAATTCTGCGGAGAGGCAATAGATAGAGGGGAGAATGGAAACGATAGCTTTTCTACTGTCTGTAATACCTTCTTTGTGAATGGCGGCTTCCCCCAGAGGAACGAGACACAGCAAATAAAAAAAAACATTGACAGCCACCGAGAGATAAAAGAACACAAGAACTGAAGCATGTGATCTTATGAAAGGGATAGAGGGGCAAGAGCACCGCAGGCCAGAAAAAAACACACAGTTACTACACTGGGCGTTCCATCCTGCGAAGCGCTTTGAGACATTTCAATGGCAATTAATGAACGCAAAGGAGTTGGGTTTAACACCGAGGAACTAAAAATGTTCTGACTCAAAGGCTACTAACTGAGCCAGGCTGCAACCAATAATAACAACGATCCTTGCATTTGCTATTGCGCTTTTCACGTCTTATCGACGTCTCAAAGCGCTTCACGGAATGTACTGCAAAGCGAATTGGTCGTGTATTTGCGGGCGAAAGGCGGCAGCCAATTGCGCGCAGCTGCGTCTCCGCGAACAGGGCTTGAGGGATTATTATCAGGCGTGCGTCTGGAGTAAGGAAAAGCTTGCTCAAGGCTTGGCCTTCCCGAGTATCGAACCCGTGTCTGTTGCACGTGGGCCGAGTTGCTCTATCCACTGAGCTGCAGGACAGCCGCAACAAATCGGACAGGGATTTTTATGGAGTGCAATGTCGTGAGATTAATTATAGTTGTGGGGACGGGATAAGGGAGGAAAGAACATGGTTTCTGAGTAAATAATCTTCAAGCTGGCATCAACAACTGGGGCACAAAGCAGTTTTTTTCTTTGTCCGAGGTACTTGATCCGCTTAATTACTTGCGAGATTACTTTGACCCTTGCGCGTTGCACCTGAAATAACATATTGAATCAACCGAGCCTCGTAACTTTGATGGGCTTTGTGGAAATCGTTGGAAAGACATGAATGAAATCGAAATGGTTTGGGCTTGCGTTGCCGCAGTCCGCGCGGTTTGAAGTGGACCCTTTCAAGCGAGGGAAACGGCCGCGTGAGAAACATCTCCGGGCAGAATGATTAATCGAGACGCCTCAAAGCGCGTTGCGGGATTTCACTGCAAAGGTGCGCTGACCGTGTATTCGTAGGCAAATGTGGCGCACAGCGAGATCCTCGCAACGTTGAAACAAAACTGTTACCTTAAATCATAAGAACGCAGTCACCTTGCAGAGACAGGCATGAAATCGTATGCCACGAGGGCAGAGAAAGGCATTTTATCAATGCTTGTCTCTTGTTTTCTTCCGGTTGTTTTTCAGGACAATCAATCCTGTTTAACTGTAAATTTCTACTATTCCTTGAATTGTTCACTTTTGTTTCTGCTCGGTCAGGAATTGAGTAAACGTCAGCCTATTTGTGGGAAACAACGACCCCGCCAACCATCCTCCTCTCCCAGTTGAAGCTCTTGGTCCTGTAGCTCGGTGGTTAGAGCATTCACCATACAAGCGAGAGACCTGGGTTCGATTCCAGGCAGGGCAAAACCTTGCGCAAGTTTGCTTACTCCACACGCACGCACGCACGCACGCACACACACACACACACACAATCCACGACTGTTTGTGGGACAATGCTGTGCGCAATTGGCTGCCATGTTACGCCCACACACACACACACACACATATATATATATACACACACACACATGTTACAGTATATTCTGTGAAGCGCATTGAGACGTCGATAAGATGTGAAAAAGCCTTATGTCAAATGCATGGATTATTATTTATTAGTCTGGGGAAAGCGGATGATGAACTTGCAGAGAACGTTTAAGTCTCTTACAACTTCTTCTTTTAACACCGGACAGAAATCTCCATGTCACCGTCCTATTGTCAGAGGTGACATCCTTCAGACATCTCAATTAAGGGGTGGGGGGGGCGAAGGAATAATGCTGCGATGGGAAGAGTGGAGGAAACATTGGTTGCAGAGACGACTGCACAGTTTCCACACCCAATGACACTGATGACTTGTCCACTTCCGGGCGTTCGGGTAGCTTGGCTACACTCAGCACTGAATGCCGAGCGCAGTTCATAAAGAACCGTACTGCAGCCAAACCTGAGCCACGTGATTTACAAGGTCGAGTTATTATCCTTTACCCTTTAGTTTATGGAGGACAAATGCTGGTGTGTGGTTTCTCAAAGGCTGTTTACGCTGTGTGGTGTGTTCTGCGGACCAAAAGCTGCAAACAGCTGAAACTCAGGACAAACGATTTTCCCCCTGGGCCTTCCTTGAGTGCTGAGAGACAGATAGATCCCGAGCCCTGAAGCCTTGTACGTAGAAAATGACTGCGTCACACAGACGGCTGTTATGAAATGGGGCTCGTTCACGTACATTTTATCCAGAACCTCAAAACCCCAGTGTTTCTTTCAAAGCTGTTCCATTATCATTGTGGAGTCCTGTAGCTCAGTGGTTAGAGCACACTCGGCATACAAGCCTGAGAGACCTGTGTTTCGAATCCAGGTAGGTCAGGGCGAAACCCTAGGCAAGTTTCCTTACTCCACACACACGCGCACCTAATAATGATCCGTCCAAAAAAGCACACAATAATAAAATTGGTCATTTTCAATCCACGGCTGTTTGTGGGGGGACGCTGCTGCGCGCAATTGGCTGCCGCGATTTTCCCCCAAATATATACAGTCGATTCACTCGACAGGATTATTATTATGATTATTATCGCTTTCTTCATAACTTCCCCACGCACACCCCACGCCCCCCCACCCCACCCGCCCGCCCAACAAACACACACACATTCACTCTCTCACACACACACACACACACACCTCCCACACCCTCACTTAATATTCTTCACAACGCAAAAGTAATGAACCATGAGAACTTGCATTGATTGTGGCGTCCTTCAGAGGGTTTAGCATCCCGAGCGCTTCAACTCCAAATCTAACAAATTTCTGTTACTGTTCGATCGCGTCTCGCTGAAAGGGGCCCTCCGAGGCAACATTTAACACAGTCCGTGGGAGTATACTTGCCCACTCGTGCTTCTCCCTCGCAAATCCTCTCATCCAACAAACCAGCATCTCTGCCCAACACAGCCGACGCGGGAGATAAGGCCTATGATTTACTGTTACTCATAGGACAGAGTTATTAAAGAGATCTATCTTGCTTTACTTTGCTTCACTGTGCCATTGTCTCTGAAAGAATGTACAAACGTCCACTGGTTTCCTTTACTCTGGGTTTGAGGTTGAGGTGATATACTATACTCGTAATATAACTATACTACTACTACTACTAATAATAATAATCCTTGCATTTGATGTAGCTCTTTTCACGTCTTCTAGATGTCTCAAAGCACTTCATAGAGTATACCGTAAAGTGAATTGACTGTATATTTGTGGGAGAAACGCGGCAACTCATTGCGCACAGCGGAGTTCCCCCACAAACAGTCGTGGATTGAAATGACCAATTTTAAAAACAATTTTTGGAAGGATTATTATTAGGTGTGTAAGGAGTAAGGAAACTTGCCCAAGGTTTCGCCCTGACCTGCCTGGATTCGAACACCAGGTCTCACGCTTGTAAGGCGAGTGCTCTGTGCGCAAATGCCTGCCGTGTTTCGCCCACAAGAAAATATACAGTCAATTCACATGACAGTATATTCTGTGAAGCGCCTTGAGACGTCCAGACTAGAAGACGTGAAAAGCGCTACCTCAAATGCAAGGATCATTATTATTATTATGATGATGATATTCGTGAAGTCCTTTAAATTTTCTCCTTTGCGCCATTCCAATTTGCCTCTCGCTTCTTGCAAGTCGTAAGTGCTTTGATGTGTCATTTCACTAACCTGTGGATTGGTGCTTAAAGTGTCCGAATCATTCGCAGCGCAGACAGACAGGTCTGAGGGAGCCAATCTGCTGACACACGCTGCTCCGCGTAAATGATACCTTCCCTTCACTCATTTTGAGCAGGAACAATATTTATTGCTCATCTCCTCGTCGCCCTGGCAGGGTCCCTGGGCTGAACGGTGTCAGCCCGGCTCAGTTGGTGGCACTCTAGCCTGTGAGTCAGTCGACATCAGGATTATACAGCGTCAACGCGCGTTGCGTAGCAAGTGCGTATTAGGTGGGCGAACGCAGCGGTTAATTTGCTCGGAGCAACACACGTCTTCTAGACGCCTCAAAGCGCTTCACAGAATATACTGCAAAGTGAATTGACTGTATATTTGTGGGCGAAACCTGGCAGCCAATTGCGCACAGCAGCGTCCCCCACGCTGGATTGAAATGACTAATTTTTTAATTGCGGGGGAGAGATTATTATTAGGCGCTTGTGTGTGTGTGTGTGTGTGTGTGTGTGTGTGTGTGTGGAGTAAAGAAACTTGCCCAAGGTTTCGCCCTGACCTGCCTGGATTCGAACACGGTTCCCAAGCTTGTAAGGCGAGCGCTCTAACCGCTGAGCTACAGGAGCTCCACCCATTTGCCCAATGCAGCGTTCCCCCCCAGTTGACTGTAGCGTGAACTGAGACTCGGTAAATTCCTGACCTGGGAGCTTGAACCCCTTTTTCGACTCCCAGGCGAGAGCGCCACTGACTGAATCCAGCCAACACCTGGTGAGATGAAGTGCAGAGAGAGAAGTAGACAGATAGCCTGGCCTCGCACACTTTTGTATTTCACCCATTGCTCCCGTTCCACTGGACAATTTATCAGCGCTAAAAAGATGTCTAAAGGCAGCAATCTGCTCCGGCTGGTCGACCCGATTCATAAAATTGAAAGAAAAAAACGCGATATATCCTCTCTTGCTCCCGATCGATAATAGATTTCCACGTGATAGGCTTTGACTCCTTTCGTTTCTGCCCGGGCTATTTATTCTGCCGTTTTCTTTCCCTCACTCTGCTGCGGTATAATCTTGGCGCCCTTCTGTCGCGTGCGTGCGCGTGCGTGTGTTGTGAAACTTGACCCACATCTTGCAATAGATTTCCAGCGGAGATGCCACATTATTTCTATCTCGGGTTCCGTTTAATAAGAATAATAATAAAAATAATAACAATAATCCTTGCATTTTGAAATAGCGCTTTTCACATCTTATCAACGTCTCAAAGCGCTTCTCTGTAAAATGAATTGACCTTAGATTTGGGGGTGAAACGCAGCAGCCAATTGCGCACAGCAGCGTCCCCACAAATACAGTCGTAGATTGAAATGACTAATTTTTTATTATTGTGGTTTTTTGGGGGGACGGATTATTATGAGGCGAGTGCGCGCACGTGTGCGTGTGTGTGTGTGTGGAGTAAGAAAACTTGCCCAAGGTTTCGCCCTGACCTGCCTGGGTTCGAACACAGGTCTCACGAGCTTGTAAGGCGAGTGTGTGCTCTAACCCACTGAGCTACAGGAGCTCTCAGACTTTAGCAAGGCAAACGACACATGTTGCGGTGAAGCAATGTGAAGAGGCGACTCGAATAGTTTAACGCCTTTTTAAAATGAAAGGCGGTTTGAACAATTTACTCACAAACTGGGATTGCTGTCTACATGTTTGCAGTGAGTGAGTGCAGGCTAGTGCTTTATTGAGGAGCCCAGTTTTTGTTCCTGTGCTACATACCCCTTCTGCTTTGTTTAATGCTTCCCACATAATAGCCCACAGTTATATAAAAAGCTGCACACGACTGGCTTGTGTTTCTGTGCAAAATACTACTTCACGGGGTTATTTTTTCTAAAGACAGACATACACTGTACCATAATGGCACGAATAATCCTGCAACGTGGGAGTCCAGCAGCTCAGTGGTTAGAGCACTCGCCTTGCAAGCGAGAGACCTGGGTTCGATTCCAGGCAGGTCAGGGCGAAACCTTGGCCAACTTTCCTTGCTCCACACGCCTGATAATAATCCCACCCAAAAAATAGAAAATCAGTCATTTCAATCCACGGCAGTTTGTGGGGACGCTGCTGTGCGCAATTGGCTGCTGCGTTTCACCCAAACATATCCAGTCAATTACAAATGCAAGGAATATTATTATTATTAATTATGTGAATAACAATACTGCAATTTTCCCCCTCCCTCCCCCCAAATTGGCCGCTGCCTTTATCTACAAGATTCATCTGTACAGTCACTGTGCTTTATAGTGAATCATGTGAAGCAATTTCCAGCATTATATCAAATGCAAGGATTAATATTGTTGCTATTGTTATTAATATTAATATCATTGTTATCAAAATAAGCTTCTGCCCTTACACCTCCGCTCTATAAAATTCTTTCAAAGACCTGCCCTCTGTTTTGCTCTCTCCCTGCCTTCATGAAGATGTTCAAGGAAAATCTGAAAACATAAAAGACTTTTCATGTGAACATTATGGAAAGATAATATACATTATTACCACCGTACAAAAGTATGAGTTAGGCGTTGTATGTTTAAATCATACAGGATTCTGGGGCCCTGGGGATATTGAGCCCAGATATTGAATGTATTTAATATTTACACGTTTTAAAATTCAATGTAATGAAACGTTATGGAAAGATGTAAGCCCATTAAGGATACTTGTTAACAATTGCTCTCTCTTATATCCTCTCAGAAATTATACGGTCATTAATAATACTTGGGCAGTTCGCAGTTAGGCAATAATAGTTATTGCATTCGATTTAGCAACCTTTCACATTGTCAAAATATCTCACAGCATCTCACTGGATTTACTGCAACCTTTAGTGATTGTGTATATTTGTGCGCGAGTGCAGCAGCCAAACTGACCTACAAATAGCCACAGGGGGAATGATTTATTTTATTTGGGGGCTTGTTGGCCTGGACACCGAGAGAAACTCCCTTCTCTTTCCGAATCACACCACGGGATCTTTAAAGTTCATCTGAATGGACACAGACTCTGTTGAATGTAAGTGAAATTTGCCGAGTCATATCCATGATCGTTTCCGGGACACTGCCGCGTTTCGCCCACAAAATATACAGTCAATTCACTTGACAGTATATTCTGTGAAGCGCTTTGAAACGTCTAGAAGATGTGATCAGGCTCCATACTGATCCAACGTCCACCTAAATACAGTTTACAATTTCACCATAAGTTTTTTTTAAAAAAAACAAAAAAAGATGAAGAAAAGAAAAGCCTGTGATTTATTTGGTTGCTCTTGGGTCAAACTTCAAATGATTATTTATGAAGTCGATCGAAATATGAATCACGGTGGGGGTCACATTTTTATCAGATTTAATCACAGAACCGCTATCAAAAACGTGTTTGGAATTCTTACTTGCTAAATGCTTGCAAAAGAAAAAAAAATCTTAACAGTCTCTTTAGTGCAAAGTTTTCCAAAGAGATGAAGATTAGTGGATGATCAGTTGACATTAGAGACTTTTTGGCTCAGTTGCCCTCGAGAGAGAGAGAGAGATGGTGGAAGTTTTAGCTTTTTGTTCTCTTTTCTTTTGGAAGTTTTATAAGATGCTTATTTACCTTTTTCAAGAGATTAAAATCACAGAAGGCTGTAAACAAGCGGGTAAGCTTAGCGCTCTCGCCAGCTTTTGCTCTCAGATATCTGGCATCTGGAACGCCAACTGACATTCGATTCTGACAATCTCTTTATCCACGTTGAATTCACAGCAGCCGGCTTTGCAATTAAAAAAAAAATTCCCTACACTTTTACAGCGAAATCCTGCGAAGCGAGAAGGGTTTGATTGCGCGGGATACGGAACCAAAGGAATATCCGTTATTCCTGCGTCCTGGAGAGAGGAAATTGTGGAAAAACAACTAGCGTTGACAGTAAAGGCCAACAACAACAACTTCCCAATAACGGACCCCGCGGCCGAGCCAGAGGGATGGGGGATCAGGTTGACTGACCGAAAGCGCGGGCGAAAAGAATAGGTCTTTAGTCGAGACAGCGCCCTTCACACACCGGATCACGTCGGCTGTTAATTTGGTGGTTTGGATTTTATCGCAGAACGAGGACAAACCGTGAGAGCCCTCGGAAGCGATCGCAACTCTAGATGTCTCAACCACGCCTCGAGGGCTTATTTTGCGCCGTTAGAATAATTATTGTGGAGGCGACAGGACGCGGTATTTATGTGCTCGGAAATGTGGAAAGGAAACATTTTCACACATCCCGGATTCCAACATGTCACAAACCTTGTCTACAGGTTTCCATAGTGACGGCATACACCATCCTCTCGACAGGGTAATGTACATTGCAACCATCGCCAAACCACTGAGAACATCTACACCAAACGCCCAACTTGGGTTCGTGGGGGACGCCGCTGGGCGCAACTCGGCTGCCGCGTTTCGCCCACAAATATACAGTCAATTCACTTCACAGTGTATTCTGCGAAGCGCTTTGAGACGTCGGTAAGATGTGAAAAGCGCTAGATCAAATGCAAGGATTATTATTATTATTATTTGATATAGCGCTTTTCACGTCTTCTTAGACGTTCTTGTCTGAAAAAGAAGAGAGAGAGAGACAGAGGGTAAGTCACAGAGAGGGAAATGGCAATCCCATCGTGAGAGGCCGGTTAGATACACTGCTTCTTCAGATGACTGTGAGTTTGAGCCACCACTTTGAACAGTCTAGGGGAGCACTCCTGTGCGCAATTGGCTGCCGCGTTTCGCCCACAAATATACAGTCGATTCACTTTACATTATATTCTGTGACACGCTTTGAGACACAGTCTCGAAGAAATAAAAGAGGAAAAGATGATTCTGTCCCCAAAAAAGTCCTGGCTAACAATCCCCAAGATACAACTGGTCATTCACTTTGCGGCAGTGGGATCTTGCTTGCTGTGCGCAAAATGTTTCGCCCGCAAAGTCACCAGCACACGTTTTTGCCAATAAATCCAGCGAAGCGCTTTGAGATGTCCTCCCAATGTGAAAGGCATTGGACCGAATGCAAGAATGGTTTAATATCCGAAACAGTTTCCATCCGTCCTGTGCTAATTATGGAGTTGCAGTGTGAAATGGTTTTTAAAACATGATTTCCCTCACTGATTTTGACAGGAAGGTTAATGGAAACAAATTGGAACAGGCGGGCAATAATGGCTGATTGATTCCGAGGAGGAAAATGATCTGAATTTGACCGTCCTCACTCTTGTTTTCAAATCTCTCCGACTCCTCTCCATCCCCCACCACAACCTCTCTGACCTCCTCTCTCCCCCAACACAGCACGCGTTGCCTTCGCTTCCTCCAATTCTGGCCTCCTCCTCGTTCCCCCGAATTCTCCGCTCGTACCTTCAGCCACTACGCCCCGAAGCTCTGGAACTGCCTTCCTCACTCCCTTCGCCTCGCCCTCCGTCCACTCTCTCTTCCTAGTTTCAGGACTCAGCTGAAGACCTTTCTTTTCGACTGCTTCTTCGGTCACCTTTTTCCCCCCTCTCCCACTGACTCGGGATCCGTTATCGTGAAGCGCTCTGAGACGCCGTCCGGCGTGGAGGGCGCTATATAAATTGAAGTTGTTGTTGTTGTCGTTGTTGTCGTTGTTGGTGTATTTCGCATTCCGTTATTTTGGGGGGAAACGGGATTCAAAGGGAATAACATCGCACCGCGGATTACTTCCTAATTTTTGTCTCCGACGCTTTTGTTCACATCACAACCTTGTGTTCAAACCAACAAACAAACAAACAGCAATAGTGGCCTTCACACAGGGTAGTTAATGTCTCCGAGCAGTTAACAGCTGTTGGCTCCGGTCCTCTCATTCAAGGAAAAAACATTGGCCAGATTTTTGAAAAAATCCTTCCGAAATTATTTCCTATTAAAGTTTTAAAGAGTGTGCGTCGGGATAACTGCTGGAGGTAGGCTGGCTGAGGCCCAGGTTCATTTGAAAAGCAGCTCAGTGCTGTGATGGGAGGAAGATTGAGCGGGTCCATGGAAGGAGGAGATCATGAAAAGGCTTTATTTGAAATCTAAACCGATGTTGTTAATAATAATAAGAAGAATAAGAATAAGAAGAATACTCCTTGCATTTGATGTCGTGCCTTACCACGTCTTTGAGACGTCTCAAAGTGGCTTCGCAGAATAAGCGGTAAAGTTAATTGACTCCTTTGTGAGCAGTGCCCCGAAGGGAGTAAGTGGCAGGTGTTTGAGGGGGAATCGAGGTCCCGAGGCTCGCGTCGAAAACATCTAAACCGGCACAATCTGTTCCATTTCACATCCGAGCACAATTTCCGTCTCCCACATTTTGAATAGCAAAGAAACAAGACAAATCCCCACACGCGCGCACAAAAGGCAGAGAGGCACAGCTCTTGTCTGCACAAAGCAACAGAGACAATCTCTTCCGTAGAGGGTGGAGGGACCACTGGAAAGATTTATTCTGCCTGTTAATTGTCTGCGATAATTCAGCCATTTCAAATGATTTGACTGACTTTGCAGCAGCAGAATTCTTTGTGTTCGGGTTGATGACACGGTCGCAAGCACTTCTGTTTTCAGCTCATCCAGGGGGATCCAGCTTCCGAAAGAAGCAACGAGGGAACATTTTCATTGTGGTTGCTGTTGCTGTTAAACCTTTTTTGTTATTGTCTCTGGTGCGTATCCATTTAGACTAAATGTTCGGCTCGCGAGGGCGAACAACCGTGGCGTCCGTCAACAAAACACCGCTCTCGCTCTCCTCTCGCTTCACTGTCATTTTTTGCGCTCGCTCAGAGAGAACAGACCTATTAGACCCCAGGCCGATGTTTAATCACGAGCGCCTTGCCATTAGTTAGTGCGTTTTTGGGCGGAGGTGTCGACCTTCGGATTAGACATGAAACCCAGGTCCCGTCTGCCTGTTGAGGTGGAAGCTTAAAGATGTATTGGTACTTTTCCAACAGTGAATGGAGTTTCTAACCAATCACTGCCAGCATCACACCCACACGCCCCCCCCCCACCACCCCCACCACCCCCCTCGCCACCCCCCACCCCACCACTCCCCGCCACCCCCCACTTAATGAAAAATTGCCGTGCGCCAATTGCAAATTGCTACCCTGATCGCCGGCTGAACGCGCGGTCACTCTCAACTTTGCGAGTGTCACTTTGTGAAGCGCTTTGAGATGTTATCCTCGCATTTGACACGGCGCTTTTCAAGTCTATTCTGGAGGCCTCGAAGCGCTTCACAGAAAATACCGTAAAATGAATTGACCGTGTATTTTTGTGGGAGAAACCCGGCAGCCAGTTGCGCACAGCGGGCGTCCCCCCGCAAACAGTTCGCGGATTGAAGTGACCAATTTATCCTTGTTGTTTGTTTGGTTTGTTGCTTGAGGGATTAACATCAGTTGCGCGTGGAGTAAGGAAAATTTGCGCGAGGTTTCGCCCTGACCTGCATTGTTTCGAAACCGTCGCGGAAGAATGAGAGACGGAAACCGAGGTGCGCGCATCCTGGCGTCTCTGGGCGGCGTAGAATGTTAGACTTATTCTCTCTGATCAAAATCGTGTGCGACCTGCTCTCGATTCGAGGAAACCAGCTCCCCGAACATATCTGGCCCTGACAGGAACACTGATCCGTGTCGACACACAGCACGGCGCGAAGAGTTGCGATGATGTCACCGCAGCTGGAGGGACAACCCGAGGCGAGACAAGCGAATGCTGACGTGACCTTTAAACGAAGAGGCGAAGCAAAGCATTCCGAGAGACACTCGCTATCTTTCCGGCCAGCCAAATCACTATCTTCGTCCGCACGTTGCACGGGAGGAGGGCAGGCTTCAGCTAGGCACCCGACACAGGCGATGTCTCGGTGAGGTCAGGGCGAAACCTCGGGCACGTTTCCTTATTCCACACACACGCCTAGTAATAATCCCTCAAAACAAAATTGGTCCTTTCAATCCACGACTGTTTGCGGGGGACGCTGCTGTGCGCAATTGGCTGTCGCGTTTCGCCCACAAATATACAGTCAATTCACTTTGCAGTATATTCCGTGAAGCGCTTTGAGAGGTCTAGAAGACGTGAAAAGGCTCTATGTCAAATGCAAGGATTATTATTATCAGTAGTATTTATTGTAATATCACCCGGCACCCACACCCACCTTACCTTGCGGACTTCACATGATTTCAATTGACTAGACAATAACACATTTCCAAGTAAAAAATGCATGCGTTTTGGAAATGTAACCAAAAGAGACAGTAGCGTTCACCCCATAAGACATTTTATTGCTGAGAGGGATCTCTCCAGGATCCTTTTTACGCAGTCAATAGACGGGAAGACTATGACTAAGATTATTCAGAGGCAACTAGACATTTTACAGCACTGCTCAAAGGGGATGAGTCGCAGCTAATCACCAGTTGCGTAAGGCAACTGCTCTGTAGTCAATGATTATGTATTATTCATTGTCTGGTCTTCAGCCGAGCCACTGATTTCTGGATTGGATCTGATGCTCACGCATTGGTTTTGTTTTTCCACGCACTGTATCGCATTACCGTGCAAATCGGCCCGAGACGGGCTAGTGTGAGTTGAAGGTAAATTCGTACGGAGAGACAGGGGTTGGGAGGAGAAGATCGTGATGTGGCCACTTTTTCATCTGAAGATACTCTTCTACTTAACATGCTATTTAAAATGTCACTGTTTTCAGTAGCCTTGTGTAACACGAGAAGGCCATTCAGCCCATCGAGTCTGTTCGGCCATTCTGTTTGATGCTGGCTAATCTGTACCTCAACTCCATTTACCCGCCTTCGCTCCATATCCCTCGATACCCCTAACTGACATAAATCTATCCGTGTCAATCTTGAGAATTTGAGTGGATCCAGCCCAGCATCCACAGCCTTTTGGAGGAAATGGCGTTCCAGATTTCAACCAACCTTGGTGTGCAAAATTGCCTCCTGATTTCATTCCTAAATGGCCTAGTTCTAATTTTAAGATTACGCCTAATTTTTAAGATTACGACCGTGACCCATTTAAGCCTTCGGTTGACGCTGAACGCCACAATAAATGTGCTCAGCCAAGTGACTGCGTTAAGCCACCTTAAAAAGTTATGCTTTGCAAAATTGCTTACAAATGAAATTCAATGGAAGCGCCACTGGGAGCAATTAAGGTGCTTGTGTATGTGTGCGTATACACGTCAACGAACCCTATTTACTACCAGTGAAAAGAAAAAAATCATATCAGCTTCCTTTCGCAAATCTCAGGGCGTGCAGTGTAATTTATATATAATATGTATATATATTTTTTAAGAGAGATTCTTGTTTATTTTGCATGCCCCTTCCGTGTAAATGTTTCTAAGTGAACGAACCACATCTTCACTAGAATAGCTGTATGTACAGTATGTAGTTATTGTGCGAGGAGAACAAACAATAAGAGCTGAGACAGTGACCTGAGGTACTTATTGCCTGAATTATCATGAAAGGGCTTGGGCAGACTTCGGGCAATGTTAAGGAGATTGGTTTTGGGGATTAACTGTTGTGATCCGCCATCTGAGGATCGAGCGCACCGTGCAATGATTATTTATTTCTTATGCGATTCGCAAAACCGGGATTGGAGGCAGCCTAGGAATGTAGAATTGAAGCCATCCATCATGCTCGTTCCACTCATCGCAAACTGCTTCCCTCGACACCGTTGGGAATGGACACACAAGCGAGCAGTGAGCTCGAGTTTTGCCTACATATCAGCGCGCGTTATACTTCAAAGTAACCTCTTGTTTTGTTGAGCGGTCTAATAGTTTGAGGCATTTCCACATGGGCAGCTTCTGCACTGAATGCGAGCAGTTATTATTATATTTCCAATTGTATCATCCCTTTCCTGACCCAAGTTGTTAGCCTGGGGTCCTGTCTGCCGCGTGTCTCTCAATAAAGTGAGTGGATGTTAAGGAGTGCGCTGCCGCTGTTTTTCAAGAGGAGAGTTACAGTACGTGCGATTCGAGACGAGGTCGAGCGAGTACGCGGAGAACGGCACATGGACAGCGGTGAAACGAGGCGACGGAGATTTAGAGTGTCAAAGGTCGGTTTTCGGGACAGAACGCCGAGAGCGTGAGGTGATCATCTCGAGAGTAGTTGACAACCGGTATAGGAAAGCACGTCGCAACTGGGACTCGCTTAGAGAAAAGCAGTTTGCGTGCTGCGACGAGCGGAGGAACAGAGTTCGGCGGGATTCTGGGCGGAGGGAACGCAGGGGAAAGTGCCTTCTTCCAACAAGGGTTGGAACAAGGGTTCGTAGGATCGAGCGACTTTGTTCTGAAGCGAGGACTCGCGCTGCGTATCCACGGCCAATCGCCTCCCTGCTCACAAACTCGGCCCGAAAAATACACGGTTAGTCGCTGCCGCTCACGCAAACTTATTCTTGCCGGAGATCGTTAGACGCTGCTTTGGCCCAAGTGACTCGCCTTCTGTGATGACAACAACAACGACGATGATTTATATCGCGCCCTCCATGCCGGACGGTATCTCAGAGACGTCACACACTCTCACAGTCGAGGCGCACGAGCCAAGTGGTTAGCATTGTACGACGAGAACAACTTCGATTGACACGGCTCCGTTCACGTCAGGCAGCGTCTCGAAGCGCTTAACAATGGGCTTGTTGGATGCCGGGCTAGGCAGATGGTGGGTGGGTGGGGGCGGGGGGCGGTGGGGGAAATGTCGGGAGGCACACACGGGAAGTCTTCAACTGTGATCCGCGGTTGGGAAAAGTGGTGTGGAGAGGCGGTGGAGGGTGGGGGGGGGGGGGGGGGGGGGGGGGGGACTGAGGGAGGGGAAAGGCGGAGGGAATTGCGGAGGGAATTGAGGAGCAAGGGAGTTGTAAAGTGGGAACGGCAGCGAGGGGCGTTGGGAAAGATGAAATGACATTCCCGTTTAATTACACGCCGACGAGCACGGCTGTCAATTCGGCTCTGGAACAGAAACTAAAGAGATACAGCATTTCGACCTTTCTTTCTGTTTCCACGGCAACTGGACGGGAAGTGGGGGATGAATTTCCAACGTGCGCTATATACGAGTCGCCTCTGAATACCTTCGGGCGAGGATCGGAGGCCAGAAGTTTGCAATCACAAAAAACGCTTGCGGTCCTGCAATAAACCGTGGGTTTAAGATTGATGGCTGGGACCCGTGCGGCCCTCCGTGTCCTCAAATGAATAATGCGTTTCATGTGCAACCCTGATGGTATTTGATTACCGCTTGGCCTTTGGAATAGGGCGTTCAACCTAAAAGGCCCCAAACCTGTGCCTATTTGGGTGGATGTTAAAGATCCCACGGCGCTATGGTTAGGGCGCCTGTGGTTAGAGCGCTCGCCTTACAAGCGTGAGACCTGTGTTTCGAATCCAGGCTGGTCAGGGCGAAACCTTGGGCAAGTTTCCTTACTCCACACACACACGCCTAATAGTAATCCGTCCCCCAAAAACCTATAATAAATTGGCCATTTCAATCCACGACTGTTTGTGGGGGGGGACGCTGCCGTGCGCAATTGGCTGCCGCGTTTCGCCCACAAATACACAGTCAATTGACTTGACAGTATAGAAGAGACGTCTAGAAGACGTGAAAAGCGCTACCTGAAATTCAAGGAGTATTATTATTCTTTGAAAAAAATACACGAGCCACATCTCACTTTGCAGGTGTATCCTGGAGTTCTGATTCAGAACTCTGCGGCAACCCACACTGACCCAAACTAAACTCAGACCGTACGCACATTTCACCAGTTTTGGCCCAGGCTCCACCGAACGGATCGACTGTAAGATCCTCACGCTCGTGTTCAAATTCTTTCTCTCCCCTAATCCACCACCCGGCGTCCCCGCTCTTAAAGCGCTTCACGGAATATAGGGTCAAGTGAAACAAAAACAGAAGTTGCCGGGGAAACTCAGCAGGTCGGGCAGCATCCATGGAGAAAGGAAAAAGAGTCTGACGAAGGATTGCGGACCCGAAACGTTGACCCGAAACGAGGGTGGAGCGGAGGATTCGGGGTGACATGGAGGAGGCCAGACCCGGTGGAGCGAAGGCAACGGGAGCAGAGAGGTAGTAGGGGGGGTGGGGGGGGGGCAGAGGAATGGAGGGATTTGAAGACAAGGGTGAGGATCTTGAAGTCGATCCTCTCTGGGACAGGGAGCCAGTGAAGTCTGTCAAGGACTGGGGGTAATGAGGGGAGCGAGCGAAGTTCGGTGCGGGCGAGTTTGCTGGCGGCTGAGTTTTGAACGGGTTGGATTTTATGGACTGTGGGAAAGATGATTGATAGCGCTTCGAGCACGTTGAAGGTTGCAACCGGCACAGGGCACCATCGTGAGCGCAGAGGACTGGCATTGTCACAATGATTTGTTGAGGCTCCAAGTTGTGAATGAGAGGCAGCACATCGGCGGTAAATTCACTTCGAAATGACCAGAAAGGTCAAGTGGAGGTTAAATCGTAACACGCGTCAGGAGAAAAGCAACGTTTGGGTGAAAAAAAAAAAATAGCGGGGCTGCAGGAGTCCGGAATGATCAAGCTGGACTATTTATAATCATGAGGA
Source organism: Hydrolagus colliei (assembly GCA_035084275.1). Lineage (NCBI taxonomy): Eukaryota > Metazoa > Chordata > Chondrichthyes > Chimaeriformes > Chimaeridae > Hydrolagus > Hydrolagus colliei. The sequence continues at coordinate 17,345,722 of CM068754.1, forward strand.
AAGGAATAGATCAATTTTCACGATGGACAGTTGAAAGAGGAGAAACGTGTCTCCGTGGAAATGAACGATATCGCTCGCAAAGATGAAGCTGATTATTTCTGCGACCTGTTGCGTTCGATCTTCTTCTGCAAGCCCCGTTTCTTTCTTGCTTTCTTCCTCTGCGTTTGTCAAAAGATCGTCCAGCAAGAGATTCTATTTCAAAGCCCCTCTTTCTCCTTAAGTTTTCTTTTCGAAACACTCTTTTGTGTGTGTGTGTGTGATCTTTTCTCCTAATAAAACTATTGGTCAATATTTCCTTCCTCCACACGCCGCTGTTTACCTTGCAGTAAGTAGGAGCCCAGTTGTTAGTCGGTTGGCGAGGGATTGGATTTTCCCGGGGGGTGGGTAATAAAATCCTTTCAAAAAAGAAGAAAATTGTTCGCTCGATCCACCACTGTTTGTGGGGACGCTGCTGTGCACAATTGGCTACCACGTTTCTCCCACAAAATATGCAGTCAATCCACTTGGTAGCATATTCTGTGAAGCGCGTTGAGACGTCTCGAAGAGGTGATAAGCCCCTATATCAAATGCGAGGATTATTATGACCATTATTATCATTGAAGCATTCGAAGCTTCATTTCCAAAGAGTTTCAGTGGCGGCCCGATAGGGATCTCTATGATGATAAATAACGCTTGCGTTTGATGTATGCAGGCTCACGTAGAACATAAAACAACAACAATAAAAATTGCGTTTGTAAAAGCCACCTTTCACGCCTTAAGCCAGTTGGACAGAAAGGCTCATTTCAGCTGCTGCCTTTTCCGCAGTTTCCACGCAATGTGTTTTTTTAAAAAAAAAAATATCTCAGCCCTGAGTTTAGTCCTCTGGGCGAGTTTGATAACGGTGTCTTCAAAAAGAGTGAGTCCCGCCCCACCATTGGCGGGCGTTCCTACAGCCGCTCTGCCCCCTCAAACTCCATCTCGCAGTTCCCCCCCGTCTCACTCCCCACCTCCACACCCCCCCCACCACCAACCCTCGCTGGCCTCCTTCAAGTCCCGCCTCAAGACTCTCCTCTTCGACGGCCCCATTGGCCACTCCAAATCCTCTCCCCTTTCCCTCCACCCTCCCCGTCCCCATCTCGGGCCTGAAACAATGGCGGTCCAGCGCTTTGTGACGTCCTCCTGATGTGACAGGCGCTATACAAGTGTCATTTTCGTTGTTATACCTTTGTAACAACAACAAATCCTTTGTAAATCCATCCGTTTGCTGAAACGTTTGTTCAGTCGGACGATTTCAATGAGGAGCAAGTTTTCCACCTCGCCATCCCTCCCTCTCCGCACCCCCTCTCTGCCCCTTCCCATCCCCCCCCACCCCCCCACTCCCCCCATGCCTTCCCCTTCTCCCCAACTGTTCAAACCGAGCCAGCGCTAACGGGGGAACTGGATCCCGACGTAATGTCAGTCGGCCCGCTGAGATTCTCAGTGTTGACATCGAAACCACTGGAGATGAAGAACGTGTCTGGGTGGTTTTCGATCACCGCGTGTTTGGATGCGGAACGTGAAATTCATGCATAATAAGCAGAGAGCTCTAGCCTCCCTCCATCATGATGAATCAGCGCGCTTTCCGGCAAAGGAATAAGTAACTCTCGCAACAGCAAAAAAAAAAAAAAAAAAAATGCAATTTGCAATTACGGGAGAATTGTGAAACTGTCGGGATCATCGTTTTTGTTTATTTTAATCAAGAACTCGATGCGATTCGCAGTGAGGGACCTCAGTCCCACAACGACATCAAAAGTGTGACTGCACTGTTTGGTCCGAGTCCAGAAGTCTTTCAGAGGTGACGTGAGTGATTTTTTTTTAGAGGGTAAATTGAATTGTATTGCAGCCGAAAGCACCTTGCGATTAATCTCGGAGGTTTGCGTACACCAGTGATTGTGCTGAAGTCATTGGAAAGCATCATTAATACGAGGAAGTCATTTTTTTTTCTTCTTCTTCTTTGTATTTTTCATTACATCGTGCACCTGGGGCGCATCATGTATCCGCCGAAAATTAAATGATTGATTTGTAATGTACATTAATTCATCGCCCGAGGTTTTACTCTGCGAATGTAATAACCCTTGGACGCAGCATTACTGGCTACCTTGTTAAGGGTTGCACAGCCTCGAAAAATCTCCAGGTGTAATTACAGCTGTTGGCAAAGCCAAAAGGCCATTTGCCATTGCCATCAGTTGGTTGAAACCCAAGCTGGGCAATGCTGGTTTGCACTAAGACCGAGCGTCTATTGACGTAAAGTTCCCAGCAAACTACTCCCAACGCTGCCATTCTGTAGTCAGGCAAAGCAGCCCACATCCACTCCAGACAGCTGTGCAATGCCCAGAACATCTGGCAACTTCCTCTTTAACAGGACATTTGGTTGCCACAATGGCACCTGCCCGGGTGAACGGTTTAAAGGGGGGATGGGGGGTGGAGGAAATGAAATTGCGCACTCCTAAAATGCCGGATAGATGGCCTTGGAAGGTTTGAGTGACGCCACTGTATTGGGAACCTGGTGTGCCTTTAAGAGCCCAGCCCATGATCTACGAAAATAGACCCACTCATTGTTCCTCGCCAAAGTTATTCTTTCTCTGAATGCAATCCTTGAAAGTCAGGCACTCGACATTGCAAATGTAGCTGATTCACCGATCAGTCCAAGGTTAGAATAATGGATTAATAATAATAATATTCATCATCATCGTCCGTGCATTCAAAAACAACTTGAATTTACATATCTCCCTTCACTTTCACAACTCCCAAGTGTTTCATAGGACACACTGTGAATTTTAACAGGGCTGCGTATCTTGTAGTCAAATCAAGCTGGGACATGGAGGGTGGAGGTGAAAGCAGGATCAATTTGGACTGGCCAATGGGAGTGTTGTAGAGGAGAGTCTTGAGGCGGGACTTGAAGGAGGCCAGGAAGGAGGCCAGGCGGAGGGACTGTGGGATGGAATTCCAGAGGTTTGAGGGGGAAGAGTGGCTGAGGGATCGCCCGCCAATGGTGGGACGTGGGTGGGTCGTGGGACATGGAGCAGGCCGGAGCCTGCTGAGCAGAGGGGGCGGGCAGGTTGGTAAAGGGGTTAGGAGGTCACAGATGTAGGGTGGGGGCAAAGCCATGGAGGGCTTTGAATGTGAGGACCACGATCTTGAATTGGATGATGACGTACTTTGAAAGATGGCATTTGCGAGGTTGCAGTCCGGCCCTAGCATGGCATAGGAGTGTCAGCCTAGACAGTACGAGTCCAAAGTCCCCCCCGTTCCCCCCCCCCCACACGAGGCTTTGACTAATTTGGGTCCATAGTGAAATGTCCCTCAAGATGCAAGCCAGGTTTCGGCTTGCATTGTTGGTACCCGGATTTGCGTAAGCGTGGAAACGTCTCAATTGAATGATAAATAATCGCAACCCAAAACCAACGCTCTCCCTCTTCATCTTCGCTAATGAACGCCATTCATTCTATACACGTTTGCTGTATCTTGCCTCTTAATATGCATTTATCTGCATTAAAATCCACCTGCCAGGTCTCGGCCCATCTGCTTAATTGGGCCAAATCTTCCTGAATCCTATTTATCTTCCTCGCGTTACTCACCTGCCCCCATAGCTTTGGTATCATCAGCACTTTATATATTATTACAAGTAACGCTCTCCTTGAAGTCTACTATGAACAGTGCGAACAACAGGGGGCCAGAGAAGACCCAGATGGAGTTTTTTTTGTTTACCTTCACCTTCTGCTTCCAATTGCTGAGCCAGTTTTCACTCCAACTCATTATTTGCGATTAGATTCAAAACGCTTCTAATGAAAGAGTCTCTTTCAATGTTGAGCCAGAAAGGGATCTGCTCTCTCCTGTGTATAATTGCCTCCTTGCTTCTTTCATTCCCTCCCTTCTCCTCCTGTCCCTCCTCCCCACCCTCCCCCTGCCTATCGTTCTCTTCTGATCCAGAGAGTTGGAGTGCTACCAACTCAACAAGATGACAACGGAGAAATGAAGTGTGGTCATTGCAAATAGAACAGCTAATCTGTCCTGCCGATATGCCTCAGTTAGCAATCTCTGTTATTCTGCAGAGATGTTTTTTTTTCGGGGTGAATTTGGATGAAGAATTGCATCTTGTCCCCTGACCATCGCCCAGATCTCACTGCGTACGTCAAAACAGGGGCTGTGCATCTGACATAGCACAGTTCACGTCAGGGGGAATGTCTCGTGACCCCCATTCTCCCCCATCCTCGCCCGACTCCATTAGCTCCCCATCATCCAGAGGATCCAATTCCAGATCCTGGTCCTCACATTAAAGACCTCCACAACCTCGCCCCAGCCCTGCATCCGTGACCTCCTATCTCCCCTTACCAACCCGCCCGACCCCTCCCTCCGCTCAGCAGGCTCTGGCCTGCTCCACGTCCCCCGACCCACCCGCCCCACCATTGGTGGGCGAGCCTTCAGCCACTTTGCTTCCCCAACCTCTGGAACTCCATCCCATCGTGCCTCCGCCTCCACCCCTCCCTGGCCTCCTTCAAGTCTCGCGATATAAACGCAAGTTGTTGCTGTTATTGAGGCTGATATACTGGGACTCATTTAGGGTCCGGTAGCTCAGTGGTTAGAGCGCTCGCCTTACAAACGTCGAGACTTGTGTTTGAATCCAAGCAAGTCAGGGCGAAACCTTGGGAAAGTTTCCTCACTCCCCCCCCCCCCCCCCCACACACACACACACACACCTAATAATAATCTGTCCAAAAAAAACCACAATAATAATAAATTGGTCATTTCAATTCACGACTGTTTGTGGGGGAACCCTGCTGTGCGCAATTGGCTGCCACGTTTCGCCAACAAATATACAGTCAATTCACTCAATAGAATATTCTGTTGAAGCGCTTTGATATGTCTAGAAGACGTAAAAAGCGCTATATCAAATGCAAGGATTATTTTATTATTATTTAAAAAGCAGTGAGGAGGGATGGTAGGATGAGTGTTCTGGATGGATGAGATCAGACGGGCGGAAGGGTCTTCTTAATCCAGACCCATCTTGTGATTTTATTTGCTGTAGATCTCACGGGCGGGCGGGCGGGCGGGCGAGCTGACTGACGACTTCGGTTCCTGCCTCAGGAGACGACGAGGCAGCGTTTAACGCACGAGGGACGTGATCTTTGCAGGCACAGCTCAGCGATAGATGGACCAAAATACAAACAAAAGCGCTTCATTAACCAGCACCGGGGGGGGGGGAAAACAAAGCCCTCGTGAATGACTTAATCTCATAAACGTGTCAATGGCAATCTAGACTTCCAGCGGGAGACAATCAATGCCTTATCTTCCTTCCGCCCGCCGCCACATCTAACAGGCGACGAGTCTGCAAACAAATTGTTTCAGACTGTGTGCTCAATTTGGTGGAGGCAATCGTGTCAGCTGCCCATTTACCGTGAGCAGCCAGAGTGCTGCACAATCTTGTTTTATCCCCGTCCGCGAGACCGGGCCGCGAGCCGCGTTTGTTGCTAGAGAAATGCGACCTGCGAAACCGTTGATAACGGCGACGTCTATTGTGCGTCGATTAACGAATCGCTTCAAAGTACGGTTTGCACTCCACGCTCGCACTGTTTATTTCTCAGCCCCTGTGTTTTCCAAATCGTGGGTGTGCGGACACGGTTCGCATGATTTCAATGGTAATTAGCACGTCGCCAATGTCAGCATTGTCCGCCGACGACTTTCCGTGTGTATCCACTCGCGGGTTTCAATGAACGGTCGATGCTGCTGCTCGCGTTTCACTCTCGCGCGCAAAGCTTTGCAGTGTATCGTAGAAATTCTGTAATCGGTTCGAGGTTTCAAGTGAATGGGCTAATTTTCTGGCTGCGTAAATCGAACACAAAGGCATAATTGGCTTGGCAGTTGTATAAGAAGGATATTCTCTCTATCTTTCTCTCTCTCTCTCTCTCTCTCTCTCTCTCTGTCTTTCTCTCTCTCTCTCTCTCTCTCGTTTCGACATTGTCAGATATGAAACCGACTGCAAAGAGGCTTTACTTATCGCACAGTGTTTGCAGAGGAGTCAATGAAAGGCTCTGTTCCAGGTATCTCGCTTGGACCGTTTCGTTTCCCGCCCTTTCTCATTCAGTTGAAATAACACTGCAGACATGTTAGCCTCGAGTTAGTCCGATTTAACCCGCACCGATCTAACTTTCTAATGCTGTTTTGCAACACAAATTGGGTGTGGTGGGGGTGGAGTCCTTCTGGTAATAGGAAATACCATTAATAATAATAATAATACTATTGATAATAATAAAATTGGTCATTTCGATCCACGCCTGTCTGTGGGACGCTGCTGTGCGCAACTCGGCTGCCGCGTTTCGCCCACAAAATATGCAGTCAATTCACTTTACAGTATATTCTGGGAAGCGCTTGAGACGTCGAGAAGATGTGAAAAGCGCCACGTCAAATGCAAGGGTTATTATTATTATGACTTCAAACAACCCTGCTCCATCTCTTTCAGGCATTAGTGGAGATTCCGCCGGGTTCCCTAAACTTCAGGAGTGAGATCACTTCAGTTACTGTGGTTATTTTGCCGTGTGTGATTGTCTGCTTATCCTCCCACCCGCCCCTCCTAGCAGCTTTTTTTCTCATTATTTGCAGCCAAGGCAGAGAAATTGTCTTCTCAGCTTGTGATCCGCGGATGAGCAGAACAGATTTTCGTTCTTGCAAATGTGCTGATGTACTGTACTTTGTTTAGCAGCTGAGTCAGTAAACTGACATAAAGAGCCTCGGAACACAGATGTTGGCTCCTGAAATCTCCCCCTCTCCTTCCCCATCCTCAGGTCGCAAGTGAAAACCTTCCTCTTCGACCGTATTTAAAGGACACCTCACCTCTACGCCCCCACTCACGGGCTCACCACTGTTGAACACCCTAGGATTCTACCTTGTGTTGTATTTTGCTGTTATTTTTGCTGCTGCTTTGCCCTGAAAACCCCACCTCTGTCCATAATAATAATAATAATAATGAGATTGATAATAAACCTTGCATTTGATATAGCGCCTTTTCACGGCTTCCAGAATTCTCAAAGCACTTCGCAGAATATACTGTAAAGTGAATTGACTGTGTGTTTGTGGGCGAAAGGCGGCAGCCGATTGCGCACAGCAGCGTCCCCGCAAATAGTCGTGGATTGACGACGATGCTATAACCGTACAGTAATTTGTTTCCTAAACAGCAACAGCAGTTAATGTTGACTCTAGTCTGTGTGGTTTCATTAGCCTTCAGCCGGTTTTAGCGAAATTAAAGTTACCACCCCCCCCCACCTCTCACCCCCCCCACCTCCACACACAACCCGCAAACCCACCCCCTCAAAGCCTGGTCTCAATCTGGAGCCTATCTGGCTCTGGACAGATTAGCTCCTAGGTTTAACCAAACTCAGAATCCCAAAGGCAAAACAAGTTCAGCGGTTCCGTTCTTCCTCCCCTCCCGACTCCAGTCTTTAACTGCTTCAACAATGCCTTTGAGAATTGGGGGAACTAGGAGAAAAATCACAGCATTGGGTTTGGGAGGTGGGGGGTGTGGGTGGGGGGGGGTGGGGGAACTAGTGTTTAAAAAAACAAGCTGATTTAATGTGATTTTGTTCTGGATTTTGTTCTGCGACGGCTGAGTGAGCTTTTGCTAGGCAACAATGCCCCACAAACAGACCCCAAGTGAATGACCAATTATTATTTGTGGGCCAGGTCACGGAGGTGGTGGGGGGGTAGGGGGTGGGGTGGGGTGGGTGGGGGGGGGTGAGAGCATTTTTTTATGTAGCGTTTCACGGAGGGCGAATGTCTCGGCAGACAGGCGAGTCGGGTACAATTTGTGACCGACAGCTCAGGCGAATATCTCATCGAGAGGTTAAAATATTTCACAAACTCAAGAACGCCTGCGCCTGATGGGCTTGACTTGACCGCTCACTATTGATCCTGTGTTACTTTCCATAACCGCGGCGAGCGGAGCGTTCACACATCGTTTCCTTGTCAATCGCGGGTTCAAGCGTGGGATACACGCCTAAAACCACCAGACAGTTATGGTGCCTGTGACTGAACGCAGCTGAATAATGCGTGAACAACACAGTCAAAATTGCATCGAGCCCGATTCGCGTCCAATGTGGTTCGGTTAGTCCCAGGCCTAACTCTGCGTCGGTGCGTCAGTCTAAACTGTTAGCACAGAGTCCCAGTGTCAGGAGGCTTGTGAATCGCATTTGAATCCGACATCAATGGATCGGTCTCGAGATATACCTCTTCAAACTCAATTACAGTCTCCCCCACCCACCCACCTACCCTCCTCCCAAATCCCCAACCATCCAAAACCAACGTGGTAAGTGTAAATTTGTGTCTTCGTGTACTCTCATTCTAAAGCCTTTGGAGATATTCCACTGATCTATCCCTGTCCCAGGCAAGATTTTTGCTGGGCGTCTGTAGTGGGAGTATTTGATTGTACAGTGACTGGTTTACGATCGTCGAGTCGGTGGGATTTCAGGACGGCTGTCAGATCTGCTGTTGTATCTCTCCTGAAGTTGATGGGGATATTTATTGAGGAGGAACCTTGTGGATTTGCATTTTTCTTTCACTGTCACCCAGAAGTAGAGAGAGAGAGATATACATATATATATATATATATACAATAACAATCACCATCGCATTGGGTACAGCCCCTGATCACCCCTGGTCGGCAAGATATCTCAAAGGACGTGGCTTTGTTCGTGGCTTTGGCCAGCAGACAAGTCTCTGAGGCATCCGCATGCTCTCCAAGGGATGGTTGAGACGAAGAAGGCCTTTCAGCCCGACTGATCTCATCTCCCATTCCTACTGTTGTCCCAGTACGTCGCCAGGCTCAGCAACCGGTTATCAGGAGTGGGTGAGTTAGAGGCATGCGTATCAATAACTAAATAAATAAATGCATCTGGGATATTGACCGAATGATAATAATAATATAATAACAATCCTTGCATTTGATACAGCACTTTTCACATCTTCCAGACTGTGTCTCGAAGCGCTTCACAGAATCTACTGTAAAGTGAATTGACTGTATATATTTGTGGGCGAAACGCGGCAGCCAATTGCGCACAGCGGCGTCCCCCACGAACAGCCGTGGATTGAAATGATCAATTTTATCATTGGTTTCTTTTGGATGGATTATTATTAGGTGTGCGTGTGTGTGTGTGTGTGGTGTGTGTGTGTGGAGTAAGGAAACTTGCCCAAGGTTTCGCCCTGACCTGCCTGGATTCCAAACACAGGTCTCACGTTTGTAAGGCGAGCGCTCTAACCTAACAAGGAATGATGGAACATCCCACATGAAACTGACGATTTCAAGGCAACAGTCTCCCTGAGGAGGTATTCTTTGAAACGTTCCCCAACTACGCACGGCAGGGTTGCCCGCGGGGAAACGGTTCGAGTTTTTAAGGCTCTTTTTCTGATTGTTGCAAGTACGTGAGATGGAGAAGGGAACAGACAGGGACATGAGTGCAGTGTTGACACTCACACAGACTAATTGGGCCTGTTTCCGTGATGTACCATCTGTCCGAACACCTGCACCTCAGCTGGACATTAAACATCCGATGGCGCTATTCAAGGGGTCTCTCGCTCTCTCTCCCTCCCTCCCGGTGTCTTGGCCAACAATCCCTTCGCTAAAATCCTCCGCTCACTTCACGGCTGTTTGCGGGGCCGCGCTCCGGGTGTGAATTAGCTGCCGCATTTCACGTCCTCCCGACGTGGGAGGCGCTCGATAAATTCTTGTGGTTGTTGTTGTCGCATTTGCCTACAGTTACATAGTCAATCCTCGCAGCACATTCCGCGCAGAGGAGTTTTGAGACACCGCCAACGACGCGATGAGGCGCTGTACCCGATGGGAGGATTATAATTCCATGTAATAATATCAATAATAATCCTTGCATTTGATGTAGCGTTTTTCACATCGTATCGACGTCTCAAAGCGCTTCACAGAATACGCTGTCAAGTGAATTGACTGCATGTTTGTGGGCGAAACGCGGCAGCCGATTGCGCACAGCAGCGTTACCCCAAAACAGTCGTGGATTGAAACGAACAATTGTTTTTATTGCGTTTTGTTTGGGACGGATTATTATTAGGTGCGTGTGTGTGTACATGTGTGTGTGTGTGTGTTTGCGAGCGCACACGCGCGCGAGGAGTCCCCGGTCCGGTTTCAAGCCACGCGCGAAGCATTTCATGACCGTCAAATGTAAGGGGAGTCGAGCTGTCATCCGAGCAGGAAGATTGGCTGCGTAATATCGCAGTGGGAACATTTGTACAAGAACTTCTGCCTTGAGCGGAGCGAATTATTTTTTGGGGGCGGGAAAAAAAAGCATGTATCTCATATCTTTTTCAATTATTTTAACATAAGCCTGTCCTTCTCGTAACACACTGAGCCGCAGGAAACGCGAGCTTCAAAATCAGGCAGCAGGTTTTGAAATCCGGAACAGTTTATTGTTTGCTCCTACCGGGCCGACAAGCAACACATGGAAACCAAATCCTTTCTCGAGAGAGAGAGAGAGAGAGAGAGGGAGAGAGAGCGTGAGAGAGAAAGAGCGAGAGAGCTTGAGAGAGAAAGAGAGAGAGCAAGAGAGAGAGAGAGAGAGAGAGAGAGAGAAGTTCCGACAGGCATCTCTGGCTCAGGCGTTTTCCAGGTGTTATCTCGCTGAGGAAAGTCTATGCATTTTTGCCGCAGCCCTCGGTTCTTCTCCGCACGCCCCTGGGACCTGCGATAATACACACGCCAATTCTTAACGTAATAGCCAACGCTATCTGAAATTGTAATCTCACTCACCACAGGAACTGTAGCCTCCGCCCCCCCCCCCCCCCCACCAACCCGGTTGTGAGCAGCAAAAGCTCTCTGAGTTATCAGTTCACTCGACAGCCGGATGTCTCCCCTGCCTCCCCAGTTCAGCCTTCGGATGTAAGCCACTCGAAATCACTCCAATGCAGTCTCTCCCACCCCCTCCTCGTCCCACCCCACCGCCCCACACACCCCTATCAACTGAGACGGAGGTCCAATCTGGCAGACTCCGCAGCTAACGTCGATGTGAAATGATCCAGCGGTTCTGATGTTCCGCTGACAGATGAAGTCAGGTGAATGCACATCTATTCATGTCAATTATGACGCCGTGACCTTTATTGTCCAGCGTAGCATGTAGCACCCAGTCTATTTAGAGTCTCTCCATTTGACATCGTTTAGCAGAGAACGCCACCTTGTCTCCCCCCCCACCCCCTCCCTGCCCCCCCACCCCCTTCCCCCTCCCCGTACATTGGCTCCACTTTGAAACCCATTTTTGCATTTGTTGGTACGGGGACCCGAATGAAATTCAGCAGAAATTCAGCGCTTGCGGGATAAATAGTTCTCAACGAGCCTTGGAAACGCAAAGACAATAATAATAATAATAATAATAAATGTAAATGAGTTGCTTTTTTTTCTTTTGGGAGCTTGGTTCCCATGACAAATATTCCTGCTGACAGACTCGCGCTGTTACTCTGTGATTGAGAAAGGCAAGCCATTTGGTTAAGACACCCACATCCGATACCAATCTGCACGTACTGTATATGTACAAAACTTGTCTGTGCCTGGTTTTGCTGTGTTACTTTAATGCTTTGTGACATATGGACACAAGAATTTGCTGGGTGAAAGAAGACCAAGGATCTGTCGAAGTTCGCCTTTCCACCATCCAGGCAGTCGCTTGACATGTCCTGTCCCAAACTATATACGTTACTGTATCCCGAGATAGTATTTTCATATTAATATTAGATGATTCCTGTGGAGCTCCAGTAGCTCAGTGAGCTTAGAGCACTCGCCTTAACAAGCGAGAGACCTGGCAGCTCAAGGCGAAACCGTGGGCAGGTTTCCTTACTCTACACGCCTGATAATAATCCCTCCCAAAAAAAATACGCCAATAATAAATTGGTCATTTCAATCCACGATTGTTTGTGGGGGACACTGCCGTGCGTAATTGTCAGCCGCGTTTCGCCCACATACCTACAGTCAATTCACTTTACAGTATATTCTGTGAAGCGCTTTGGGGCGTCTAGAAGATGTGAGAAGCGCTACATCAAATGCAAGGACCATTAGTAAAAAAAAATAATGCCAGTAGTAACACTTCCATTTGATATAACGCCTTATCGCTCTGTTGAGATGTCTCAAAGCGCTTGACAGAATATATACTGCGAAGTGAATTGACTGTGTATTTTGTGAACAAAATCTAGCCTGATCCATTCAAAGTGCGGGCAGGTACAGTTTCCTTATCATCTCTCAGAATGGGATCCCTTCAGTCTACAGCGTTGGGCTGCAATGCCTTACAAACAATTTTTAGCTGTGCCCACCCCACCCTCCCACCTCCCTTGCTAGATAATGTTGCACACTGCAAAATCACTCAGCTAGAACATTGCCTGCGGCTTTTAGGATTACTCTAATACCATCCGTGACTGGGACTTTTCTTGTTTAAAATAAAAATCTGAAGATTGCTCACTTTCATGTTTTTTTTACTTTCCTGTCTCTGCCTTGAACTAAGTCGAAAATATCTCATGCGTTTCAGCCGCGGAGTGTCTGTTTACGAGGCGCGGTTTAATGTATTTTCTTTCTAAGTCGTGCTTCCAGTCTCTCCTAACCCTTGTGTGAGCCCATGTGTGAGCCCAGATTGTGAGTGATAATAATACCAATACAAATAATAATCAGAATAATCCCGGCATTTGATTAAGCGCCTTATCACGTCATCGAGACGTTTCAAAAGACCTCGCAGAACATCGTGAAAGCGGATTGACGAGCCCAGCCAATTGCGTCACGCAAACAGTCGTGGATTGAGTGACTGTGTTTTTTTTTGTAAGGGTGGGTGGGGGGGGGGGGGGGGAGGAGGGATTAATTGCCCTTCGAAAGCGTTCCACCTATCGACTAACGACCAGGTTCCTACTCTCTGCTAGGTAATCAGAGGCATGTGGAGTAAGGAAAGTTGGCTGCGGTTTCATCACCCCTCCCGCTTAAATGGATCGTGACGCTGTTTTAAATCGTCCGATTTTCAGTCTTGCTTTGCGATACCACAGAACGAACAGCCGCTAATCCCTGCGTCCCACCTCTAAGTCATTGCGGGGTGGGTGGGGGGCAGTGGGGATAACCCCACTAATGCAATCGAATGAGGACTGACGTATTGACAAACTGATGCGATCCACTAAAGTTGCAACTTAAAAACTACTCCGGCGTAACGCACACAGTTGCAGAATTTATCGTGTGTCCCAGTTTGACTTTGCATACAATCTCAAGGTGTTGAAATATACGCTCAGGATTTCTGCCCTCTGGAACCGGAATGCACTCTCCAGTATCGTGCTGGGGGAATACGCTGTATTGTTTGAGGTGGCGTCTTTCAACAACAATAATAATAATAATCCTTGCATTTGATATAGCGCTTTTCACGTCTTCTGGACCTCTCGAAGCGCTTCACAGAATATAACCATGTAAAGCGAATTGACTGAATATTTGTGGGTGAAACGTGGCAGCCAATTGATTGATTGATTGATTGATTGGTTGATTGATTGATTGATTGATTGATTGCGCACAGCAGTGTCCTCCACATAAAGTCACGGATTGAAATGACCCATTTATTATAGTTTTTTGATGGATTATTATCAGGTGTGTGCGGGGGGTAAGGAAACTTGCCCAGAGTTTGGCCCTGACCTGCCGGGAATCGAACCCAGGTCTCTCGCTCGCGCGGCGAGTGCTCTAACCACTGAGCGACAGGACTTCAAATAATACCTTTCCCCAGGTGAAAGAGGGTGTGCAAATCCAAAGAAATCATTGTTCATTATATGTGCGTTATTCCTTTTCTCATATCTGAAATAGAGGGGAGCGTGGGGGGGAATGAGAATCAGTGCATATATATATATATATATATATAGATATCTATATACACACACACACACACTAAAGCACAGAATCCCTTATCTAATGTTATCAACCCAATCTGTATTCAACTCACCTTAGCACGCAAACAATGGGAATTTTTTCTGAGGCTTGGATGGTTGGGTGGGGGAGGTCTCGAGAGAGAGAGACATAGAGAGAGAGAGAGAAGACGCAAAGATTAAACTTAGTTTTTCTGAGGAATCCTCCTCTATACGGACATCATGCTGGCAGCTTGCTGCAGTGAATTCATATCCCCGAGCAACGATTCAAGTGCCAAATCATCTGATGCAGTTTGTTTGCTGCAGTAACTAAAGGGAATGAGTCGTGGATGTCACACGCACGCATACACATGCAGACACACACACGCACACACGCGCACACAAACACGCACCCACAAACGCACCATACAATGCGCAAACACACACACCATGCGATGCACGCACACACACACACACGCATGTACGCATCCCCACATACCTGTGCACATAACTGCACACCCACAGAGTGTTTATTATGAAGGTGATTTAAGTTAAAAGCGCATCCCCCCACCTCCCCTCCCCTCAGCTCCCCTCCCCTCTCTTCCCCTCCCCTCCGCTCCCTTCTCCTCCGCTCTCCTCCATCATGGGGTAGGAGTGCTGAGCGGATAGTCACAAAACAGGGAGAGGGATGTCTTCGCGTTTCGATTTATAGGATGTTGTACAAGTGCAAATTGTTGTCGTTGTTGTCGTCGCTGCAGCTAACGAGGGCACGTTTGACCCCCTATTAACTGGCGCATTAAAAAAACCCATTAGTGGTTCCGCGTAAGGGCTCATTAATCCCCGTTTCGCAGGTTACAGTGCCTTGGAAAGAATTATCGATCGCTGTAAAATCATCCGTCACTTAAAACGTTCCCTTCTGGCTGCAGCCCGATAGCGGAGTGCGGGGGGGGTGGGGGGGGGAACGAATCCTGCCGTGTCGGAGAGCGTCGTGGTAACAGGCTCGGCAAGTGAGTAGCGCGGGGTCCGAACCCTGTGAAAGGGAACGTTTCATTCCGATGTCACGGTACGAGATACGTAGATTGATTTTAATTTTTTTCCTCTCTCCGCAAACCGTTAACGCAAAGAGAAACACAAAAATGATGCATTTAGGTGATGGTGGGGGGGAGGGGGGGGGGGAGGGGAGGGGGGGGGGGGGGAGGGGGGGGGGGGGGGGGGGGGAGGGGGGGGGGGGGAGTGGGGGGGGTGAAATAGAAAGCGTGCAATTTACTGGAAGCTCCAGGACACTGCCCTCAAATGCGTATCAAGCGTAGGAAGAGAGATCAAACTCCATAGGTATCAATGATGCGTTTTAGAACCAATTTGATTGGAATGGGGCTTATTGCCCAGTCCCTGGCAGTGATGTTAATACAATAACATAACGTCATGGTGATAACTTCCGTGCCTTTCCACCACTCTCGATCCCAAACCCTCTGCTTGGCTCCGAACCCATTGAGTGTCTAGCTCCTCAGGACGTCCTCCCGACGTGGAAAGGCGCTGTGTGCAAATGTCATCCGCTGTTGATGTAGAGCTGGGATGTTGCGTGAGACTGAATTAATGCACTGCCCAGCCCTGATATGGTACGAGTAGGTTCATATGTGTGTTTTGTAAGCGCAGAAGACAGCAACTGGAGATCTAAAAGAGAATTTAAGGAGAGAGGGACTACTTACAAATACACATTTGCCTTTATATGGCGCCTGTCTGGTCGGGAGGATGTCCCAAGGTATTGGACTGTCCAGCCTTGGCATGAGAGCTGGGTGTGTACAAAAGTGGGTAGCGGGGCGGAGGAGAGGGGTGGGGTGGGGGGGTAACAAAGTGGGGGAAATGTAACCCAATGCAGGCTGGTTTCCGCTGAACAAGCGGGACTTGAGAATGGTATGAATTTACTCTACGCAATGGGTGGTGAGAAGGTGGAACTCGCAAGCTTGATGCGGTAGGCCGGGGGTTGGATTGCATAGTTAAAGCTGCATTTAGGAGGGAGGGGGCTAGGTACACACATGTGAGAGAGGGGAATAGAAGGAAGTTACCCCCCCACGTGCCTGATAATAAATCCCTCGTCAAAAATAAACCGATAACAAAAAAATTGCTCGTTTCAATCGCCGATCGGCTGCCTCGTTTCGCCCACAAATATACAGTCAATTCAGCGTGAAAGTAAATTTCACGCCGAGCACTTTGAGACGTATAGAAGACGTGAAAGAGGGCGCCGTATCAAATGGCAGGACAATTATTATCGTTCTGATTATTATACACGGGAGGGGAGCGTGGAGTGGATGGAGCGCGGAAAGGTTGGGAGAAACTATCCGTGCGGGATTTTTTTTATGCCGTGCCACGTTTTAAAAGAGACACACACGATTCAGTAGCATCCAGGAGCGCCCGAAATACTTCATCGCTTCTCCATTAGGGCTGGCGTCTTTTTTTATTATTATCTCATTATTGAACTATTATTTAAGTACATCGCCAGTGTCGTTTGCAACGCTATGAAGGATGCCTTCACACAACGAGGGTTTATTAATTGCGCGCGGAGAATTTTATTTGACGCCCCGGAGGGTTTGAAATGCTGCCCACAACAAAAATTACCAACAGCGTTCTCTCTCTCTCTCTCTCTCTCTCTCTCTCGTAAAATATTATTCAGACGAAGAATATTCATTAATTCGCGACTCGTTGTCGACAGAGATCAACTGATGTGAGCAGAAAGGCATCAAACGGCAGGCAGATAGACAATTATCCGCGCACACGCACACACACACACAAAAAAAAATCTACAACCAAACAGAATATGTAACAGGAAATGTATCCACCAGAGACATAATTATAAGTAATAATCTTCCCGTATATTGGACGTGGGCTCCCCTCTCATCATATGGAAGAGATGTATCAAAGCGCTTCACGGGATTTTGCTGTAGAGTGTAGGATACTGCAGGCAAACGCAGCAGCCAATTTGCACACAGCAAGGACCCCCACTCCACGTCCCCCACCACTCCCCCCCATCCCCCATCTCCCCCCCATCCGCCACCACTCCCCCCCATCCCCCACCTCCCCCTGCACCAAACAACCGTGAAGTGAAGGAGCAATTTTAATAATAATGATAATAATAATCCTTACATTTGATGTGGCGCTTTTCACATTCTTCTAGACGTCTCAAAGCGCTTCACAGACTACACTGTAAAGTGAACTTGACTGGATATTTGTGGGCGAAACGCAGCAGCCAATTTTGTGTTTTTTGGGGGGAGGGATTATTATTAGGTGTGTGTGTGTCTGTGTCGAAACACAGGTCTTTAAGATCCACTTTGCTTACCCCCACCCCAGTGCTTCATCTCCATTGACGAAATCCGTTTGGCTTTTTTGTTTCCCGCCTCCCACCCACACCACTACCCACCCCCCCACCCCCCTCCTCCCCTAAATTGTGGCTTGCTATTTCTGAATAATCTTGGGTTGAACGACGCCACTTTGAGTGGAGTTGGGAACTATCATTAGCGTGAAGATCGACTCGAAACAAGCAGCTATTTGAACGCGCGGGCCGATCGCAGCCAACGCTGACGACTTCGATCCGCGAGTAATATAATCTGCCTTTGATTACCGGGAAACGCAACAAAACAATTTATCTGAAAGGCTCGCTGAGCACTCCAGCGGAACAGACCGCACAGTTACCGTGTGCAATTTACATCTCTTCTCCAACAGTTATTTCCGTTCTAAATATACAGTCCTCACAACAATCTCTCAAACAACACTTAGCTGTGGATTGTTCCATTTCTGGGGCTGGGGTTGGGGGGCCGGGGTGGGGGGAATAAAGCACGGAGAGTTGCTTGCTTGCCAAGTGCGGAAACTTTTACATGATCTGATATTCTAAAATTGGCGGAAGGAAATCTTATTACAGTTATTTTATACACGTATATAAAATAATAATACCACGATGTCTCAAAGCACTTTGCAGAATATACCGTAAAGTGAATTGGCTGTATATTTGTGGGCAAAATATATATCTTTATATGTTTTTGACGTCCTCCCTGCGCTCTAGCAATGTAATTTTGTTGTTGTTGTATTTTCTTGTCTACGTGGTTCAGTCAATAGCACTCTGGCTTGAAGGTTCCAGCCACACATAATAAACTCATAGTCCTGGCTGAGGCTTCAGTGCAGTGCTGGGGAAATGCGTCGCATTGTCGGGAGGCTCGTCTCAAAACCTCCCTCTTTGACTGTTCCTTCGGTCGTCCTCCCACCCCCTACCTTGCCCCCTAAACCCACTCTTGATTCCAACCCCCAGCTCAAAAGCAAATCCCAGACACTCCAGCACCTTGAGATATCAGTGCAGCTCAGTGGTTAGAGCACTCACTCGCCTTACAAGAGCGAGACCTGTGTTCGAATCCAGGCAGGTCAGGGCGAAAGCTTGGGCAGTGTTCCTTACACCACACACACACAAACACACACACACGTGCCTAATAAAAATCCCTCCCCAAAAAACACAATAATAAAAATTGGTCGTTTCAATCCACGGCTGTTTATGGGGGGGGACGCTGCTGTGCGCAATCGGCTGCCGCGTTTCGCCCACAAATACAGTCAATTCACTTTACAGTATATTCTGTGAAACACAGTCTAGAAGACATGAAAAGCGTTATATCAAATGCAAGGATTGTTATTATTAAATTGCAGGCTGGACCTCGGTTTAACATCTCATCTGAACGTCATCACCTCCGACAATGCAGCCCCCCCCCCCCCCCCCCCCCCCCCCGACCCACCACCTCCCCAGCGCTGCGTTGGAGCGTCAGCTCTTAGACTGTGTGAGTCCAAGTCCCAAAGTGAGGTTTGAACCTACAACCTTCTGACTCAGAGGTGGGAGCGCCACCTGCCCTGCCTCAGGCTGACACACACTCGCGCTCGCTCACTCACACACACACACTTGCCCTTCATGCAGGTTAGTGCCTCGGACCAATTAATCAACGCAAACTTGCGCGGAGAAGTCTTCCGGGACTGCCAGAGGTCACGCATTGGAGTTTATTGTATTGCATCAGCACTCAAGGCTTCAATTTCTTCCCTCATTAAATAAGCCATTCGCCAAAAGCACCCACGTTCTATCAAACAGGAATACAATTATGCAAACTGGGGTTTGCATTTATTGCTCGCAAAGCAACCATTCTTCAAACGGTCAATTTCAGTTTAGTGGTGCTCTTTAACGAGATGCATGAGAGGAGGGAGGCAGGGAGGGAGAGAGGGAGAGGAAAAAAACCCTGCAATAAACAAACGGGGGGAAAAAAAATCCCCCTTTAAGATTGATTCCTGTCCAACACAATAGACCGAATGCCATCCGCTTAACACTTCAACCCATCATTGTGTTAATGAGATTTTAACAAGGCAAACTGATCTGATTGAGACTCCAGTGGCTCGGAATTTCACCTTGTTTCAACCCTGCCTCATTTTGCAGATAAGATCGCACAGACGCGTGGAACATTCAATCTTGTTTTGTGAGGCCTTTTTTTTTAGGATTTAAAGAGCTTTTACCAAATAACAAGACGAGACTTAAGATGGTTGTGTAACCCCTTGCCATCTTCAATTTGTGTCTTGCAGTCGTGGACCTCGATGTAACTTCAGGTGTGTGCTGTTAACACACCTTAATCTGTCGCCATTAAGAATCATTTTGCTTGACGTAGCGCCGTATCACGCCGTTGAGACGCCTCAAAGCGCTTCACAGGATTTACTGTAAACGTGCGTGACTGTGATCCTCTGGGGGAATGAACGCAATAGCCGGTTTGCAGGGACGGGTTCAATTTGTTGTATGCGCAGTCCCTGGTTATGCATTGTATTGCTGATTTGAATAGCCCCAAGGGGAAAACTTTTCTTCTCTCTCCAAATCATTTTTTATGCATTCATTTATGAATCGCTTACAAACTGCACACTAGTTGACTGCGTTTTATAGCACTTTGAGGTATTCTCCCAACGTGAAAGGCACTGTCATCATCATCATCATCATAATCAGAAATAAGTAAATAATCCTTACATTATATCGGCCCTTTCACATCGGTAGGACGTCTCAAAGCGCTTCACTGGATTCCCTGCAAAGCGCAGTGACTGTGCATACTTTGCGGCTGAAACACCGCAGCCGCGTTTGAACATGGCAACTTCCTGCAAACAGCCAATATAATACGCTGTTATTAAAAGCAAGGGGGGAGAAAACAAACCACTTCAAAGGTGAAGTGAGACCAATCATTTTGGGGGTCAAGTGATCGCATTAACATTAATAATAATCCTTGCGTTTGATATCGCGCTTTTCACATCTTCTAGACGTCCCAAAGCGCTTCACAGAATATACTGTAAAGTGAATTGGCTGCATATTTGTGGGCGAAACGCGGCAGCCAATTGCGCACAGCAGCGTCCCCCACAAACAGTCCTGGATTGAAATGACCAAATTATTACATTTTTTTGAGGGATTTTTGTGTGTGTGTGTGTGTGTGTGTGTGGAGTAAGAAAATTTACTCAAGGTTTCGCCCTGACCTGCCGGGAATCGAACCCAGGTCTCTTACTAGTAAGGTGAATGCTCTAACCACTGAGCCACAGGAGCTCCACATTCGCCGAAATCCAACCATTGAGCAAATATTTCAAACGGATTCCAAATCATCCGTGTACCCCTGAGGTCGGTTCACGCCAATATCGTACAAGAGTAATAACCCCTCTCTCACACACACACACATACACACTCGGGCGAACACATTTCCAACATCACTGGTGCGAATTTGGTTTAATAGAGATTCAGGTGTGATTTTATTTTTTGCCCTGCGTTGGTTTGCAATGTGAACAGAACACATTGATTTTTTTTTCTGTCTCTCTCTCTCTCTCTCTGTGCTGGAGCTTAGCTGTGATTGGGATGTGTGATGCAGTGCTGGAGAGCTAGGCTTGGCAGTCACCCAGAGGCAAGCTGAATGGGAAGCGGAGATGGTGGGGGTGAGGTGTGGGGGGAGTGGTTGGTTGGGGATGGGTGGGGGTGGGGGTGGCTGGAGGGTCAGGGCTATTGAATATAATTAGTTTGATCTGTACCCAGACAAACTCCAACTCAAAGCCACAGGCAAATCTTGTTTGCTTTCGTTATTTGCCCGTTTGAGAGGCACTCTACGAACCTCATGTTGTTGTGGTCGTTGTTTGTCCTTGTTTGTTGTCTCGTCCCTCCCAGCGGGAAAGCAACATTGGCTGAATGCTGTGCCCTCCTCTCCCTCACCCTCAAACGATCGGTTGAAATGTTTTCGCTCCCGTGGCTCAGGAATGACCTGAGTTAGGCGTGTGTGTCTGCGTGCGCGCGTGCGTGTGACCGACCTGCCTGGATTCGAAAACACGCGCAGGTCTCACGTTTGTCCCGACCTGACTGTTCAGCGCTTTGGGACGTCCTCCAGACGTGAAAGGCGCTATGCGAGTGCAATTTTGTTCTTGTTGTTGTTGTCAAGCGAGCGCTCTAACCACCGATGCTACAGGAGACCCACTTGTGAGAAGCGGGCAAGGTATTCAGCCGGCTGCCGCTCACTGGAAACGGAACCACTTTACTGGATTTGCCAATCAGGAGTTCACCTCAGGAACGAGCTCCTAGCCTCATTTGTACTGTCAGCAGGAAGCGTGAAATGCGACTGGACTGATGGAGGTTTAAGTAGGTTTCGGGAACATTAGGAAGAAATCCAGGCTTCATCCTGAACGCCGGTGGGGGGGTGGTGGGGGGGGGTTTGATCTCTGCAACAAAGCAAAGTCGATGCTAATTCAATTCAGCCCATCTGCATATAAACAGGTAGCTCTGACCAGAACGGATCTGCAAAAATAATTCAATCCACCCTGGTCTCTCTCATGGCTACGCTGAATTAGACTGCACACAGCAGCACTAATGTGCAATGAATCATTATATCCCGCTTCTAACAGGTCTATTGATCCTGATCTGTGGCGCAGCATTATACTCTGCGGAAAAAATGGGTCACGTTCAATTCAATGCACTTTTTGGAAAAAGGGAAGCCTTTCATTTCAAACCCTACGTTGTTGGCATTTCCGCCACATGTTAATGCGCGAGGGTTGGACTGCCCTTAACCGTGTGACACGATAATAATGATCTTGGCATTGGATGGCATTGTGAAGACATCATCTCAAAGCGCTTCGCAGGTATATAGGGTAACGTGGACTGACTGTGTATTGCGTGGGCAGAATGTGGCAGCCCAATCGTGCCAAACTTGCCAAAGGTTTCGCCCTGCCCACCAGGGAAACAAACCCAGGTCTGATTGGGTTGGGGTGGGGGGGGGGATCGGACGGACGAACGGACAGACGGACAGAAAAGCGATCCTGTAAATGTTGGCACTCAAATGTCCGTCTGAGGACTAGTGTTATTTATTATTATAACACAGACTCAGTGAACATGGGAGTTTCTGAAATGGACACGAGCAGAATTTCAGTATAGGTATAAATGGGAATCTTCCCATTTAAAAAAAATCCAGAGCAAACGCACAGTCAGGGAAGGGAAAGAGCTGAATCCGCAACAGCAAAGGACTAATGTTCTGCTTTAAACGTGTGCTGACACTCCAGCCCCCTTTGCTGGCAAATCAGCACTTGTATCACTCTGCGGCGTTTGGGGGCTAGCGAGCGGGTTACGACGTTGTGATAAATCAGCAACTTACCCCCCCCCACCCCCGACGACGAGCGAGAAACCACAACACAAACACAACCAGGACCACACAATTTATGCATCGAGTCTGCACGGCTCCCCGGCTTCCCTCGTCCAAAGCTGGGGGTGGAGGGGGAGAGGGCATTTAATCGATGCAATCAATCAATCAATAAGGCCTGTGTGAAACGCCAAGCGCGTCCGTCCTCTACCGCTGCCAGAAGAACGCTCCTCGACTATCGTTACGTTACCGCAGCTTCCGAGCAGCCACGTCTCTCGGACGCGCGAAACTTGCAAAACTTTGCAGTTCCCCGGCGAGGAATCGAACGCATGAGTTTGAAATTGAGTTGGCTCACTTTATGGTTGTTTCCATGGGGTGGGGGAAGAGGGATGTTGCTGTGTGCAAACATCCCGTCAAGATCTTTGAGACGTTCTCGGGGACCTGTGGTAAGGCGCTATGATCCATGTCAGGATTCATGAAGATTACTGAGTGAGAGGGATTGATTGATTGATTGATTGATTGATTGATTGATTGATTGATTGATTGACATTGTTTTCGTGACTTGTCAAACCCAAATGGTTCGATGTGGAGCAGCTGTGGCTCAGTGGTTAGAGCATTCGCCTTATAAGTGTGAGATCTGTGCTCGATTCCAGGCAGATCAAGGCGAAACCTTGGGCAACTTTCCTGACTCCACACACAGACACACACATGTCTAATAAATAATCCGTCCCAAAAAAACCACAATAGTAAAAATTGCTCATTTCAATCCACGGCTGTTTGTGGGGACGCTGCCGTGCGCAATTGGCTGCCGCGTTTCGCCCACAAATACACAGTCAATTCGCTTTGCAGGATATTCTGTGAAGCGCTTTGAGACATCGATAAAATGTGCAAAGCGCTATATCAAATGCAAGTATTATTATTACTATTCAACCTTTCCATGGTGGGTTTGTGGAGGAGAGAGAGAGACAGAAATCACACAAGGTCATGACTTACTCTCTCTATTTCCTTAGGATTGCAAAATTCGACAAACTGCTGAATTCAGTCTTCAAAACATTACCTCCCCCCAACCCCCCCCCCCCCTCCCCCCCCCCACCACCCACCTCCACCGCCAATGAGTGTCGCTGACTGAGCCAGGCTGACTTTCCCATCAACTGTCTCTCGTTGCACCTCCCAACCTGAGTCCAGAACACTCGCTTACGAAATTTGCAGCGAAACAAAGTGATTAGCCTCCCCAACGTTCAATGGGATCTTGTGCGCGCTTGTTTATGCATCGTGAAGGGAAAAGGCGGTGATGTTTGCACTGATACATCGTGTAGGGAGGACGTCTCAAAGTGCTGGCATTGCTGGCTGGACACCCGAGCTGGGGTGGGGGGTGGGTGGGTTATGAGGAGGGGTGGGGGGGGGGGGAGATAGAAATGCAGGAAAAACGTAACCCAACAAAAAAAAACTCGTCCAGTGATTTATGGAATCAGAATCGAATGTGTTTTGCAATGAATCTTTCCGGAGTGGGGGAAACCAGAGGAACAGAGATCTGTGACAGCGCGCATATGTTTGTGGTGTGTTTTGTTTTCCTCTTCTCTCATCCCCCCACCTCCCCAACCCACCCACCCCCCCCCCTTCACCCCCCCCCCACCTGCACCCCTCTCTAACGCTCAGCTTTCCCCCACACTGCACATTAACTCTCAGAGTTGGCGCAATGCTCCATCAGCCACTGCAGTGCTGGGATCCGCAGTGCTTTTCCCCTGCACACTCGTGCCACATTGTGGGAGAGGCTGAGTGTAACAGCTGTTGCCATTCAGTCCACTCCGAGGGCACTCCGAGTGTCGTTTTTTTGCAGTGAAAAGGTCGACAACAAGATCCGTCATACCCCCCCTCCCCACCTCCCCCAACGACGACGGCTTTTTCCAGTCACTCAAGTCTCTCGGATCTCACCTTACACCCCAGCCACGCTCTTCGTAATAGCGGCTTTTCACGTCTTATCAATGTCTCAAAGCGCTTCACAGAATATACTGTAAAGTGAATTGACTGGATATTTGTGGGCGAAACGCGGCAGCCGATTGCGCACAGCAGCGTCCCCCACAAACAGTCGTGGATTGAAATGACCAATTATTTTTTATTGTTGTGATTTTTGGAGAGAGGGATTATCATTAGGCATGTGTGTGTGCGTGCATGTGTAGTAAGGAATCTTGCCCAAGGTTTCGCCCTGACCTGCCTGGATTCGAACACAGGTCTCAATGCTTGTAAGGCGAGCGCTCTAACCACTGAGGCACAGGGCCTCCTCGTTCCCTTCTTTCAAACTGCAGGCTTCCCTTTCCACTTCCTTACACAAATCATCGGCCCCCGAAGATCCGTGCGAAACCCTTTCACCCGCCGGTGATTCCCTGCGTTTGGTTAGACGCACCTTTCACGGGCGTCCACGTCGGAATTGACGGCACTTTGACGCCTGCCGCGTTTCACCAGCGACACAAGGGCAGTCGATTCGCGTCACGTTCATTTGTCCCGTGAGGAGCGTTGAGATGTTCCAAATGACACGATAAGTCGCTGTACCAAATGCAAGGATTATTATTATTATTATTATTTTTAATATGGTAAACGTAGGGACGGTGTGTTTCTGGGTACACGTAGCAGCCATTTTGCTCGGGGTGGTGGGTCCCCCCCCCCTATCCCACCCCGCTTTTTACTTACTGGTACATTTGTTGCTTGTCTTAAGACTTATCTTTTCGTCCGCAATTAGGTTTTCGCCTGCTGCGCTTTTCCTTAACAGAGTTAAGTGACATAATTAACTTAGCCCCTTTGCTACATTTGTACAGCGTATCAGCGGCCTAATCTCTCCGGACTCTAATAAGGTAATGGGTTTCATAATGTCACTGCTGAAACCAAATACATTATCATCTCAGAGGGAAAACGCTGGCGGATGGAAGCAAACTGATTTCAGGTTTAAACACACGGCTGGGTCATAAACAATGGAAACCCTTTCACCCCCCCCCCCCCCCCACCCCCACCTTTCGTGTTAAACCAGAAAAGAATATGTTAAAACTTTTCCTTTGCTGCCCCCTTTGATGATTTAATGTGTTCTGAACAGCCGTGGCCCGCAGGTAATGAATGCCTTGATTGTATTACTATTGATTTCGGCACAGACCAGTCGGTGGGTCTGATAACACCAGAGATTTGGTGTTGTTCTCTTTGATCTCTCCCAACGCGACTCCCCTAACAATTGTCCCTCGCCTGACTGATGAAAGCTCCTGGTTTGTCAACCCAGCCCCGTTCAAAGGGTGTTGGCGCTTTCAAGTCCTCTCAACCGATAATTCATCGAGGCGACAAATAATAATAAGATTCAACATAAATGATGATATATATATATATATAGCGCCCTTATCACATCAGCAAGATGTCGCAAAGCACATCACGGAATACATTGTGAACTGATTGACTGTGTTTCTTGAACGAGACACCCAGAATCCAAGCTCCACTTTAAACTCACATCAGTCTAAGCTCGCCCTCCAATGCCATGTAGGTGGAGAGCTCTGCATTGTCGGACGTGACATCTTTATGAATTAGACGTTTGAATTAACTAATTGAACACGCGCACGCACACGCACACGCACACACACACACACACACACACGCGCGCACACACACACACACACACACACACGCACGCACGCACGCACGCACGCACACCCACACACACATGCCTGATAATAAGCCCTCAAGAAAAAAACACACAATAATAAAATTGCTCATTTTCAATCCACGGCTGTTTGTGTGTGGGGGTGGGGTAAAGCCGCTGTGCGCAAACGGCTGCCGCGTTTCACCCAGAAATATACAGCCAATTTGCTTTCCCGGTATATTCCGTGAAGCGCTTTGAAGCGTCTCGAAGGGGTGAAAAGCACGGTATCAAATGCAAGGATTCTTCTTCTTCTTCTTCTGATTATTATTATTATTATTATTACGTGAAGGATTGCCACGCCGTGTGGTTTTGTGTGAATGTTATGTCGTGACCATCTTTGGTGGTTACAATGCAGAGAGATTGGAGGGTGTGGGGGCTGGCTGCCTTTCCAGGCCTGACTCACGGCTCAGATCTGATGGCGCTCGCTTAGTCCATTGTCTACTTTTTATCCCACGTTCAATTTGGAGGAATAGCTTCAGAGAACGGCATGGTTACCGGCCTGGCACATGTGTTGCTATGGCTGCTTCTTGCCAACCCACACAAGCCCCCGCAAGGGTGGAGGGAAGAGGTGGAAAGAGATGAAAGATTGGATGGTAGTTATTTTAAGCCACGGCTTGCGTTTCACAGTGTCGAGGGACCTTCTATTTGGCGATATTTTCTGACTGATTGTACGATATGATGCTTTATTATATCTTACGATATTACATATTGCTTTCAAACGACAACAGGAAGAATGAAATGACGCTTGTATCGCGCTTTTTGCGTCAGGGGGACGTCCCATGGCGCTGGACAGTCACTGCTTCGGACCCAAGCTGACGACGGGGGTGGAGGAGAGGTAGGAGGAGGGAAGTGGGGAGATTAGGAATTGCCAATGGGTCTCCCTTGAAGAGGAGAGTCTTGAGGCGAGACTTGAAGGATGGGTGGATGTGGCTTGTGTTTACCTATGGTCACGTCTCCCTTGCTCCAGCATCCAACCCAGTCTCTCTGTCAAGGGGAGGGAGGGAGGGAGGGAGCAAGATGGAGGGAATCGGGCATGGAGTCAAAGAGAGCTAGGGCAGAATGGCTGACAAGGATGTCTGTCACACACAAAATGTCTACTTGAGGTTTGCCCTGTTAGATTTTCATTAACTTGCTGAATGCAACGGTAGATTTGTAAATCATGCATCAACATCAAGCATACAATCACCTGATTCCATCCATCCTTTGACACTGAGAGTAAAATCAAGTAACCCGACAAGTCCGCGAGTGTGACACACCAAATGAAGACACAATTAGTTATCAAAATGCCGCCAGTGAATTCCTGAGCTGACTGATATGATCACAGAAATCCGTCAGATGCACTTTTCTGCCTAATCCACTGTCGAGGTTTTATGCATTAGCGAGAGAGCCCTTCAGAAGCTGCAGGAAAGCAACTCGTCGAACGATTGAACTGCTCAGCTGGCGTTCGCAGTTACGCTACATCTGAACATGTAGCGCCACTATCTTTCCATTCGGTCGAGTGCGTTTTCCAGTTAATTAGCCGAGACAAAATCATATGAAACCAGAGTTATTGTTCGAGCAATGTGTTATTAAAGATAGCGCACGCTGGTTCGCGCTGAAATTTATTTGGGAAACGCAAAAGACTTTGGGGATCAAAGTCAAATTAGCTCGAGGCTTTCTCCATGCAAAATGGAATGTGTTAGCCGACGGTGATATTTTTGATGTGGCTTTTTTTTTGTGTGTGATTCCCATCGCTCTTATTTGACTGCCGAGAGGTTTGGTGTCGGGCGCGGATGCAATGGGTGGGAAGAAAAGTGTGATCCCGGTCTTGTTCCTACCTCAGCTGTGCTTCTCTGTGCGTTAATGAATGCGCTTTGCACACTTGGAAGACGCTCTCTCGGTTGCTCTGCCAGGGGAGAGAGAGAGAGAGAGAGAGAGAGAGTGAGTCATGCCTTTTTGTGGAGCTCCTGTAGCTCAGAGGTTAGAGCGCTCGCTCGCCTTACAAGTGTGAGACCTGTGTTTCGAATCCAGGCAGGTCAGGGCGAAACCTTGTGCAAGTTTCCTTACTCCACACACCTAATCCGTCCCCCCCCCAAAAAAAAACTATAATAAAATTGGTCCTTTCAATCCACGGCTGTTTGTGGGGACGCCGCTGTGCGCAATTGCCTGCCGTGTTTCGCCCACAAATATTCACTCGATTCACTTCACGGTGAAGCGCTTTGAGACCTCTAGAAGATGTGAAAAAGCACTATGTCAAATGCAAGGATTTGTTATTATTAATTTTAAACCAGGTCATTGCTTGGAAAGCATGCAGAGATTTCCATCACATGTGAAGCATTTAATGCATATGAACGTATATTTATATATCCGTGGGATGGGCCAAAGCAAGGCCAGAACACAAAGCACATGTTACTGCTTTACACACAATTATTTTAATTATAGCCTTGAAGGAAAATCACTCTTGCAGTGCCCCCCATTTAAAATTCAAACTGTTCAAATTAATTTTGATTTAGGCTTAACACACTGTGTAGTGTTGGTCTATTTCGGTGGCGTCTTTTTTTGGCGGGGGGGGAACAATTTTGCATGAAAGGTAAATGATGGCGATCACATCAGGGGCTCTGGTTTTGCGAGTTCAGCTATGTCAGAGGCTATCTTAATAACATCAGAAACAGATATTTAATCCAAGATGCTTTAACAATACTGTCATCTCCCATGGTGTCCACTAATTCACCCTCTGAGTGACTTTGATATGAGATTTGATGAACACACTGACTGTCCTGTCACAATAGTGATAAAAATCCTTGCATTTGATACGGCGCTTTTTCGCTTCTTATCGACGTATAAAAGCTCTTCACAGAATGTACTGTAAAGTGAATTGACTGTATATGTTTGTGGGCGAAACGCGGCAGCCGATTGCACACAGCAGTGTCCCCCACAAACAGTCGTGGATTGAAATGACCAATTTTTTAATAAAAAATTGGGTGGGGGTAGTGGGGGGACGGATTATCTGTGCGAAGTGACTTTGAATCCCGTTTTGTACTGTTGGAATTAAAAGCAACCCACACAGGATAGACAAGGCAGTTATTTGGCTTAGACTGTGATTACAAGAGGCCTCGGTGTGATTGTAAAGAGAGAGACATTCAATCTGAATGCAGATTTGCTCAATGTTTTAGTGTGTCGGGTGATTAAATACAGCCTCAAATTTTTGAAGCCGCTTTACTGTTATTTCAAGAACAGGGGAGAAAAGCAAAGAAACGGCTTCTTGAAGTCAAGAATCAATTGAAAATCCTGCTCTCTCCCTCCCCCCAAAAAAGCAAATAGAATTACGCGGAATGAAACAGCGGCTTCAGTGGCGATGGAGAAAATATTGAACAAAATCTGAAGAAAGAAAAAAGGTTTTAATGAAATTAGTTCCATCCACTGAGCAAGTCGTTGCTTCGCATTGCATCCGAGTGATTAACTCGCCGAGATAGCCTCCACGCTTGGTTTCAAATTAGCATATTTTGTGAAATTGGATTAAACTCCTTTGACGTCGCAGCGCTGAACTGCTCACACACACGACGAGGTTCGTCCGCAAAATGCACGGTCAGTCCACTTTACAATATGATCCAAATAAGACGTTTAGGAGCGACATTAGAAGGCTGCGCTTCACCTCAAGTGTCGTGGAAATCTGGACCTCGCTTCCCGCAAATCTCTGCGGACGCTGAATCCGTTCATATCTTCAAGACTGAGGCGGGCAGGTGTGTTGGTTAGGTCAGGGTATCAAGCGATACGGTTGCAAGGGGCAGGGAATTGGAAATGATCCACGAGGGGGGAGGGGTGGGGCTGCTGGGGGCTTGGGGTAGGGGGCGAGATGAGAAATTGAGTCTTTCATGAGATTGCAAGTTAATTATCTCTCGTTCAGTGGTGCTGTATGTTTCTCCTGAATCTATCATTGTTAGATATAAATAATAATAATAATTAATCCTTGCATTTGTTTATAGCGCTTTTCACGTCTTCTGGACGTCTCATGGATATACTGTGAAGTGAATTGACTGTATATTTGTGGGAGAAACGCGGCAGCCAATTGCGATTTAAATGATCTGAAGTGCACCATTAGTAACCAAAGAAGTTTGGAAATTGTTGCTGATTGTAGGACAGCTATATAAACGCAACTTTGTGGTGTTGTTGCTGAATATATAGAGCTACTGCTAAGCCTGAAAGTAATTTTGATCTCAACTCTTATCGAATTTATGATCCAGTTAAAACCCAATTGAGTCCTGGTAGCTCAGTGGTTAGAGCACTCGCCTTCCAACCGTGAGACCTGTGTTCGAATCCAGGGAGGTCAGGGCGAAACCTTTAGCACGTTTCCTTACTCCATACACACACACACACCTAATAATCCCTCCCAAAAAATACAATGATAAAAATGGTCCTTTCAATCCACGGCTGTTTGTGAGGGGACGCTGCTGTGCGCAATTGGCTGCCGCGTTTTGCCCACAAAGATACAGTCAATTCACTTTACAGTATATTCTCTGAAGCGTTTTGAGACGTCTAGAAGACGTGAAAAGCGCTATATGAAACGCAAGGGTTATTATTATTATTATTATTACTATTAATTGAAGAATTTTCACCAGGAGTTTTGCTGTGGAAGATGTAAGCCCAAACTTTCGGGTCAAACGCCTCTTGTTCAGCGCCTTGGGACGTCCTCCCGACTTGAAAGGCGCTCTATAACTGTAAATTGTTGTTGTTGTTGTTGTTGTTCTCTCGCGCTCTAAGAAACTGGATGGAAATCCTGCTCTCTTGACTCTGTGAGGCGAGTCGTTAGCTTTCAATGAAGTAGTCATGCATGGTGCCTCAGCAGGGATCCCTAAAATACAAGTGTTCGCCTGAGGAATCTGCAGCAAGGGCTTCTTAATGATTGCTGCAAGTGCGGCTCTGAGACAAGTGTTGTCTTGGTAGCGTTCCAAGTCTGACGTGCGGCACCAGCTTCCCGTGGCGCTATCTCTATCCAAAATGACGTGACAATATAATCTACATTCCATATGTGGTGCTCTTCAAAGTGTCAAAGCGACCTTTGGTAAGTGCTTCGAATCCAAACTGTTTGGGGACCTGTACGTCTTCAATAATAATAATAATCGCTCCAAAGAAATGGAGAGGGAAAAAGATAACTGGCTGCCTCGGTTCGCCCACAAAATACGCACTTTACAATGTATTTTTCCGTGGAGCGTTTCGAGACTTCTCAACGACGTGATTAGGTGCTATCTCGGATGCAAGGATTATCCTTTTGCTCTAACTGTTGGAATTTCTGTTGGCTTGTGTGTTGGCTGTTGGCTTTCTGTACAGGGTTAGTTTCAGGTTGCCCGTAAAGACCATGCTTTCAATGATGGACATTTGGAATCTGCCAAAAGTGGAGCTCCTGTAGCTCAGTGGTTAGAGCACTCGATGCCTTACAAGCATTGAGACCTGTGTTCGAATCCAGGCAGGTTAGGGCGAAACCTTGGGCAAGTTTCCTTACGCCACACACACACACACACACATACACATAATCCCTAAAAAAAAACAGTAATAAAATTGGCCATTTCAATCCACGATTGTTTGTGTGGGGGACGCTGCTGTGCGCAATTGGCTGCCCCGTCTCGCACACAAATATATACAGTCAATACACTTTACAGTATATTCTGTGAAGCGCTTTGAGACATCTAGAAGATGTGAAAAGTGCTACTGTACATGAAATGCTAGGATTATTATTATCACTGATATATATCGCGGTGACCAGGGCCTGTGTGAAATATTATATGTACAGATTGACTGGAGCCCACACATAACTTCAAATACTAAGGGATCTGAATTCAACTGATTTGGCAATGGACCCCAGCATTCTGTTTGTCTTGTTTGTCTCACAGTGCGACCTGCCGTCTCGCACATTACACCCTCACCTCGTACAAAATAAGTCTTGGGGGGGAGGGGAGGGGAGAGGGGGAGGAAAGGAAATGACACCTTCTGTCACCACACCTGTGGGTGTTTTCCACCCTTTGTGAGTTGGCTTCTGATAAAACCTCGAAGATTTCTTCCTCCCACCTCTTCAGTCTGCAAGATTGAGCTTAATTGTATGTTTAACCTGGAAGCTGAAAAGGTGAGGGTATGTTTAGCATAGCAGCTGTCTCTGATTTGCTTGAAATTGTTTATTAATAATAATAATAATCCTTGCATTTGATATAGCAGCTTTTCACGTCTTCGAGACGTCTCAAAGCGCTTCACAGAATACACTGTAAAGTGAATCGACTATATATTTGTGGGCGAAACGCAGCAGCCAATTGCGCACAGCAGCGATCCCCCCCCCCCCCCCCCCCACACAAACAGTCGCGGATTGAAGTGAACAATTTCTTATCGGTTTGTTTTTCTTGAGAAATGATTACCCGGTGTGTGGAATAACTAAACTCGCCCATGGTTTGGCCCTGACCTGCCGGGGAATCGTACCCAGGTCTCTCTTCGCGTTCGTATTTGAAGTTGGGAAGCTCATTGTAAAATAACTCAACCGACGGTTTGCAAATGACCTATAGAGTCGGGCAGTCGCTTTCCTAGTGGGCAGGGGAGCGGCTATCGGGAGCCTCTGAATGGGGTCTTTTGGTCTCTGCATCCTTCGCCAGAGAGAAGCCAACCACAAAATGCTTCATAATTCGTCGGTAATACCAACAGCCTATCTTCTCCTGCACCTGCAGCGCGCAATGAATTTGCATCAAATTGCAGCGAGGAGGGTGAAAAGGCACTTCATATCACGCCCACGTCAACAAATGAGGAGCTGAATGGATGCCTGGTGGGGCGGAGGGGCACTTCGGAATGGATGCACTGTTTTATTAAGCCCAGGTGTGAATAGTTCATCCGTAGCCATCTGATTATACTCCCCTGTTGCTCGCAACGCTTTTTGCTTTACATAAGCACTTACATTGAAAGCATCTCGGTCATATCTCGTGGAACATAAATTTGCATAATTACGAGACAACGTATTTTATATATATATATATATATACACACACACGGTATATGTGTATATATCTGTACATATATATTTTATTTGGGTCAGATGTTTGTCTTAGCTCCTGTAGCTCAGTGGTTAGAGCTCTCACCTTACAAGCGTGAGACCTGTGTTCAAATCCAGGCAGGTCAGGGCGAAACCTTGGGCAAGTTTCCTTGCTCCACACTCACACGCCTAATAATAATCCCTCCCAAAATGAAACACAATAATAAAAATTGGTCATTTTCAATCCACAAACTGTTTGTGGGGCACGCCGCTGTGCGCAATTGGCTGCTGCGTTTCGCCCACAAATACATATACAGTCAATTCACTTTACAGTGTATCGTGTGAAGCGCTTTATAGCCATGATATGGAGCTATATCGATGGCAAGGATTATTATTAGCGTCACCGTTCGCAACCTTGAACCTGTGTCCGCTTGCTCTGTTTCCTCGGCGAATCGCAAAGAAACGTCTGAATTGACTCTTTCAATCCTATTTAGCATCTTGTATGTGTCTCCACAAGTCCCCTCAGAGACGTGTCTTTTCAAGGCTGAAGAGCTTGCACTTATCTAAACCTTTAAAGGTTGAGTGCATTGACTGCTTTAGTGAATATTTTTGAACCCAAGTGGCTTTTGACATTTTGGGCTGAGTGAGTGAGCGAGCGAGCGAGCGAGCAAGTGAGTGAGTGAGAGTCTGCTGATCTGAGCAGTGGCGAGCGCTCGTTCCCTCCCTCGCAGGGAGAGATGTTGCAGAACGAGACGTTACGGAACAAAACCATTATCCGCAAATGATCCGCTCGCTGTATGTCTGAAGTTACAAAAGAGAAACCTTCAGATTTGGGCGGAAGATGTTTTTTTTTTTGTGTGTGTGTGCGCGCACACGCGTCTGTGTGTGTGTGTGTGTGTGTGCGCTCCAAATGTTGGGTGTTTGTAACCTGCAGCTCCAGTGGGATCTGGAGGTTAATCGGGTCAGAGTGCAGATCATGAGGGTCAGTGTATCATATATAAGAGACCTCTCTTGTCATTCCCACCCCCCCACCTCGTCACGTCTTCAAGCCCCAAGTCAGGACTTAGAACTCTCACACAACCAGACTGGTGTTCCAGTGTGGTAATAATAATAATGATAATAATCCTTACCTGCGATATAGCACTTTTCACGTCTTCTAGAAGAGGATTCTCAAGGTTTCACCCTGCCTGGAATCGAACCCGGGTCTCTACCATGCAAGGAGAATGCTCTAACCATTGAGCTAGGTGTAGTACTGGACTGCTATCTTTCGGTTGTGATATCAAACTCAGGCTGGGTGTTAAAGATCCCGTAACACTCCTGTAAATGTCTTTCGGCCCCACAAACATACAGTCAATTCGCTTTACAGTATATTCTGTGAAGCGCTTTGAGACGTCTAGAAGACGTGAAAAGCTGCGATATCAAAACGCAAGGATTACTCTTATTATTAGTGTCGATAAAGTCTCATCAGATGATCAGTAGATTCAACCGCCGTTGAACGTAAGAGTTACAAAAACCGTATGGTCTAACTTCCCTCTCTCTCTCCTGCTCTCCCCCCAGCCCACCCGCAAGTCGTATTATTATCATTAACATTATTACTCCCTCGTCTCACAAGGAACCTTCGACAAACACATGTTGCGGTCTGAAACATACAGCCAGCATTGTCTTGAAGCTATCTGTTCCATCTTCTCATTGTCTACCTGTCTGCTTGGAGTGTGAGGGCAACATGCGTTCGCTATCTGCCATTCTATGATTCTATGATTCTATGATTCTATCTCAGGCGTAAGTGCCGTTTGTTTGCCTTTCGTGCGGATGTTGTGAAGGCCAGAGCCTGCTGGGACGATAGATTCATGTTGGCCATTGTCACCGGGAGAAATCAATAAGAGCTTTTATTTTAGGGGAGGGGAGGAGGGAGGCGTGGGCGGTGAATGGAATGCAGTCGGCACATTAATTCGAGGAAGCAATGTGTGCGTCAGTCAGTCAGTCAGTCAGTCAGTCAGTCCTGTTTGCTTTACCTGCCGCATGAGACAATGAGATTTTCCAAGTTTTAAAATTACTTGGGGGGAACCAAAAACTCCACCAACCCCCTCCCCTCGCCCCACCCCCCCCACCCCACCATCACCCCCGAGCGTGAGACCTGTGTTCGAATCCAGGCAGGTCAGGGTGAAACCTTGGGCAAGTTTCTTTACCACACACACACACACACACATACGCACACACACACACGCCTGATAATAATCCCTCCAAAAAGACACAATAATAAAACCTGGTCATTTCATTCCACGGCTGTTTGTCGGGACAATGCCGTGCACAATTGGCTGCCACGTTTCACCCACAAATTCACAGTCAATTCACTTAACCACCGAGCTACAGGAGCTCCATGGGATGTGATGTGTTAATTATCACCGGTGATAAACCACCGCACAACACACACTGCATTTTTTTAATCAATATTCATTTCCACAGTTCAATT
Source organism: Hydrolagus colliei (assembly GCA_035084275.1). NCBI lineage: Eukaryota > Metazoa > Chordata > Chondrichthyes > Chimaeriformes > Chimaeridae > Hydrolagus > Hydrolagus colliei. The sequence goes on from CM068754.1 coordinate 17,381,352, forward strand.
AATTTTCTCCTAAACCTTTTCCTTACGCCCCCCCCACCACCCCCCCCCACCCCACCACCCACCCCAACACCATCCCACCATCTCATTTTCCTTTCCAATGAAGGAGGGCAAGCCAGCTCCACTGTATTTTTTGTGTGCTGCCTTTAAATCCGTAAGAGTTTCAGGGTTTATTTTCGCTTGCAGTGTACTTAGGTGTGATGAAATAGCTTGTGTCTTTATTTTGCTCGGCCTGAAACACAACACTTGATAAATATAATGGGCCACGGATCCCTATACAATCCGACAAATACCAAACAAGAAATTGAACTTTATTGTGGGAAGCATCGGTGATGACTTGTCTAGTACAGATTTAGCCTCACATTTACATAGTCTTTGATTAGGTTTTTGTACTTGTGTTTTTTCCTCCCTCCCTCTCTCTCTCTCTCTCGCTCTCCGTGCTTTGCTGTGACTGTGCGCTGCAGGCTGCCTTTGGGCAAGGACTCATTATAAAGGAGCTTTCCGTTGCTGACTGAGTGGGTCCTGTAGAATATTGAATATTGTACCGGCTACATTATGCGAGAATGCGTTCAGAAGTCAGCGGCATCAATAATTTATAACCAGGGGCCCAGTCATTCTTAAAGCGTGTTCTCGCAAGGAAACAAATTGAATTCAAAGCAATGTCCGATCTCTCCTACGGTAATAATCCTCTATATTTGATAACAGTGCATCGAAACTGCGTCTCATCATCCTGCTGGACATCTCAAAGCCTTGCGTAGGATTTTACTGTGAAGTGCGCTGACTGTGGAGCTCCTGAAGCTCAGTGGGTAGTGCGCTCGCCTTACGCCAAGCGTGAGACCTGTGTTCGAATCCAAACAGGTCAGGGCGGAAACCTTGAGCAAGTTTCCTTATTCCACACACACAAACACACGCCTAATAATAATCCACCCCCCAAAAAAAAACCCACAATAATAAAAATTGGTCCTTTGTAATCGCTTTTACAAGGTGGCAGACCCTATATTTTCATCTGTATATGAAAGATTCTGTTTTTTCGCTCATTGATATAAACTCCCAGAGAGAGAACTGAAAATAACAGCCACTGCCTCGAAGCATAATGACTGTGTAATTTGTAGCCGAAGCATTTTTATTTTACCATTAAGGGGGATAAAACCAATGTGTGTACCTGAAGTAAGCCTGGAATACGCCATTATTATCTTGCGTACGCTATGCCGAGAATTTCCTTTTACATTGGCCTTTTAAACGCTCCATTTGTGGAGAACAGTATGAGAGCAGGAGTGAATGCAGATTACACTGGGTTGCTCTATCTGTCTTTACAATAATAATAATAATCCTTGCATTTGATATAGCGCTTTTCAGGTCTTTTATATGGACGTCTCAAAGCGCTTCACGGAATATACTGTAAAGTGAATTGACTGCATATGTGTGGGTGAAAGGCAGCAGCCAATTGCGCACAGCATCGTCCCCCACAAACAGTCGTGGATTGAAATGACCCATCTATTATTGTTTATTGGGAGGGATTATTATTAGGCGTGCGTGTGGAGTAAGAAACCTTGGCCCAAGGTTTCACCCTGACCTGCCTGGAATTGAACCCGGGTCTCTCTCGCTTGTAAGGCGAGTGCTCTAACCACTGAGCTACAGGAGCTCCACAAGGAATCACGGGAACCAAACGAATTAAGGATGGCTCTGTAAACGTTTATGAAATATTACGAAAGGAGAACAAGCTTTCTCTCTTTGGAGGCTGACTTTGATACGAGAAAGGGAAGATTAGCGAGCTTCCGATAATTACTCTAATGTACAACAACAATAATCCTTGCACGTTTTTTAATTACGAGATTCATTCGTCAAATTGCATCCTAATCCTAATTTGAAGCACTCTGAGATACCGTCTGGCGTGGAGGGCGCTTTATAAATCCATGCTGTTGTTGTTGTTGCATTTGATACAGGTCATTGAGATGTCTCAAAGCATCATGAATGTGTAATTAACATGGGGTCATTAACATCCACTTGATAAGGCGAACGGGACCCAGGTGTTTGGTAAATCAGGGTATTAAGGGATACGGGGAGCAAGCAGGAAATTGGAATTGAAAGGATGAGTAGAGGTACAGATCAGCCTTGATCTCATCAAATGGTGGAACAGACTCAAAGAGCTGAATGTTCCTATGAAGTCAGTTTAGTGTCTTATTTGAAGGACGGAGCCTCTGACATTGTAGCTTGAACTAACAGACTTCTGACCCAGAGGTGAGCTGGCACCTTTAAGAAGTTAACACACGTTAACAATTCTCAAAACTTGGTATCTTCTTTAAACTTTTCCTTTTTAAAAAAAATCAATTATGTTTGTAGAGGATGCAATTTCGCGAATGAATCTTGTAATTAAAAAAAATATCTTGCCTCCTTTGCTCGTCGAAATTTGCATTGTATCAAAAAGCACTCCCATGCGCTCTCCACCCAGATCAGTTTATTATTGTCTGGTTTTATATTTTTCACACGTAAAAAGTCAACTTCAAATGGAAACGCAACTTTCCTCTAGGGGAGTGAACAGCGAGATTTGGCGGAGATCTGTCACGCAATCCTCCACTCACTGTCTTCTATCATTCCTTTTTAATTAAAAATTAATGGACGCTGCAGTTAAAGTTATTTTATCACATGAATCCCTGCTTTGAAATAAATTATATTAAAAAAAATACGCAGATACTCTGGTCATATCGTTTGGTGTATAGATGTGAAACTGTTCCGGGTTGCCTTTCTTTCTTGTCTCTTTCGTTAAAAGGGAAGCTAATAAGGTCCGGTCAAAAGGATTTAAATGCAATTTGATCCTTTTTGAAATAGTGTCTATTCCCCCCCTCCCCAAAAAAAATTATTTGGCGAGTCCACTGTAATTGTGTCATGCATACAGCTTTGTCACGTGTGTGTGTGTGTATGTGTAAATACATGTGCTTGAACATACACACACATAAATCCATGGCCAAAAATCAGAGCCAGCTCTGGGAGAGAATAATAATATTAAATTGGTCACTCAATCCACGACTGTTTGTGGGGGGGAACGCTGCTGTGCGCAATTGGCTGCCACGTTTCGCCCGCAAGTATACAGTCAACCCACTTTACAGTGTATGTTCTGTGAAGCGCTTTGAGACGTCGATAAGATGTGAAAAGCGCTATATCAAATGCCAGGATTATTACTGTATTATTATTGATTTATTGTACAACAGGCGGATTAATTCTGGCAGGAATTAAATATTCCATGAAGTTGGTGGCGCTCTGAGTCAGAAGGAAAGGCGCTGTACAACGCTGTAGTTTTTGTTGTTGTTCCTGGTTCAAAATGCCCTCGTTGGGACTTTGTGCTCATATAGTCTAGGATTGTTCCCCACACATTAATTGCCGTGCGCAAAATGTTAGCCATGTTCGTTACGCCGTCAGTCTCTTCTGTGGCACATTCATCCTATGCAAGTCCACAAGCCACATCCAAGAAGAATTTGATAAGGCTAGTCAAGCACAACCTCCCTGTCGTGCTACCTGCTTTTAATTATTCTCTCCTTCGCGAGATACTCAGTTATTTCCTCGTTTTAATGCGGTTTAACACAGTCTGTGTCACCTTCCTGCACACCTGTCAAGCCTGTCAGAGGATTCGCTAAACAATACTGTACCGTGTGAGACAATCTACGGAATATAAAACGCGTTCTGGCAAAGGCAAGCCTTGGTGCACAGCGCTAGTGAGTTTTGGTTCCCGCTCGTTACTGATGAGATGTAATCTGTCTTAATTGAGATAAAAACAAACACTGTGAACAAGCCGAGAGATATCAAAAGGCTTCGCCGAAAACAGAAAGTGTTTTGTAATTAAAACACTAACTAACGCAATTTATTCCGGGGTAATTAAACACTTTTCAAAGGCCAATGAAGGTGTTTTTTTTGAGCTGATCGGGTGGGGGTAAAAAAAACACACACCCATGTATATATCCCGATGTTCAGGTGTGATTCCATACCTGGCTCAGTCAGTAACCTCCAAGACCTACAAAATCTACAGTCAATTCACTTTACAGTATATTCTGTGAAGCTCTTTGAGAGATAAAGCATTATATCAAAATGCAAGGATTATTATTACTTTACGGGGTCCAAAACGCAAAATACTGCAGATGCTGCAAATCTGAAACACAAACAGAAATGTCAGTGGACCCAAAACGTTGTCTCACTTTCCTCTCTCTCCATAGATGCTGCCTGACCTGTCGAGTGTTCCCAGCCACTTCTGTCTGTGTTTCACTTTACAGTACGCCTGCCCCCCCCCGCACCCCCATCAGTGAAGCGCTGTGAGACATCTCGAAGCCGTGATAAGAACCTTCATAGATCAAATGCACTTGCGATTATTTACCTTACGTCACTCTGAACTCACGCAGTCTAAGGCTGCAAACTCCAATGCGCGTGTGCCTACAAAATACACGGTCTCTACACTTCGCAGTGAACACCGTGAAGCGCTTTTGAGACGTCCTTTCGAGATGTGAAAGGCTAGGATTCTTCTTCTTCTTATTATTGTTACATTTTGTAAAATTGAACAGATAGGCTACTCGACTTTCATCCCACGGGGGGGGGGGGGCGGGGGGGGGGGGGGGGGGTCAATGTACAGAGTTCCTTCCACCCCCTTCATCTGTGTCCTCCCATCGCCCCCGCCTCCCTCCTGCTCCAAACAGCTCTGAGCTTACAGTCACGGCCCGGCCAGCTGCTCTATGTTGATCGTGGGGGTTATTCGAGGCTATTGTCTCTCCTGATTAGGTTCCTTTTCCAACACACACACACACACGAGAGAGAGAGAGAGAGAGACAGAGGGAGGGAGGGGGAGAAGAGTGAGAGAGAAAGTAGCTGCGAGGAAGCACGGTTGTCCCAACTGATTCAAAGCGAGTGGAAACATCCCTATTAAAGCACAGAACATAATTGGTTCTGGTCGTCTTAATTGTATTTCCCCGTTCCCTGCGGGTCAGAGCCTGGCGTTGGCTTGGCAAGTGTGCACAGTGTGGCATGACCGAAATCAGGAGCTCGTTGCCATCTGTTGGGAAACAACACTGTAGAGCAGGGTCTGATTACAGTGTTATAGCCCATTCCCCTGATTCCTTCCTCTAACCCCCCACCACCGCACCCCCCACCCCTCCGCCCCGCACCCCCCACAACCCTGTAAAGTGAATTGACTGTATATTTGTGGGCGAAATGCGGCAGCCAATTGCGCACAGCAGCGTCCCACACACAAACAGTCGTAGGTTGAAATGACCAATTTATTGTAGATTTTATTTTTGGATGGATTATTATTGGGTGTGGTGTGTGTGTGTGGTGTGTGTGTGTGTGGAGTAAGGAAACTTGCCCAAGGTTTCACACTGACCTGACCTGTCTGGATTCGAACCCTAGGTCTCTCGCACGAGTGCTCTAACCACCGAGCTGCAGGACCCATTAGAGCGTTCTATAGTATTTTCCGCAAGAGAACCCGTCCGATGCGAGACGCTGCTGTGTGTTAAACGCATCGCGGGGACCTCTTTTGTTGGCTGAACGCAGAAGGCTGAGAAGCAGCTTGTTTTGATATGGAGTGACCTGCTCTGAACACGTGCAGCGTTACTCGATGTTATTTGTAGGAGAAACGCAGATGTGGTGGGGCGGGGTGCGAATGTGTGTGTGGGGGAGGGTGGGGGGGGGGGGGGGGGTGTTGAGGGGGGTGCGGTGTGGGTGAGATGGGGTGGGGTGGGGAAGCAGAAGGTAACCAGCAGCCAGGAATCCACAGCCTAACGATTAGAGCAAAGGAGAGAGGTGTTTTCAACATGAATGGGACACATTAAATCAATTTACATAACTCCCCCAACAACCCCCCCACCCCCCCCATAAAAATGTCAGCTTGGCCTTCACGTTTCGAATGCCTTAACGCTGACAAAAAAATCTTGGAGTTGAAGCGATGGATTCCTGTAAACTTTTTCTACTTTAATGGGTTCAAGCGGGGAGAGACAGAGAGAGACAGAGAGAGAGAGAGAGAGAGAGAGAGAGCCCAGCGACGGCTTTTAATTTGACTTTGTTTACCGAGCGCCTCTTGGCATTTTGAATTATGGATGCGAGTCAACAAAGTTGGCAGCAAAGCTCATTCGCTTGCAAAGTTTGCATTCATAATTCAGGTCTTTTAGCACCGCAAAACGCTGAGTTATGAATGCGAGTGCGAAGCCTGCAACAGACCACGGCCTCTCTAACCCAAGCGCACGCCTCAGCAAGCGTCTCTGCATGTTCGAGTAACTTTTTGGGGGGTGCAAATGCAAAGCGCTTCACGCCGTATACCGTAAAGTGGAGCGACTGTGCATTTTGTGAGTTGAAACCAAACCTCCACGGAGATGGAATCATAGAATTGTACAGCACAAACGGTTTACGTCGGCGTTTATGTTCTACGTGAGCCTCCTGCTGTCCCTTCCTCAACTAACCTTCTATTCCTTTCTCCCTCGTAATAACAATCCCCCCCCCCCCCCCCCACACACACACACAAAAAAAAAAAAGCAATAATGAATTGGTCATTTTCAATACGCGACTGTTTGCGGGGGACCCTGCCGTGCGCAATTGGCTGCCGCGTTTCACCCACATATACACGGTCGATTCACTTTACGGTGTATTCTGTGAAGCGCTTTGAGACACAGTCCTGCAGACGTGAAAAGCCGCAATATCAAAACGATAGGATTATTATTATGGTGGTGATGTACCTATCTAGCTTCCCCTGAAACACATCTCTGCTATTTGCCTCAACAGCTATCGATCAGTTACTGGCAATGAAACCATTGAGACCCCGACCTCCCAAGGTAAGTTTCCTGGTACTAGTGGAAAACCTTGCGGTGTTAACCAAAGCTGGTACATATTAGCTCTCTGCTGCACCTTTCCACGCTGTGTACTGTGATAACATGACGCAGGTAACACGCGGCTTGTTTAAAACAAAACCCGCGTTTGTTGGTATGGCACCTTTCCCAACTGGGTGACAGTTCGAGATGTTTAACAAGTTGGGAGTCCTCTGGAGTAGAGGTTGAAGCCCTCGCCTCTCAAGCAAGAGGATCCTTGTTTGATTACCGGACAGGGCGAAACCTCAGGTAAGTTCTCTTACTCCTGTAGCTCAGCGGTTAGAGCACTCGCCTTACAAGCGTGAGACCTGTGTGCAAATCCAGGCAGGTCAGGGCTGAAACCTTGGGCAAGTTTCCTTACTCCATACGCCTAATAATCATCCGTTCCCCCCAAAAAATACATGAATAAAAATCGGTCGTTTCAATCCATGACCGTTTGCGTGTGGGGGGGGGGGGGAAACGCTGCTGTGCGCAATTGGCTGCTGCGTTTCGCCCACAAATATACAGAATTCACTTCACAGTATATTCTGTGAAGCGCTTTGAGACATTGATAAGATGTGAAAAGCGCTATATCAAATGCAAGGATTATTATTATTATTCTAATTACTCCACACACACACTTCTGTTCACCTCACAATAAGTAGGAACCCGTTTGTTAATCGACTGGCGGATCGCTTTTGCAGAGGTAATAATCCCTCCAATGCTAATTAATTTTGTCACTCAATCCAACACTGTTTGTGGACACTGCTGTGAGCAGTTGGCTGCTGCGTTTCGCTCACAAACTGTACAGTCAATTCACTTTTCAGTAAATTCTGTGGAGCGCCTCTGAGACGTCTCAACAACGTGATAAGTTCACTGCAATCAAGCACAGGGATTATTATTGTTTTTATCTGTCTGATGCAGTTGTGGACCTGTACTGGGTTGCTGTGGAGCTACACTGGTGTGGAGTGCAACTGGAAGGCTACAGCTTGGAAAAAATCTATATCGAATCTGTACTTTTTCATTGTAACTTTAAATTGTTCCTGGGATTGCTGGAGCCAGACAAATATAGCACATCCCAAAGGGCCAGTTAAACACCCTTGTTCAATTTCATCGCAGCACAACCGTTTCCTGTTATTTTTTTTTACGAAACATCTTACCTCGGAAGAAATAAACGCAATTACTTCTGTGCGACGGAGAGATTGTTGTGCCGCTGTGACGATCCCGCGATCCGGCTATCTGGAGATCAGAGCGCAATTATTACGTTAATCTCTCCATGTCAGGACACGCCAGCGCTCTCCAGCCCATCTGTCTCGCAGCTTTAATTGTTATCGGTGAGGTGGGGGATGTCGATATCTACCAGGGAAATAAACTCAACCGACTTTGAGTTTGTTCTGAGTCGTCGAACAAACCGTCTCCCAGTTGTTGGAAGTGACTCGCTCGCGTCGAGCTCACCGCGCGGGCGGTCGCGGCAGCCGCCTTGCAAACGGTCATGAAGCCAGCGGCCGATACTCCTAATCCACCCCACCCCCACCCACCCCCCCCCCCCATCAGTTCCCTCCCTTCCCCCCGTCCCCCCGTGTCCCCCTTCGCCCGGGTCATTTGCGACGTCCTCCTGACGTGAAAGGCCAGCCACTCTACAAGTGTGATTTTCTTTTTGTCGCCTTTTTCCGCTTTCGTACAACACCACGGAATCTTTGAACGTCCGTCGGAACAGGTTACAAGATGTGACTTTGGTTTAACTTCCCAGGCAAAGCCTCTGACAATTCCCCCCCCCCCCCCGCCCCCCCGAACCCCCCTCCCCCCCCCCACACCCACTGTATTGCACTAGAGCGCGAGCAGAGAGCAGGTACATTAATTGCCATTGAGACCGAACGTGAAGAAAAACTTTATATACATATATATATATATATTTTTAAAAACCCGTGCAACGAAAAGAGACTAGGTGCCACATCTCTCTCGCGTTGCGAGGCTTGCTGTAACAACAGGTTGGATCAGAGTTGGAGAAGAGCAGGGAGGTAATGAGGTACTTTGGTTTAAATATGTTTTTTACAAAAAACTCCCCTTCTGTTGAACTAACTAGGTGAAGAAAATGCATTTAACAAGACAGCAATCCAAGGCCATTAGGACCTGGCTGCCTTTTTAACATGATTAGGAGGTTGGAGAGTGTCTTCCAACCCTGCAACAAGCTGAAGCCTTTGATAGGCCAAACATTCCCGGGTGGACTGATGCGTTGGCGCATATGTGTGTGTGTGTGTGTGTCTGTGTGTGCGCGCGAGAAAGGGATTAGCAGGGCCATGGATCACGGCCAATTTGAGTCTAAATTAAATCTGCCGCGTTGCATGTCCGTCAGCAATTGAACCCAATGCAAAATAACATGGCGGGAGGTGGGGAGGTGGGGGGTGGTGGGGGTGGGTTGGGGAAGGGGCTTTCTTTGATGATTACTACCTGTTTTCACACATGAGCACGGCGCGAGCCATGTTTCTTGCCGACTTCATTTATAGCACGGCTGCAGTGGCCTTTCCGATATGTAAATCCAGTTGGCATTTAGGGCTCAGAGGAGACCGGAGGCTCTGCCTACCGATCGTTAACTCGTTACTGTATTATTATTATTATTATTAATAATAATATTCCTTGGACTGGTATTAATTCGACCCCTTGCAATATTTTGAGCAGTCGCGATTCCGAATAAAGCCTTTGAATTGCGCTGCGATAGATTTGGCCGAAGCCGCCTGGTAGCTATCAACCTCCGAGTGCCTTTCCCTCGCTCTGTGCAAAAGGGATTAGTGTCATTTCGCGGAGTCACTGCGTGTCTAGCGGAGACAAAAAGTGCAGCTTCCTGCGCACTTACTAATCTGTAGCCTCTGGTGTTATACTTGTTACTGCGGTTTAGAAACAAGGGCAGATCTAATAGTTCACCTGTAAATATTTGAACGCATTTTCATGAGGCAGTTACGTTTGGTGATGTTCCTTAATCTCTCTCATAGGGGCAGATGTTCCCACCTGGGTCCAGATTGATTCCATTTAAGGCAATTCTTCGAAGGGTCTATAGTTCGGCAAATTCTTAAAGACACCCTCAAGTTATAAGCTAGTTTACCTGCCAGTTTCTTTTGAAGACCTCCAGCAAACTAACTTCAACGTCAGTTAAAACCCAGCTATTTAATATGCCCAAATCCAGGATTTTCAATAATAATAATCCTTGCATTTGACATACCCTCTCATTGCGTCATTGAGGCGTCTCAAAGCGCTTCACAGAATTTACTGTAAAGTGAATTAACTGTATATTTGCGGGCGAAATGTGGCAGCCAATTGCGCACAGCAACGTCCCCCCAAAAACAGTCGTGGATTGAAATGACAAATTTTATTATTGTGGGTTTTTTCGGATGGATTATTAGGCCTGTGTGTCTGTGTGTGTGTGTGTGGAGTAAGGAAACTTGCCCAAGGTTTTGCCCTGACCTGCCTGGATTCAAAACACAGGTCTCACGCTTGTGAGGCGAGCGCTCTTAACCACCGAGCTACAGGAACTACATACAGTACAGTATATTTAGAGATTATTATTACGCACGGAAAGCGATCCTCCGTTTGACGAACAACCAAATTCCTACACACCGCAGAGATGTGTAGGAAACTTGCCTAAGGGTTTGCTCCGAGATTAAACTGGAACCACAACTCTCCAGGACTCCACCGCATAAAACGCCTCAAACAACATAGAATCTATAACCAGATGGTAGTCCTTCATTCACAAGAGAATGCTAATTTCAATTGTGTACCACCAATGGATTTCGACTTGCGGCTGTGCGCAGCTCCGCGCCTTTTGTGAAAAGAAATGTAAGTGTTTATCTGCCGCTTCGCTCTCTTCCGCAGTTTGTGTGAAGGGTCCAATCCTCGGTTTTTCAATGTCATTTTACGGCTTTTATCAGAACTTGGCTGCTTTTCACGGAAAATCTCGCAGCTCGTTCTGCAACTCTGATCATTGCGTGTCAGCTGTGACCTTCTCCGTAAGTCTGCTCCAATTTACTTTTCGCTCGGACCGCACCTGGGAATAATGGTGCGATAGCCCTATTAGACAAACGGGAATCAAGTTCAGCTTAGCGCAGGCCGAGTATAGGGCAAGGCACACCGATAACCAGTGCTTTTTCTTCCATTTTTTTTAAATAGCTGGAATTGTTTCACCCAAGAAAAACATTCCAGTCCGAGACAATGAGGCCAGGACAATTGTCTTGCTTAAGGAAGTCACGTATCCCAGTCAGATGTCAAGTAGGTCGGTAATTCGGAAGGCTAAATTCAAGTGGAACGTCGCTGCCTCCTTCAACTCGAACTCTCGTGACAAGGCCACGTTTTGTGGCTGGGCCGATGTGAAGTTTGGCGTATCGTCTTTCCTCCGGAAAGGCGGACTTTTAATCTCCCGTGCGCTTGTGTGTGTGTGTAATACAAAACCAAAAAATTACACGCTTAAAAGAGTACAGTGAAATCCCTCAGGGATCTTGTCCTCTTCCAATTAGCCAGATCTCTTGCAGCTTCATGAATGCGAAAAGCATTTTAGCACAAGTCAGATTTTGAACAGGGTAGAAAGAAGCCCTGGTGTGTATGTCACTGTAACTTACTCGGACGGGACCATTGAAATCCTGCGGTTAATTCTGAACAGCTAACAACCGGTAATTATTATAATAATAATAATAATAATAATAATAATCCTTGCATTTGATATAGCGGCTTTTCACATCTTATCCACGTCTCAAAGCGCTTCACAGGATATATCGTAAAGTGAATTGACTGCGTATTTGTGGGCAAAATATAGCGCCCTTCACGCAGGTGGAAGCTGCACAGTGGCGGGCCTGGACACTGAATTGGGGGATGAAGGGGAGGAAAGTAAATAGAAGTACAGTTGAAGAGGTAATAATTGCAAACAATGAATAATGATGGTAAACCGCCCATTTAGCCTTCTCTCGCACTTTGTTGGGGCGTCTCAAAGTGCTTTGATTGACTGCAAAGCTGACTGTGTACTTTGTAGGCGAATGATTTGCAACGCATCAGCGTCCCGCCAACGGTTGTGGAGCCAGTGAATTTTATCCAGAACGGTTAATCAGATTTCACCAACTGTTCTCCCCTCATGGGAAATGATGTCGGGAAGTAGAATAATAATAATAATAAATAATAGTAATAATAATAATAATCGTTGCATTTGATATTGCGCATTTCACGTCTTCTAGACCTCGTCTCAATGCGCTTCACAGGATGTACTGCAAAGTGAATTGACTGTACGTACAGGGGGGCGAGTGTATATGAAGGGAGTAAAGGTGGACAGGGCAAGATCCGTCATTGTCAGGAGCATCAATATTACAGTCGATATCGCTCGTGCCTTTAGACTCCATTTGCAGAAAAGCTCTTTGATTGTTAAAAACCCAGGAACGCTCTGCAAGACTGATTGCTGTCGAGTTGATTTTTAATTGTCTAATGGTTTTAATGGCACCCGGCGGAGGCCGCAAGTGGCGACAAATCTGCGGATGGTGACAGCAGAATTCCCGCCTCCCGCTCCCAGTCAATACCGCGCGGGCTGTCGTTTGTGTGTGCGAAGTTCTGAGATCAATTCCCTGCCGTTTCCGACAGGGTTTCACAATGGAGACGTCTGAAGCGCGGCTCCAGCCAGTACATAGGCGAATAGAATAATAATAATAATCCTTGCATTTGATATAGCGCGTTTCACTTTTCAGCTGGACGCTTCAAAGCGCTTCACAGAATATACTGTAAAGTTAATTGACTGCATATTTTGTCGGCGAAACGTGGCAGCCGATTGCGTACAGCAGCGTCCCCACAAACAGTCGTGGTTTGAAATGGCCAATTTTATTATTGTGTGTTTTTTGGGGGGGAGGTAATATTATTAGGCGTGTGTGTGTGTGTGTGTGTGTGGAGTAAGGAAACTTGCCCAACGTTTTGCCCTGACTTGCCTGGATTCGAACACAACTCTCACGCTTGTCATCCTTCAGATGAGACGTTAAAATGATATCTCGCCTGTGCCTATTCATTTCATAAGAGCGCAGTGTTTGTTGGTCATATGAATACAGACAGATCTCGAACATAATAGTGTCAGGCTATGAGATATTGGCGATGAGTCCCAGATAATGTCAGCAGCCAAAGCAAGTGGGGGAGGAGACTGATGTGGGAGCATTGGCAGTACATCAAAGACACGCTATTTTTTTTTTTGTGTGTGTGTGTGTGTGTGGAGGTTTAGCAAAGGCATTAAAAGCTGGCAGAGACTTCAGTGGCAGGAATTCCATTCAATGCGCTGCGCGCCAACTTCGCTGGCAAAGCAGCGTAGAACAGTAGCAAACAGCCTGGAATAATCAGAGACACATTGAGTTGAGGGGGGGAACCAAAGGCAATGGGCAAGCCAACTCGCAGCAAGCCAAGCGAAGTGGCGTCGGAAACTGAAGGGTTAGATCCGTCTGACAATGTGGAACTCGCTGCTCAAAGTAGTGGTTGAAGCATTTAAGAGCTTCAACTTGGTCTGCACGTGAGGGAGGCAGGAAGAGAAAGGAATGGGAGGGAGTAATAATAATACGTCCAGCCTGCCGTTTAATATTAATGCTAATAATAATAATAATCCTTGCATTTGGTATAGCGGCTTTTCACATCTTATCGTTGTCTCAAAGCGCTTCACAGAATGTACTGTGGAGTGAATGGACTGTTTATTTGTGGGCGAACCGCGGCACAGCAGCGTCCCCCACAAACAGCCGTAGATTGAAATGATCAATTTTATTCGCGTGAGTGCGTGTGTGAAGTAAGGAAACTTGCCCAAGTTTTCGCCCTGACCTGCCTGGATTCGAACCCTAGGTCTCTCGCTTGTAAGCTTGAGATATTTACTTCACACAAGACGGATAACTTTAATTAGTCGCTTCTTTTTCAGAGGTGTGCTCCTTCAGATGAGATGTTAAAATGAGGTCTCGCCTGTGCCTGTTCAGCTTTCTCATGACACCGTCCGGCCGTTTTGCAAAGGAGCAGTTGGAAGCCACACTCTGTGTTTCTCTGCCCACCGTCTCCCTCCCTCATTTTTCCCACGGAATAGGAACTCACTGTGCAGATTCCCATTAAAAACAAAAATCACGCTTCGGTTGCGGAAACAAAATGTGCGCAATGAGAACATTTGCATAGCTCACAAAGTGACAATTCTGCGAGAGAGAGCGAGAGAGAGAGAGTAGCCATTTACATAATGAGACTGCCTTAAAAGAAGGACAGCACATCATTAAATTTACCACCCCTCGCTTTTGCCCCTGCAATTAAAAACAAAATAACATTGCACCCCCAACAAATGCGTAGGTTCATCTCAACTAAAGCACCCAAGCCACCAAGCCCAGTGCTGGAAATCACTTGTCAATCTCTTTTTCCGAGATTTCTGTCTCCGCATCGGACTTGCTCTATTGTGTATTAATTAAACTTGAGGTTTGATATCGCTCCTTACGACTTCTTCGAGGCGTCTCATAGCACTTTAGTTAGCGAAACGCAACAGCCGATTGCACACAGCAGTGTCCGACACACAGTCGTGGGTTGAGTGACCACATTTTTTTTTGTTGAAAAAGGGGATCATCATCCCTGGTAAGCCATCCAGGGCTAAGCGATCAATTAACGACCGGATTCCTTACTAACTGCGAGGGAAACAGAGACGCGACGGAGGAAGGAAACTTGCTTAAGGTCTCGCCCATGCCTGGGATTTGAAATCGGGTCCTCTGGCGAGCCGGGCGAGCGCGCCAACCACAATGTTACAGGGAGAAAAAAGTTAAGAGGGACCATACAGATAGGGTTGGGGTCAACCTAAAACGTCCTAAAATCTCTATAATCACATCTTAAAGATTCCTAAATTACAGACACAGTCATTTAAGCTCTGCTTCTTATTCCCGCGTGCATTTTTTTTTTAATGGTCCCATTAACATCGTTTTTTCTGAACCCTTCTTCCCTTCTGAATACTTACTGAAGCGCGCACCAGATTTACGAAGATGGGAGATGTGGGCATTTGTGAGTTACAGGAAATATTATTTCCCAATTAACCTAATTTGTACATGGTCATTAGATTAAATTAGCAGCACCTTTCTGCCCCCTCCGTCCCTTCCCCCCCCCCCCCCACCACCCTACTCCCCCCCCCCACCACCCTACTCCCCCCTGCCTTGTAGGTACTGGGAATTCCATGCTGTGAAAATGTACAGGAAGTCTGTTTTCTAATAGAATTTGCAAAACGAGGTTAAATTTGCATAATTTGTTTACTCAATATTCTCTGTGAGTTTGACACCGGCAGCAATCTTAATGCGGGAGTGATTAGCACACATTAAAACCGCTTGTGACTTGATTCCCAATATCTCCCGCTGTGTTACCCACCAGCTTACTGTCACCTTTTGTTCTGTGCACGTCGATAATACTAATAATAATCCTTACATTTGATAGAGAGCCTCATTCACGTGACTGAGACATCTCCAAGCGCTCGACAGAATACACCGCAGAGCGTATTTTGCGGGCGAAGCGCGTCAGCCAATTGCGTTCAGCAGCGTCCCGGAAACAGTCGTGGATTGAAGTGACCGATTTATCATTTATTTTTTGGGGGGTGGGCAAGAATTATTACAGTACCACAGGAAAACCGATCGATTATTTAAAATAGTTTCAAAACGAAGCAGAGAGGGGAGCTGAGGAGAAATGTTTTCACTCAGCGGGTTGTTCGAATCTGGAATGCATTGCCTGAAAAGGTGGTGGAGGCTGATTCCATAACAGCGTTTAAAAGGGAACTAGATCTTTATTTAGGAAGAGCAGGTCTGTTAGGTTATGGGAAGAGAGCGTGGGGCAGTGGGATTGAGTTGCTCCGTTCAAAGAGCCGGCACAGGCCAGATGGGCCGAATGGCCTCCTTTCATGCCGTATGATTCTATGAACAAACAGGTACCTGCTTACTGCTGGGTAAACAGAGGCATGCGGAGTAAGGAAACTTGGCCAACCTTTGGCCCTGCCGGGAATGGAACCCAGCTCTCTCGCTCACAAGGCGAGTGCTCTAACTGCCGAGCTCCTTACAGACGCCCGTATCATCCGTATTGCACTCTCGCCTCAAGATTTCTGTCTCTTGTCAGTGTCTTGGCCGACAATGTTGTCTGTACGTGGGTCAATATATCCACGTTCCATGCTGCGGTGTGGGTTGGTGAAGGATTATTAAACGACAGCAACGTACAATAACTTTACCGAGACAATCGGATGGAAGGCAGTTTCACAGTGGAGCGATTCGCGCGGATATATATAAAACAAAATCTGAGTGGAGGTCACTGAGCTTCAAAACAGATTTGACGTTGCACCGGGCAACAGCTTTCAGACTGTAGTCTTGTCGCTCCTCATTGGACTCTGCTTCTAAGCCTGACCGCAGCCCCGCTGAAGCGAGACAGTGTATTTCCAGGTGCAATGTTTGTCTGCACGAGTGCAAATGAAAACATTCTCGCTTTTCCAAGGCGCAGTCACACCTTCTCTGCACTTAACAAGGACATGGGGAGACGGGCGCAAAAGAGACACGAATGGGTGGTGTCAGTAATGGCTCCTCAAAGCAGAGGTCAACGTAAATAATAATAATAATAATAATCCTTGCATTTGATGTAGCGCTTTTCACGTCTTCTAGACGTCCCAAAGCGCTTCACAGAATAGACTGTAAAGTGAATTGACTGTGTATATATATGTGTGGGCGAAACGCGGCAGCCGATTGCGCACAGCAGCGTCCCCACAAACAGTCGTGGATTGAATTGACCAATTTTATTATTGTGTGTTTATTTTGGAAAGATTATTATTAGGCGCGTGTGTGTGTGTGTGTGTGGAGTAAGGAAACTTGCCCAAGGTTTTGCCCTGATTTGCCTGGATTTGAACACAGGTCTCACGCTCATCAGGCGAGTGCTCTAACCACTGAGCTACAGGGGCTCTCACAAATATGTATGACATGTATGAGTAGTGTCAGTAATGGCACTATAGTGGCGCCCAGTAGTGGCCAATGAAGCTCTCTAGACTGTCTTTTCTAGACTGTGCAAGTTTCTGGATTCTGCAGACTCTACGTGAAACGCTACGTGGATAGAGTAAGTCTAGACCCAGCTGGAATTTCTCACCCACGCGCCCCCCCCCCACGAGGATTCTCACAAGCTTGTGAAGAGATCAATGCGCAAGACACGATGGGAAGGATCGGACTCGGACAAGCATCTGAGTACATGGTACATCTGAGAGAACAGATGGGAATCAAGGCCATCGCAAATATTAAATGTGACAAGATGTGCCTCCCGGCCGATTGACAGGCTCAGCTGCCGGCATAAAAGACGTATTCATTCGAGAACGATTTTCTGCAAGACAGAGAGCCAGGGTGTTTGGCTTCTGTTGACTTCCATCGACGGCTCCCGAAGAGGAAGTGAACTCGCGGGTGTTGTTTCAGAAAGCATCGCTTGTTCACCCACAAAGCCACACAGTCACTGCACTTTACGGTGAGTTCCTGTGAAGCGCTTTCAGAAATTCCTCCTGGTGAGAAAGACCCCGCGATGTCAATTGTCGAGGTTCATTATTACAGTATAATATATTATAGTAGTAGTATTATTATTATAATCCCCAAATCACTCAAACACACAACACCCTTATTTTTTCCTAGGATTACACCTAAGAAAAATACACATTACTTCACGCCTCTCTGTTTAAATGAGAATTTTACCTGTCCATTCGGCCCTATGTGTGTTTTTTTTAGGTATAATCCTTGGGGAAAAAATAATCAGAGCGCAAATTATTCCGCTCAATGTTTGGCTGGCTGGCTTGAAAACCAGGGAGAACGGAGACTGCTAACTTGTGACCCTGACGTTTTTGGTTTGGGAGAGTATCGATCAGGAAAGCTAAAAAAAATCAAAGTCACATTAATAATAGCGCGTCCTCTATTGATCAGTTCAGCGCCCCGTCAGCATGTACTGTGGATTTCCTGGGAGATGACTTGCCAGGGGTGGGGGAAGTGTGCGGTTAGACCTCGCAATTAACCGTAAGCTAAGAGCGTAAGCTTCCATTACAGGGCTAACAGACAGATCCAATATCGTTCCTTTTTTGAGAGAGACGTTCTCTGCTGCATCACATCACATTGGATGGCCCGGAACGCAACAAACTTGATTGGGCATCTGGGCTGCCGCTGTACGGGAACAGCGCGTTATTTTACGAAGCGAGTGATGGAGACCGAGAGCGAGAGAGAGAGAGAGAGAGAGAGAGAGAGAGGGGGGGGGGGGGCGCTATTGAAAAAGTTATTTGCTTTTACCTGCATCAATGAAAGCAAATTCGCAGGGCACTTTCAAGACTGGCTGCAACTGGAAGAGCCATGGATCCTTCCAGCACACAAACAGGCCTTTGAGACCCATTGATTCCCGAGCTGGTGTTTTTTCTGCACGAGAAAAGGTTCACCACTTTGTCTAAAACCCTAGTCGTTTCATGGCAAAGGCTGGAAGAGGCCAGGACACAAGGAGACATTTAAAAAAAAAAACACAGCTCTATAATAATAATAATAACAACAATAAGAATCCTTCCATTTGATACAGCGCTTTTCATATCTTCCTGATGTCTCAAAGCACTTCACAGAATATACTGCAAAGTGAATTGACTGCATATTTGTGAGCGAAACGCAGCAGCCAATTGCGCACAGCAGCGTCCCCCACAAGCAGTCGTGGGTTGAAATAACCAATTTATCATTGTTTTGTTTGAGGGATTATTATGAAGTGCTTGGAGTAAGGAAATTTGCCCAGAGTTTCACCCTGATCTGCCTGGATTCGAACACAGGTCTCTCGCTTGTAAGGTGTGTGCTCTAAACACTGAGCTACAGGACTCCACACTGCTGTGATGGGAGGTGAAGAGAAGGTAGGATGGGTGTCCTGGAGGAATTGGGATCAGGTGGGCTGAAGGTTCTTCTTAATCTAGATCGATGTCCACCTGAAACAGACAGCTACACCTTGTTCTGACCTTGTTTCCGAAACACAGCTGCTGCTGCTAGACATTTTATCTAGTTTCCAGGTAGAGCGCAAGGCAAGGCAGATAATCTGCTGATAAGAAAATAACACAGCCTCTGTACTACACCATCAATTAATGGCAAATTGAATTTCATGCATGTTTGATGTATTGGGGATTCACCCGCTCTAATGTACACCGTCATATTAACAACTGGGCTGCCTTTTGTCGATATCCAGAGAAAGACTTCCAATTTCCACGTGTTATCGATTCTCCAAAGGTTCAAAAAAACACACACACGCACAGCAAAACTATGGCTTGGGGTAACAGTCCTACTCACACAGATATCTTCCAGTCTGACAGCACGGTGTAAACTATGAAAATATCACTCAATGAGCTAAACATGAGCCAACTTTAACGTGTCATTTTGACTGTTTTCCGTGGGAAAGGCTCTTAGGGAATGGATCAGTTCGGCTTTGCTAGCAAGCAAGGTAAACCCTGGACTGTCCAGCGCTTTGGGACATCCTCCCGACGTGAATGGCACTCCATAAATGAAAAGTTGCTGTTGTAAAACATGCCCCATAATGTCATCTGCTAATTGGCGAGTCCCTGTAGCTCAGTGGTCAGATCACTCGCCTTACAAGCCTGAGACCTGCGTTCAAATCCCGGCACGTCAGGGCGAAAACTTGGGCAAGTTTCGTTTCTCCACGAGCCTAATAAAAATCCTTAAAAAAACACAACTATACTAAATTCGTCATTTCAATCTACGACAGTTTGGGGGGGACGCTGCTGCGCGCAATTGGCTGCCGCATTTCACCTACAAATACACAGTTAATACAGAATATTCTGTGAAGTGCTCTGAGATGTCTAGAAGACATGAAAAGCGCTATATCAAATGCAAGGATTATTATTATTATCATTAACTGGTTTTGTAATTTCATCTCGGGAGGCCCTCTCAAAGAGGTTCATAGTATCTACTGTAAAGTGCAGTGATTATGGATTTCTTGCGTTTAAAAGCGTGGCGGCCAAGTTGCACACAGTAATATAGATGCAAACAGCCATGAAGTGAGTGATTAGTTTTATCTGGGGGACTGTTGGCTTGGATCCGTGATGATCCACATGAACGCACACAGATGGGGCTGGATCTCAACAACAATAATAACAACAACAGCATTACATTTATGGAGCGCCTTTCACGTCGGAGGGACGTCCCAAGGCGCTGAACAGCCAGGGGGGATCTGGTCTCAGTTTAACATCTCAATCAAAGGATGATGGCACCTCCGTCAATGCTGTGCTTCGCTCGATATTGGATTGGAGCTAAGCTGTGTGAGACTCAAAGTCGTGGGGTCAAGGCTTGAACCCGACAACCCTCTGACTCAAAGGTGAGAACGCTACTGACTGTTCGGCAAAGCAGGAAACCCCCAGAGAGGAGTCAAAGCCGCTGTGAAGGCTCGTTGGGATGAAACAATCGGTTTGTGGTCTGTGATTGTCGAGCCATCCACCTTTGAGACCTTCCCTATAATTAACCAACTTAGACAGTGGTTCGCATGGCAACCATTGCTTTTAATGGAAACATTTTTTCCCCCAACAGATTTACATTTCAGTTGGGTCAACTGAGAAATGTTGTTGTGATCGAATTAAAGGATTCGGAGCGGCCACAGGGCGACAGTTAATGCCATCAAGGAGAGGACAAGCTCCAAACCCCGACAACTAATTCTCGCTGAAAGCCTCACCTTTGGCCCCGTAAGAGGCTTTGTCGAATGTCAACGTTAGAAATCTTTGCTTCGAGGTCGGGCTGAGAGGTACAAGGGCGTGTGGTGTACTGTCCTCTCAGCCCAGTTGTCATTGAAAGGGTCAGGCGTGCTGTGTTAATGTAAAGCCCAGCGTAAATCATAGTTGAGCGACGCTCGGCAAAGTTGTGTTGGAGCCAAGCCGCGGAGACTACCTTAAGAAGGCTCTTTGCGAAGGTGGTCTCGTCAGCCCATTGGGTGCGAAAGGATTCGGGCTCCGGCCTAACCGAGTCTCACGAAAGTCTGAATTTTTTACAGAATATACTGCAAAGTGAATTGACTGTATATTTGTGGGCGAAATGCAGCAGCCAATTGCACACGGCATCGTCCCCCACAAACAGTCGTGGATTGAAAATGACCAATTTCATTGTCGTGTTTTTGAAGGGGAGGGATTATTATTAGGCATGTGTGTGGAGTAAGGAAGCTTACCCAAGGTTTCGCCCTGACCTGCCTGGATTCGAACAAAGAAGAAATGTCCAAATACTGGAGGTTCTCTCTGTGGCATTTCGCCGAATCTTTCTCTCTCTCCTTAAACGTCAGACGCGGGGAAATTTCCACGCAGAGTTGGTGTACAACTCCAAAGTAATCTGATTAATTCATTGTAAGCTACGTGTCCCATATTTTACAATGAATTAGTAAGGTTACCAATTCGCAGTGAATCCCCCCAATAAATTGACAGAACAACAAATAGATTATGACAATAAATTAATGGAGGTGAAAGGGCTGGATTCCAAGTTACGAAAGACAGTACTGCACAAAGAAGTAATTGAACTGAATTTTCTTTAACCTGTTTTAATCCTTATTCTTATTAATCATTCAGTGGCAGCCATGGTCTAGACATGAGCTCTCTAGTTAGGATCCACCAATAAATATCCCTTGGCAAAACAAATGAATGGACACCGAGTTTCTGTTGTGTCCCTCTCTATGTCTGTTGATGCTATGACCTCCTCATTGTCAGTGAGTCTCTACCTTAAGGACACTTCCACGCTCTCGGTATTTGAGACACGTCAGCCCGGTTGCCTGAAGCAAGACCGCGGTCACGGTTGAAGAGAGAGTTTAGCCCTTTTGTTGGCTGTCAGGCAACCGGGGACTGCAGATGCCAAAGCCAAGAGGCGACAGAGCAAACGAACAATGAAGGAGGAAAGAGCAGAGCATCTTCAACCTCGCTAATCCCTTGTAACATCGAGCGAGCTCAGGGAACTGTACTGAATGGTACCTGTTCAATCTGCATTGGGTGGACACACAAACACACAGTCACTACACTTCACAGCAAAATCTCGTGAAGCGCTTTGAAACGTCACCGCCTACTTTCGCTTGGCAGGCTGGTGTGGGCTTTGTTTCTAAGCGCTCTGAGACGTCCGGCGTGGAGGGCGCTCAATAAATCAAAGTTGTTGGTGTTGTTGTTGTTGCTTCGATGGATCAGGCCTGCCAGAGCTCAGCCACAAATTGACGAAACTGACCGTTGGAAATAAGCGCTTTGAGACGTCCAGAAGGCACGAAAAGCGCTCTATATCAAATGCAAGGATTATTATTATGAAGTAGAATTGAAAGTGCTAATTTGGCGCGCATTTCATTTTGCTGTAAGAGAGCCTCAAAGGGCTAACTTCCGCAGTTAGCAAAGCCCGGGTGTCTGCAGATTGCTGCGCTTGAGTTAGGGCTAGCAAAATATGCAAGATCTAATGATTTTGAGTTAAAATTAACTCTGTATCTTGTATTGATGTGGGTATTTAGTGACTCAAAGGCATTATTGATCGGGAAAGACATTGTCTGCAGTAAATTTGGAGAGCGCTTTTCAGTCCTTCAGATTGATTAGATAATAGAGGCCACGTATGTTTTTTTGTGTTCACGAAACGCAGCCCCAAAATGAACGGGTAGGAAAGGAGCTGAGCTTTCAAATAAGGAGGTTTCCGCATGACTGAACCAAGACTTTGGGGGTTGGATGTTTGTTTCATCCCGAACATATGAACGAGACAACAGTGTTCACTTGATAACATTAGACTCGCTTCCTTCTTCGACATCGCTTCTCAAAGCTAACGGTACCAATAACAAATACCAATTCCATTTTGTTATTCATTTGAACGAGTCCTGTTTGCGTATTGGCTACAGTATTTGCCTGGCAAGCGATAGGACCCAGGTTCAGTTCCCAGGCGGGGGAAATGTTTAGGTAAGCTTCTTTACCCCACATGCCTCCGTGTACCCAGCAGTAAGTAGGAATCTGGTTGTTAGTCAAGAGGCAGTGTGGAGCGAAAGAAACCCGCCCAGCTTTTCACTCTGCCCTGGGGAATCGAACCCAGGTCCTCTCGGTTGTGAGGCGATTGCTCAAACCACGAAAGCTGCAGGGCTCCACGATTTCTTCCTGATCCTATTGGGGGAAGCGGGGAAGCAGTCCGCTTTGTCCAGTTCAAATAAAGAAATAAGTCCTGGCCAACCTCACTGCCTCAGTTACTCACCAAACAAATCTACGGCCACGAGTGACTTGTTGACAACAGTACTTTAAGAGGTTAACTGCATGTGTTTGTGCAGATAGATTATGCTTTGTCCGGATATTGTCCTCTGGGTATTTGAATAGATTTACTATGCTCTCTGTACGTGCAGTGTTGTGCATTTTGTCTCTACTTGCCTTTTGACCTTTTGTGTTCCACTTTGCTGCGGAAATCAATGGACTTTTAATTGACTTGATGGGTCCAGTTTTTTTCATTTGCATATCTTTACACGAGGCAAAGTTGACAGTCCTCGAACAAGAGCGGAAAGAGATCAATTCTGTAACCAGGAGAACCCAGGACCTTCTCACTAGTCAATCTGGACATGATCTGCATTGAGTCATTGATCAATACCGAGGCAATGGGATCAATGCAGGGTGGAAGCGGCTGCCTTTAACCATTTTCCGAGGGAATGTGAAGCGATATTGTACCAGGCTTCGCGACCACATCACTCCCACTCTCGCCCGTCTCCACTGGCTCCCCGTCCCCCAGAGGATCGAATTCAAGATCCTCGTCCTCACTTTCAAGGCCATTCACAACCTTGCCCCCGCCTGTCTCTCTGACCTACTGTCTCCCTACCAGCCCTGCCCGTCCCCTCCGCTCAGCAGACTCAGGCCTGCTCCGCAACCACCCAACCATCGGCGGCCGGCCGGGCTTTCAGCCTCTCTGCTCCCACACTGTGGAACTCCATCCCGCGGCCCCTCCGCCTCGCTTCCTCCCTTTCCTCCTTCAAGGCCGGTCCTCTTCGAGGCCTTCAGCCCCCCCCCACTAACTCTTCCCCCTCCCCCTGCCATTCGCCCCCCCCCCCCCCCCCCCCCCCCACACCAACCCCGGCTCGGGTCTCGACCTAACTGTTCAGCGCCTTGGAACGTCCTCCCAACGTGAAAGGCGCTATACAAGTGCAATTTTGTTGTTGTTATATAATCTAGACATCATGTTTCTATGGGACGTCCTCAGTAGAAAAAACAGAGCTTTCGATCCTGGTGGATGTGGGTTCAAGCCCCACATCTAAGGCCTCTGAGCTCACATCGACAAAACACAAACATTTGTATATTACATTTGTATAGCTCCTTTCATATATAAGAGGACGTCCCAAGGGGCAGAAAATCCAGATAAGCCCAAGTCTAGGCTCACCTGGAAGATTGTTTGCCTGGAAAAATCTACTTTTCTTTTCAAATAGTATCGTAGAATCTCAGCTGGACAGACAGACGAGAAATCAAAATGTTTTTTTTTGTTGAGATTTTACAGTATTTTACAGCGTCCGTGTCGGTCTGGTCGAAAACCAAGACTGATCTATCTATTCCAGGGATTGGGCGCAATATTGATTAGAGGGAAGGGTAAAAGAGTGAGAGGCACCAAAAGGGAAATGATTCGAGCCCTGCAGGAACAAACAAGAAAGCAATCGCGGAGGTGATATTCCACAAACCCTTTCTGCAGACCTAACAAATCACACCCCTCCCCCCTCCCTCAGCCCCCCTACCCACCACCCCAATAAAATGCTTTAATGGTACAATAAATGTCATTTTCACACAAGCCATTAACTATATTGCTGTTGCGATCTTAAAGAACCGGAACTCAATTTACCTCGTTTATATTTATTCAATATTGTGTGACGAGCCAATGTCAAAAAACTAAACGCAGTAGTGATCTGGAGAATCTGAATTCAGGGCAAAATTAAACACTGAGCATTGCCGGGCAGATTTACCAGGATCTCCGCTCACTAATTCACATATTTATTTCAACGTAATTACTTGCAAGCGGCAGTCATTGTTAAATGAGGGAGTTGTTTTCACGCCCGGCCATTAAATATGACATCCAGCCAAACCGTACGATTGTTTGGGTTGGTTGGAAGGAAGGACAACGTTTTCAAGCTGTTGCTTGGGGGCGGGGTTGTGAGCGAGTAGCACTGAAATAAGCCCGAAACCGAGAGAAAAGTTGCTGTGTGCAATTGTGTAAGTACAACATCACACCACAATAACACCAACAATAGCGTTTGTATAGTGTCCCAGTCATTCTCCCAGAAGCCGCACTGTAATTGCCAGTAAATTAATACCCCCCACCCACCCAAAAAAAGCAAAAGGTTAATAAAAGAACCCAATAAAGAGGGTCATGGCACTGATTCTTTTTCCACGTAAGAGTTTCCTATCATCTCCCCCCACCCCGCCCCTCCATCCACCACCCGGGCGGGTCCGATAAAGAGCGTCATTAGTTGCCTGCAGCTAAAACCCACAAGTGCAAAGCACATCGATTGAAGCCGTTATTGATAAACAGCCGCCAATAATCCGACTGTGAGCTTTGAACCCATAAAACAACACCTAGGAAGAACATCTGGGTGGAAACGACTGCTGTGTCTTGTTCTGCGTTATTTTGTTATATCCGGTGTTTCGGGCGTGAGAGTTAAGGCCGTTCCCAGAGGCAATTTGGTTTTGTTTCCTTTTTTAGTCTTGTTGCTGCTGGTAACGGCGAGTCCTGTCATCACGTTCCCTCTCCAACACTCCCTCACCCCCCCCACCCCCCCACAACCCCAGCTTGAAACAACCAACGGTGTCAAGCACTTTGAGACGTTCTCCATCCCGACATACGGTGATAATCTTTGCATCTGCTATAGTGCATCATTGAGACGTCTCAAAGCGCTTCACAAATACACCTCAAAGTGAATTGACTGTGTATTTTGTGACCGAAACAACGCAGCCAATTGTACACAGTATTGTCTCACAAACGGTCGCGGGTTGAGTGACCAAATTATTATTATTTTGGGAGGTGGTTGTGGGAGGGGGTGGGGGGGGGGGGGGTGTTTGAAGGGAATATTACCCGCAGAAAGCCATCTGAACTAACAACTGGGTTCCAACTTACTGCCAGGTAAACACGGGTGTGTTAGTGCGGAAATTTGCCTCAGGTTTCGCCCTTCCTGGGAACTCAACCTAGGTCCTCTCGCTTACAAGCCGAGTACTCCAACCACTATGCGATCGGACGCCACATCATGAACGGCACCGTGAAAACGAATCTACTTTACGCTTGAGATGTGTAGAAATGGAAAAAACGTGCCTTGTGGAAATTGAAGCCCGGATAAAAATTGTAACGGATTTGACATTGAAAGTCTTTGGTTGTACGAGGGAAAAGGGAGGAGAGGGCGGTTGCTAAATATTCAAGTATCAGGAATTCTTAAGCAATGAATTCGCGAGATAAACTAAAACCCCGAAATAAATTATTGTAATGCGCCCATTAATAATACTTGGGCAAACAGCCAGAAAGCGAGCAATAAATATTCATGCAGGAAAAGAAAACACAACAAATTGTGTAAGTGTTTTCGAAAGCAGAAAAATATATATATATATTTTTAAACATTTCACCCCCCCCCCCACCCACCACCCCCACCACCCCCCCGTCTAATTGTTCCATACAAAAGCGGTTTTAAATGGCATTACGCAGGGATCGACATTCTAACCAATGGATGTCGACGCGCTCAGACTTAATAAATAGGTTCTCTAAATTGTGTCAATGATCAAAATGTGGATTAGTTTGGGAATCAATTTACACAAAGTTAAGGAATAATTTTATACTGTTCATATCCAATATGCTTAAATACTAACTAACTAACTAACTAACTAACTGAAAAACATGCTTGAAAAACCAAAGTTAACCCTCCATCTCAGCAGGGTGCAGTGACTGTTTTGCAAACGCCAACAAGTGCAAACGATAACAACTTTTAAAAGGGAATTAGATCTTTATTTAGGGAGAACAGGTCTATTAGGCTATGGGGAGCGGGCAGGGCAGTGGGATTGAATCGCTCTTTTCAAAGAGCCGGCACAGACTAGATGGGCCGAATGGCCTCCTTTTGTGCCATAAAATTCTATGAATCTATGAATCTAAAAGTGGTTGCTTTGGAGTCAACTAATGGTTAAAAAAACAAAACGAGAGCAAAGAGGATTATGATTTTATTAATTCAAACAGACCAAACTGACAGCTTTTTAAAACAAAACAGCCGGGAGGCAAATGTCAATGTTCAAATAGTGCAACTAATTAGGATGGCATTTTAATTAGAAAATGTTCTGCCTTACAAAATGCTGAGTATTCATCTGTGCATTGATAAAATCCTTACTAAGATCACAAGAATCACACATTCTAATTGATTCTTTCTGAAATACAGAAAAATTATATATATATTTTTCCCCCTATCCTTCACCCTCCAAAGATGTCCTTTAACTGACACCTGCAATTATATTCAGTCATTTGGACATACAGATATAGATAGTTTTATTTATATACATTATATATATATATATACATACACGCGCATATATTTAAATACCGTACATCTCTCTCCAGACTGTGCTACTGAAATTATCGCCTATTGTTAAGTGACCTAGATTATCTAGCCCTTTGTATAGCCGCAGAGCATGCTGAAGGTTTGCTCCACTGTCCCACTTTGCACTTGGAAATCAGCTGTAGGAAGCTGTCCTCGCATTGCAAAGTGTTTCAAAGAATTCGAACCCTCGCAACTTTATCCTCCGTTGAGCAGCTTGCCCTTCCGCAAGCCAGATTTGTCAGTTTTACTAAACTTCAAACGATGGAGCTATAATTTAGCTCATTATTTAGTCTACAATGTAGACTTTGAGCAGCTCACAAGTCTAAGCCGATGTTCCAGTGCAGTGCTGGAGGGGTGGGGGAGGTGTTGTATTGTCAGTCTTCGGCTAAGACTTGAAACCGAGGTCCTCTCTACGCCTGTCCAAATAGAGGTTAATGATCCCACTCGCTGTTCAAAGAGAGAAGGAGGTTTCTCTCGCTTGGTGTCCTGGTCAACAATCCGTCAAATAAAATTGGTCACTCGCTCCATTGGCTGTTTGCGGCTCATTAGCTGCTGCATTCAACCCCATACAAAATACACACAGTCACACCGCTTCGCAGGAAAGGCATGTGAAGCACTTTGAGGAAATATAAAATATGTAAAATATGAGGATTATTATTGTTATATTGTATAATAATAATAATCACTGAATTTGATATAGCGCTTTTCATACCATATCGACATCTCAAAGCGCTTCACAAAATATACTGTAAAGTGAATTGACTGTATATTTGTGGGCGAAACGAAGCAGCCAATTGCGCACAGCAGTGTCCCCACAAATAGCCGTGGATTGAAAATGACCAATTATTTATTACTGTGAGGCTTTTTTGGACGGATCATTATTAGGCGTGTGTGTGGAAACTTGCCCAAGGTTTCGCCCCGATTTGCCTGGATTCGAACACAGGTCTCACGCTTGTAAGGCGAGTGCTCTAACCACTGAGCTACAGGAGCTCCATAAATTATTGGGCATGCGATTGGAAACTTTATTATTACTGTTTGCTGAACGTGACGTGTTTCATTTCATGTCACCTCTAAAGTGTGTCCTGTTGGCTCAGATCACTAATGGAGAGATGTCTGTCCCACATTCTCCCAAGCTGTGGATTAAGATGTATGACTGCAATGGATACACAACCTACTGAGACCAGATATATTTACTGGCAGAGGAAATGTGCTGTTCGGATGTTCCAATGAATTACCATCAAATCCACTGATATGCAAATCTCAGACAAGTAAATGTTTCCGAAGCCACAATATCATTATTCTGGTGCCGTTTGCACTATTTTAAGACATTCCTGTGATCAGTCCACCCAGACATATTTCGTTTGATGAGATGATCTGTGGCTTTGGGCTGTATATTTGTGCGTTGGTTGCAAACTTGTCTACCAAATCCCTTCACGCCCTGGCACCTCCCTAGCTCTCCGACCTGTTTTCTCCCCAACTCCACAACCCGCTGTCTCTGCTCGTATGGCTCTGGCCTCCTGCTTTCCCTCTTTTCGATCACGACTGATCAGACTTTCCTGTTCGACCATGCTTGCGGTCACCTCCTCTCTCCCACCCATAGCTCAGTGTCATTGTCCCACAATGAAGGGCGCTTTATAAATGCAACAGGAATATTGTCTTTCTGAGCTAGAATTCCCTGAATTGAAATTCTACCTAATTGTTACCAGTAAGCTTCTATCAGCGTTCTCTGGCTCTTTCTTTATCACATTTATTCGAGATGTCTCAAAGCGTATACTGTGAATTGACTGTGTATTTTGTGGGCGAAACGCAGCAGCCAATTGCACCCAGCAGTGTCCCACAAACAGTCGTGGATTGAGTGACCAAATTATTAGTTTTTTTAAATATATTTTTTGAAGGGATTATTACTGAGATGGTTAGTTATGCCCCGTTGGGTTCAATTCCACTAGTCAATCATTGACCATCTCAGCATATACATAGAGCGAGGAATTACCTATTCGCACACTCACAAACACTGTCAATTTACTGATGGACAAAAAATTTGCCTGGAGAGTATGGCAAGGATTTGTTAGGGATGCAGTGATAATACTGATATAGATCAAAAAATGTGGTTACACATAGAAAAGTGACAGGAAAGTTCAGGATTTATTATTAATATTATTATTTAAGGTGCAGTAAATACAGGTTTGATAATCACATGCACCTTATGTAATTATTTTTTGCAGCGTTCAGCTGAAATGAGTTGCTTAGTCCAGTCATGTATAAATTTAAGGGGATGGGTGCAAAAATTCAATGTTTTCCTGAAAGATTAAGTGAGGATAAATATTTGAAGTATTTATCAAACACACAAACATAGGCACATCCATGTATTTGCTTCCCCACGCACACAGGCACATATAAACACACATATGCTCCCCCCCCCCCCCCCCCACACACACACACACACACACACACACAGCCAACAGACAAAACACACACAACGCTAAGCACCCAACATACACGAGCACACGCATGCACACAATGTGTATTCAAGAAATATCAATAAAGATATGAAACGGCAGGACAATAAATCACCTCCCCCAGTAATGATTAGGTAACATTTATCTGTCTGTGGTAACACTTATCCTCTCCTCTTTAAACTGAACTCAATCAATCACGGGCGTGGAAGGCAAAGCTTGCAGCGTATTAATAAACACCCAGTTATTAATAAAATCTGCTGTTTTCAATTTGTTTCCCCAGCATTTCTGCTGCATCATCCTACTCTGTTGATCATATAACCAAAGCTATTGTGTACAAACGGGTTTAGATCTTGTTGCTGAAAAGATAGAGGCGATATACATATTTCACCAACTCTGCACATTCAGCTTTTAGCTGAGGTCAGTATAATTGTGTCAGTGTGAGAGCGGGGATTGACTGCACAGACTGCAAATTCCTTAAAAAAACGCTATTACACTTTTACAGTGGCTTAAAGCAACATAGAGTTATGATAATATTATTGTTTGTGTTGGACGCTGCTGTGCGCAATCGGTTGCCGCGTTTCGCCCACAAATGTACAGTCGATTGGCTTTACAGTATATTCCGTGAAGCGCTTTGAGACGTCGATAAGATGTGAAAAGCGCCATGTCAAATGTGAGGATTATTATTATTATTGTTCTATTATTACAGAGAGTTACATGGAGTGACACAGGCCATTCGTCCCATCTAGTCCATGTCAGTATTTATTTACTGACTCCGCGCACATCCACACCCCACCCATTTCCCTCCTATCCCCCTCCCTAATTGAAAGATGCCTCAAATTTTCTCTTAAGCACATCATCGCCGGTTGCTTTAACCACAGCTTCCCACAGCAGAACGTTGCGTTTCTTTTTGAACTTGTTAACGAACCAGCTGCGGAGATGGCAAGAAAAGTAGTTATCGTACCAGGCATTGGCACAATGTTTACACGGTCTGTTTGGATATAAGCAAGGTGTATGTATGGTTGTCAGCAAACACTGTAGGCTGGAAACATAAGGTGCTACGTCAAATGGGTGGATTGTCGTTATCTTTAAATAACTATTATTCACTCACAGGATATTCTGTAAAGTGGGGGTGACTATACAGCACGCGTGTATTTTGTGGGCCAAACACGGCAGTTCATTTGCGCATAGCAGTGTCCCCCACAAACAGCCGCTGGAGAAAGAGGACAATTTTATTTGGGGGGTTTTTGTTAGGGAGAGAGAGAGAGACTCTCTTCTCCTTCCCCCACCACCACCACCTTCCTCACCTCGTCCGTCCTCCCACTCCCTACCCCCCCACCCCACTCCCAAAGCCAGTGAAGCTCTTTGAGACGTCCTCCTGACGTGAAAGTATAAGTTGTCGGCAGGTGATTTGCCCCCAAAGGTTGTGCTGTAGTTGAATGGCTGCCTGCGATAACCCTGCCACACTTGCGATCTTCAAGGGTGACCTTGAAGATTTTGACGGGGGATCTGAAGAGAAAATTAATCCGAGTGAACATAAAACCTATCCATGCTTCCAGTGTGGTTGAGGGCAAAATACTGTAACACGCTCTGCTCCCTCGTGCACTCGTATGACAGCTGTTCCAATCTTGATAGCAGCGTGTTATGCCTTGATTAACACTCGATGCAACCGAGCCGAATCCCAGCGGTATCATGGTATTGTAACCTGGATATCGATCATGGCGACGTTGGCTCCGTTTAATGAACGGCAGCTGTGCTCCGGTGACGGCCAAAGAATAAGGCTTTCTTTCCAGAAGCCAACATCAATATTAAATTCCATCTGTGTGTGCGTGTGTGTGCGCGTGTGTGTGTGTGTGGTTCGATTCCCGGTTGTGGAGTGGGAAGGGGTGGGGGGAGGGGGGGGGAACGAAATCATAACGACAACAACAACAACAAAATGACATTTATAGAGCAGCCTTTCACGTCGGGAGGACGTCCCAAGGCATTGAACAGTCAGGACGGGACCCGAGCATGTGAGAGGGGGGCAGGGTAGGGTGGTGGGGTGGAGGTGAGGGCCGGAAGCGGGCAGGCTGGTAGGAAGACAGTAGGTCAGAGAGATAGGCGGGGGCCAAGGCCGTGAATGGCCTTGAAAGTGACAACGAGAACAACAGACACTGAATTCGCCACTGTTTGTGGGGGAACGCTGCTGTGGGCAATTGGCTGCTGTGATTCGCCCACAAAATACACAGTCAATTCACTTTACGGTATATTCTGTGAAGCACTCTTAACGATGCGATAACGTTGCTACGTCAAATGGGTGGATTACCGTTATCATTAATTAACTATTATTAATTAAAGGGAAAGCCCGAGAAGCGTACAGCGGGTGAAATATTCCTTATGCAAATTATCCAGCGTGGAGACAGCAAGCTGATGGATGGGATATTTCACTGGGTCACTGGGGCTGAATAACGCATGAGCTCAGCAGCCTTGAATCTAGTTGTGTCAATGAATGAATAAATAAATAAATTGCAAGGTCTTTTCAGCCCCTCCCGTACCTTTTACTTTTTAACCCGCACTCTCCCACTATTTCCGGCCTGCTCTCCCCTGGGCTCCGAAATTCGACTCACCCTCAGGCTGTAAAATCATTTGGGCCTTAAAAGGTTTCAAGATCAGCAAAATGTGTTGTAGAGAATTCTTGAATGACCGACTATAAGTGGAGTTCGTTAATAATAATAATCCTGTCATTTGATAGAGCGGCTTTTCACACCGTATCGACGTCCCAAAGCGCTTCACAGAATACACAGTGAAGTGAATTGACTGTATATTTTGTGGGAGAGACGCGGCAGCCGATTGCGCACAGCAGCGTCGCCCACAAACAGTCGTGGATTGAAATGACCAATTTTGTATTATTGTGTTTTTTGGGGGGAACGGGTTATTATTAGGTGTACGGTTCGAGCACTCGCCTTGCATATGACAGGACCCATGTTTGATTCCCGGGCAAGAAGAAATCTTCGACAGGTTTCTTTGCCCCACGCGCCTGTGTTTACCCAGCAGTAAGTAGGAGCGTTTTAATTATGTATCTTATCGTGGTTTTAAATACTCCTATCGGATGCTCTCTGCAACGCCTTAAGTAATCGTTTCGATGCGTTTTTAGCGCTTGATTAACAGCAAAGGTGCCACGTTTGAGACCTTGTTTCCCGTCTTCTGTTTTTAATATAACCAAAAAAAATCTCCTCCCAATGAACAGTCTCCATGTAAACAAGCATGCAAAAGCAGTAATCCTCACACGCATAGCCCAGCTGGAGGTTTTGAAGGAGTTCTTAACGATGCTTACCCTTCAAAACTTGCGCTAATGTTTGACAGCTTGCAAAAGAGAGCCTCTCAGATACTTACACATGCAGCGGAAATGGCTTTTCAGAATAAGAGTCTCTCTGTCTCTCTCTTTCTTTCTCTCTCTCCCCCCGACTGAGATTTTCACTTTAGAAAAACATCCTGTGAAGTGTTTTGAGATGTCTTGACGCTGTGATAAAGTGTTGTATCAATGACAACAATTATACCACGGCCTTCCTTCCTACCGGTAGGGTATCGGAGGGCTTCTCAGCGGCAGAGTTTGACACCAAGAAAGGGGAGAGAGGACAAGTGAGCATAGGCACGGTGGAAGAGGAAAGTCTTTGTGTGTGCGATCAGAAGATGGGCTAGCAGTGGTCAAGGCAGAGGAATTGAGGACGAGCAAGAGTTCCATAGTTATGGGGCATTTGTGGAGCTCCTGTAGCTCAGTGGTTAGAGCACTCGCCTTACAAGCGTGAGACCTGTGTTCGAATCCAGGCAGGTCAGGGAGAAACTTTGGGCAAGTTTCCTTACTCCACAAACAAACTCGCTTAATAATAATCCCTCCGAAAAAAAACCCACAATAATAAAAATTGGTCATTTCAATCCACGGCTGTTTGTGCGGACGCTGCTGTGCGCAATTGGCTGCCGCGTTTCGCCCACAAATATACAGTCCATTCACTTTACAGTATATTCTGTGAAGCGCTTTGAGACATTGATAAAATGTGAAAAATGCAATATCAAAATAAACCACGACTGCTGATGGTGGAGCAGAAAGGACAATGAAGATGGAGACCAATGAGATATCAAACTGAGGTCATTGTCTGCGCCTGTTCAGGTGGATGTCCCATCGCTCTGTCCGAAAAGGTAGTTTACCCTGGTATATCCTGGATCGAGACAAAGAGACCCTGGCCATTCAACAACAACAACAACAACAATTTAAACTTCTAAAGCACCTTTCATGTCGGGAGGACGTGCCAAGGCGCTGCACACAGGAGGCGTGTGACCCGAGCTGGGAGGGGAGTGTTCGGGAAGGGGTGAAACACGTAGGGGAGGTCGAAAAGTTCGGGGGGGAACAAAAGGCACGGTCGAAGAGGAAAGTCTTCAAATCGGCCTTGGAAGAGGAAAGGGAGGAAACAAGGTGGAGGGATTGGGGGAAGGAATTCCATGGGGTGGGAGCGGAGAAACTGAAGGCCCGGCCTCCGATGGTGGGGCGGTTCGGGCGGGGGGGCTTGGAGCAGGCCAAGTCCTGTTGAACGGAGGGTCCGAGTGGGCGTGTAGGGGGAGAGTAAGTCGGAAAGATAGGGCGGGGCAAGGCCGTGTAAGGCCTTGAAAATGAGGACAAAGATCTTGAACTCGATCCTCTGGAGGATGGGGAGCCAGTGGAGACGGGCGAGGGTGGGGGTTATGTGGTCGCGGAGGCGGGTGCGGGATAGTACACGGGCTGCAGAGTTTTGGATGGCCTGCAGCCTGTGAATGGAGGAACTGGGGAGGCCGACGAGGAGAGAGTTCCCGTAGTCCAGCCGTGAGGTGATGTACGCGTGCACAAGTGTTTCGGCACCGTGGGGAGTGAGATAGTTGCGGAGCCTGGCAATGTTGCGCAGGTGGAAATAGGCGGTGCCGGTCAAGGCGCGGATGTGGGGGAGGAAGGAGAGTTTATGGTCGAACGTGATGAAGTGAATGAAGTGTTTGTGGGATGTGCGCAAATTGCCTGCCTGGAAAGTGCACAGTCACTACACTTTGACGGTGCAAAATCCTGCGAATGGCTTTGAGATATCTCAACGATGTGATAAGGCGCTGTAGCAAAACAAAACTGAGATTATAAATATATAATTGCGCGCCAAACGAGTTGCAAAACATCACTGATTTCACCAACGCAATGGAGAAGGCTGATGGATTTTTTTTTCTTCCCCTCGCCTCCAGCCCCAGGGCAGAAAGGTCAATTACAAGATCTTTTACCTCCTATCGAACAGAGAGCCGAATGTCTTCATTACACTTTCGAGAGCCTAATTGTAGATAATTAAGATAAAACTCCAAGGCTATGAATGAATGTACCTGATCTTGCATTTCAATGAACGCCTTAACCTTGGCCTCTTGTTGTTAAGGACGTCTGCTGAAGCTCTCAGTCTATCCCGCATCTCTGATATCAAAGGGGAAAGTGGGCTGTTTCGCCACAGAGCAACGTACACATGTGAAGTGTTCTGTTGAGCTCAATCAGATCATTAGAAAGGGGGGGGACTCAAACTGTGCTTGGTGAATGCATGAGCGTGTGCGTGTGGGAGTGGGAGGAAGTGATATCAAGTGGGCACAGCTGACTCAGTATTGTAACACGCAGCCTGGCAGCTTTGCACGCATCACACAGCGCAACTGTGCACTGACACACACACACACACACACACACAGAGTTGAGGACAGTAACCTTGCTGTGTAACCTTCAGCGAAGTGTTTGAAAACATCGTGGCTCATTGCTGAGAACGTCACGCTGTCGACCCATTCAACTCCGAACGGACATTGTTTACGCACCCTTCCTGTGACCCCCGAATGCCACCCGCCCCCACCCCCCCATCCCCAGGCATCCAATGACTCAGGGAAATGCATTTAAATACAATTTCTGTTTCCCCTCTAGAGACCATAATTTGTGCACAGCTGCAAATTCTGCGATACACCACGAGGCTTGCAGAGCGCAGGAACTTGGAAATAATACAACAGCAATAATGATAATAATGATAATGCTTCCATTTGCCTCAGAGCGCTTCACGGAATGTATCGTAAAGTGTAGTGACTGTGTATTTTGTGGGCGAAACGTCGCGGAGCGCCTTCGCTCGGTATAGCGTCTCTGAGCGCAATTCTGAGCTGAGCAAGCTCGAGTTTCACCCATCTCATATCGATAAGGTTAATGTAAAAAACACACAACAAATTAAATCCCTGGAAACGCTTTTCACGGCAAAGACCAGCTATCCTCCAGAAGCAATCCTCGTGGGGAACATACATCAACATTTCAAACAGGTTTGCACAGCATGAATCATGTCAATTCGCAGGACCATTTTTTATTGCAGTAATATTTTGCTTTCATGTGTACCACAAACCGAAAACACTTGTGAAACAGGCCTATAAATCACGATCGCTCACTCTAATAGATCAGAGCGCCACAATCTTGCGAAACCATAGTCAATTTTGTTTCATTGGAAATGTTCTCTGGGGGGAACTGAATAGAGCTCTGTCTTAGACTCTGACCTTTCTCCCCTGAGGCTTGTGTAGTTGGAAACTAATCCAGGCTTTCGAAACGTATTTTGGCGTCTCAACCTGGTTTGTTTGGCAGCACCAACTCACAAGGATAAAGGTTGAAGCCCCACGTCAGGGATTTGAGCTCATAGTTTAGGCAGAATTGAGGGCAGCATTGCATTATCAGCTTTTTTTTTTGGTCAGAACTGCAGAAAAGCGTCTTCCAACTTAATACTGAAACATTTCCACGCTCGCATTTTACTGGTCGGACAGGGCTAAAGCTAGATGGAATTTCAGGCCTCAGCAAGAAGTCTCTCTTCCACCCCCCCCACCCCTCTTCCCAATGGCAAAACAGCCTCCCGTCAGATCCAAACTCCTGCCCACACAAGTATTTTGGATGAGTCATCACAATAGGTGCAGAGGCTGCTTAAATACTCGCTGGAGGAAAGGCAATTAAGCGAAAAGGAGATGAGAAAAGGTACGTAAAAGTAGTTTGCTTTTAATGATTTTTAAATATAGCCCATTTGATTGCAACACAACGCAATGCAATATAAAGACTTAGTCCCCAAACTCTGAAGAGAACCCTTTTCACTCATGCTGAGTGATATGCTCCTGACGTGAAGAATGTTATGTCGAACGCAAGGATTATTATTGTTACTACCACAAAGTTATTACAGTTTAAATCATGCTGTAGTGGTAATTTCTAAGTAGTTTTCAATGATGGTCAGCCAGATCAATAATACTGTCAGGTTCCCTGTGAATGGACGCTACTTTTCTGAGTAGATTTGAACTCCCTAAAATAGCAGGAATTTGTCATTTTCTTTAGCCATTTGTGAATACAGTAGTCTTATTAGCAGTCCCAGTCGCTACGATGATTATGGGAACTCTGTTTTATACCTCATTCAATTTTTTTCAATCAATATTCCGAACTTCCCTTTGTTCCTTATTACTTCTTATTGGGTCTGAACTGGAGCTCCTGTGGTTCAGTGGTTAGAGTACTTGTCTTGCAAGCTGGGGAGACCAAGCTTGGGGAGACCTGTGTTTGAATCCAGGCAGGTCAGGGCGAAACCTTGGGCAACTTTCCTTACTCCACAAGCCTAATAATAATCCGCCCCCCAAAAAAACACAATAAATAAAATTGGTCATTTTAATCCCCGACTGTTCGTGGGTCGCTGCTGTGCGCAATTGGCTGCCCGCGATTCGCCCACAAATACACAGTCAATTCACTTTACAGTATATTCTGTGAAGCGCTTTGAGACGTCGATAAGATGTGAAAAGCACTACACCAAATGCAAGGATTATTATTATTATGATTAGTATTATTATTATTGCGAATGTCTGTCACTGCTATGGTGCTGAACGGACAGCTCCCTAACAAATTAGTTCAATATTTATGCGATGTTGTCCTCTCCCAAACCAGTCGTGTCTAAGGCACTATCGGGTGTGATATTTCCACGCAGCAAATGGGAATGCCGTTTCCACTGGCAGTGAAACAGGAGTCAATATTCCTTTCAAAGCACTTCGAAGGAGTCTTGCGGAATCAGAAGTCCTAAAATACAGAGATATCTGTTAATATTCAGACTCCCCCCCCCCCCCACCCGCCCCCCCCCCCCCCCCCAAGTCAAATGCCTTCAGGAAACAGGAACGCACTGGGTGAAACTATCATTCAGTGGAGAGGGAAGATAATAATAATAATAATAATCCTTGCATTTGATATAACGCTTTTCACATCTTCTATACAGACATCTCAAAGTGCTTCACATAATACAGCAACAACAACACCAAAATTACATTTACATTTTCACGTCCCAAGGCGCTGGACAGTTACTGCTTCTGACCCAAGCTGAGGAGGTGGTGGGGAAGGGGAATAAGGAGTTGCCGATGGGTCCTTCAAAGAGGAGAGTAAAGTGAATTGAGTGTATATTTTGTGGGCAAAACGCGGCAGCCAATTGCACAGAGCAGCGTTCCACAAACAGTTGTGAATTGTACTCACCAATTTTATTATTGTTTTTTGGGGGGGAGGGATTATTATTAGCTGTGTGTGTTTGTGTGTGTAGTAGGGAAACTTGCCCGAGGTTTCGCCCTGACTTGCTTGGATTCGAACATAGGTCTCACGCTTGTAAGGCGAGTGCTCTAACCACTGAGCTACAGGAGCTCCACCTCCAAAGAGTTAAAGAAGCAAAAACAGCTGGCTCTCGGAAAATAAGATGTTGTCCTTATCTCGTTCGTTCCACCAAATCTTCTAAGTTGATCGTATCATTATAATGTTATTGCTGGAAGCCAGTGAAGAACATAGAGGACAAACAGAGGGTTTGGAGAAGTTTGGAGTCTCTCTCTCTCTCTTT
The DNA here is from genome assembly GCA_035084275.1 of Hydrolagus colliei. NCBI lineage: Eukaryota > Metazoa > Chordata > Chondrichthyes > Chimaeriformes > Chimaeridae > Hydrolagus > Hydrolagus colliei. Next base: position 17,420,016 of record CM068754.1, read on the forward strand.
GTCAAATGTCACTCCTTCAGTCCCCATAGGATAAGGTGTTGGTCGGCTTATGTCTGAGGACAGCGGATGTGTAAAGCGATAGCAGGAAGAGTGAAGAGTCGTTCAGTTAATTCAGGGGCAAAGAGCATGCTATTAGCAAGGTGATGTTTTCAATTGATTTTTTAATTGATTTGGTGAATTTGGGGGAATCGAATTTTGAATTGAATTGGTGAATTGTGCATGGCAGTGACCCGCAAACAGTCGCGCATTGAGTGATTAATTAAAACATTTTTTTTTAACAATTTTTTTTATTATTAACCCCAGAAAGAGAACCAGCATTTGCCAAAACCACTGGTTTCCTACTTGCTGCTCGTTAAACTACAACAAACTACCCCCCAAGGTAGCGTCTCGCAGTGGTTAAGGAAGTAAGGAGTAACGAAAGCTTTTATGTGCGCTTCATAGAAATCTCCGTTTAACTTTTCATCCAAAATGCCGCCGCCCCCCCACCCTTTCAACAATGCGACACACTCCCCAGCACCTCATTGCTCAGGCTCGGAGGTGAGAGTGCAATCGATTGAGTTGGGCCAACACACGGCGAGATAGACTGTGAGCACAAGGCGTTTCGGAAACCGGAAGTCAATGGAGTCAGCGAGGGTATGTCGATGCATTTTAATGAAGGGCTGCGGCTGCCATGCGTCAGTGTGCTCTGTACCACAAGTCATGTCAAACAGCAGGCGTCTGCCTCTGGCCTTACTGTTACCACTGCGCTCCCGATTGTCCAAGGACACTGGCTCCACTCCGCGAGGTATTTCAGACTAAACGCAGGGTCGCTTCCCGAGCGCTGAACCGACAGAGCCACTCGGCTGATCAGCGCATCTTCCCTCCCTCCAGCTCTGCGGATTTATTGCCCCGGTCAGACATCCTTCAATCTGACCTAGGAAGCCAGCGTACTTAAAAGGAACGCACAGCTCTACTCCCTATCCGAGGGCTTCTTTGGCGGCCGGCCAGCCATCATTGCAGATCCTCCCCCTTAACTCGCACGTTGAGCCAAGCTCCTTCTATGAATGCGCGGTGAAGGTCGACAGCCGGCAGATGAAAGGTCCGCTGAACGCTGGGGCCTCCCCCACCGCCTCAGGCAAAGACCGGTGAATGTCATTATGACAGTAAAAACAATCCTTGCATTTGATACGGCGCCTTATGGCGTCCTCGAGACGCGTCAAAGCTCTTCGCCGGATCGCCCGTATTCCCGTGGCTCGCGTGTTCACGCCATCGAGAGGGACGTCTCAACGCGCCTCACGGGAACTTTGCGGTAAACGCATTGCGACTGAGCACAAACCCCACCACGAGCCCAGCACTGGCTTGGAATGTCTGCTTAGACCGCGAGTTCGGACTACTGTACGTAGAACTGTGCAGGGTTCCCTTTGCGAACGAAAGCGAAGAATTCTCCACTGACGGCTTGAACCGCGCACGCGCGCGACATTAATGTGTTTCGGAGCCGATCGCTCGCAAAATGAACGCGACTCCCTACAAGAATCTGTGGGGGGGGGGGGGTGGTGGGAGTGGGGTGTGGGGAGGAGTGTAACTTCTGATGAACGGATTATAACGGTGGGCTAATGGCTTTGCGCTAGGCCTGTCACAAGATTGGCTTCCTCTCCGCCATCTGGTAGTTCTGGGCACGGGCTAATTAGCCCGGGCTAATTCCTGAGCTCTGTTTTGCAACGCAAGCTGCTGATCACAACAGGTCAGTCAAATGCAAGCCACATTTTCTCGGTAGTGAATCATACCAATTATACAAGCAAATCTCTCTTGGGGGAATTGCTTGAGCAGCAGCACTGAACCGATTGATTCCGAAAGCTCCGAAAATTGCAATGTTTTGTTCCTTTGTTGCTCGCATGCACTGTGAGGACCTGCGTGTGTTACCGGGTGACACACAACTATCAAGTCGCAAACTCAGAGAGCGTTCCAGCTAAATTATGTACAGCAGCAACAACTTTGATTTAACTCGTACTTTCCCTGAGTCAAATTAAATGTAGGGTCCCAACTGATATGACTTATGGGAGTGAGGTTTTACTGTACTGTACTTATTTCAGAACACAGTTAAATTGCCAGCCTTCACTAAAGTCATGTTTTTATTGGTCGAATTTGTGACATTCCTTTCCTGACTTCCTAATCGGAGATGCGCAAATTATCACGTTTCTAAAACATTGAAGGAATGTCCTGTGCTAAAGTTCATAAATGTCGCCAAATTGGCCTTCGTTTCACAATATAGTGTAGTAACTGTGTGTTTTGTAGGTGATACAAAGTAGACTCTCTAGGTAGACATCCGGGGAGGCTGGAGGGTTGGAGGGGGAACTAAAATTCCACCTAGTCTCGGCCTATGAGAGTGCGATGTGTCTTTGAATTTAAGACGGCGCAGAATTGTGGACACTTCTTATTGCGGAAATCCAGCATCCAACTTAAGGCTGGTGTTTGAGAATTTCCCCAAAACTTTGTGCCACCTAATACTTAAGGCCAAACAGCCTTGAAGGCCAAGACTGGGAGGAAGCTTGTGCCGTACAAAGTTGGAGAAGAGTGCACCAGTAATGTGAGTGCACTTGATTAATTCTGTCCTGATACCAGAATTTCCTCTCTCACACTGTGCAGCAGAGAGATTGGGCCGAACTGTGTACTGTACAGTACAGGTAATTATCCATCTTTACCAACAAACTCTTGGGAAGTCATGTGGTCATGTAATCTCTAGGCAGGAGTCTCTTTGTGCATTTGAAAGAGGCGCAAAGTTTACTGGCTCTCTTGAGCGCAGCGACAGAACGAGTCTAGCTTATCTCGCTCCTTTTGACTTCTCTTCTGCTTCCCCCTTTCGATTGACTGCTGCCCCGCTTGTGGTCTCTGTGGATCGCCTCCGCCTGCTGATTGTCACAACCATCTCGCCTCCGAGCAGAAGGTTCTGAGCTCCAGGCCCACGTTGAGGCTGTTGAACTCACCGTCTAGGCTGACAACCCCCGGTCCAACTCCGGAGGGGCCGCTGCATTGTCGGAAGAGCCATCCTTTGGATGAAACGTTGACCCGAAACTCTCTCAAGATGCTATTCGAGAAGGGAAGGGAGTTTGTGACAAGCCGGCAAGCTTTCAACCGCTCGTCCGGCAAAGGATCAAGCTATCAATTAAGGTGTTTGATGTGAGCGCCTCAACACAGAGCCGAGACGACTCTTCACAGGACCTCACACTGGAAAGTGTAGTGACTGTGTTTGTAGGCGAACACGCAAAACTGGAGAGTGGGTGGGGAGGGTTGGAGTAAGAGGGTGACCGAATGCACGGTCGAAGAGTTTTGTAGCCAATCGGCGCGTAGCAATGAACTCCCCAAAATGGCATAAAGTGAATGATTAATTTATCTGGAGAATTTTTTTGGGGTGGGTGTGTTGGGATTGGGGGTGGGGGCTTTCTCTGGGTAAAACAAATTCAGTCTCAGATTTATTTTTCAGTCTCAGCATTTGTTTTTTTGTCAGCCTCAGATCGATGTGATTTCCAATCCTGGTGCTGTGATGGATTCACCTGGCGAGAGAGAGATTATTAATAATAATAATAATAATCCTTGCATTTGATATAGCGCTTTTCACGTCTTATCGATGTCCCAAAGCGCTTCACAGAATATACTGTAAAGTGAATTGACTTTATATATTCGTGGGTGAATCGCGAATCCATTTCGTGGATTGAAATGATCAATATTGATTATTGTCGGCGTGTGGAGTAAGGAAACTCGCCCAAGGTTTCACCCTGACCTGCCTGGATTCGAACACAGGTCTCCCCAGCTTGGTCTCCCCAGCTTGCAAGACAAGTGCTCTAACCGCTGAGTCACAGGAGCTCCACAGGAACTCCTGATTAGAAACAGGAGGGAGGTTGACGCGGCTAATAATTCTCTTCCGTGTGTGTAAAAAAAATGTAATCTACTAATGAAGTAAAAGATAATTAAATTGGAACATTACCGTGGGGGGGGGGGGGGGGGGGGGAGGAGAGCGCTCACGATGCAACGGAACTTCCAGCAGTTTACACGGGAAACCTTCGCGAAAGACATCTATCTCTCTTTCGTTATAATTCCTCTCATCGGCAGTTTCACTGGGGCCCACTAGGCTGACAAGGATTGTATTGTACGTGCTGGGATGTCACAGCGTTGCACCGTGTTCTCACCGGCACATCATTTAACATTAGGACGACGAGATAAATGTTTGCACATTAACCTCCCCGGCTGACAGCGTCCTCGGTGTTTTGACTGCTTTGAGCAATCGGAGACAATGGCATACGATACAATGCAATCGAACGCGAAGTACCAAATTACGTGCGCACAGCGCAAATGTTTGATACGGCGCCTTTCACGTCAGGGGGGCATCTGAAAGCGCTTCACAGGATATAGAGTGAAGCGTAGAGCAGTGTAGTGACTGTGTGTTTTGTAGGCGAATTCACAGTCTTAAAATGAATGATAATTTTATCCGGAAAGAAGAGGGGGTGGGATAGGGTGGGTGGGTGGGGGCGTTGGGGATTGTCAGCCAGCAGAAACTCTGTTCTCTTTTCAAACAGTGCCATTGTGACCTTTGATGTCAAGGAAATTTCAGTTTAACGCCTCATCCAGAGGATGAGATGAGATCACCTGAAGGATGATGAACATTAGGTGGAGGCTGTGTAGTTTGATAGCTTCCCCAGATTCAAATGTCCGCACCTTTGTATCTCGGTGGAAGTTATTACCTCAGATCACTTGAGCGCTGGAAAAAAAAAGAGAGAGAGATTAATTGCAAATGTAACTCTGCCAGTGAGAGGCGAACGTTGACAGGCCATCCATAAACAGTCGCGACATTTTATCCTTCACTCGGGTTGAGAGCAACATGGCCTTGCAATCAGGAAGACCTTTGATGGTGTTTTAAGAGGTTCGATTGGACAGGTTTTTGACTGAGATATGAAGCGGGGAAGCTATGTATTCACCTACACGTTTGCGCTGTCCCCCGTTAAACCTGCTGCCATTCCCTCTCTGACTGTGAAGCAACTGGGTTTAACTGCTCGTTAATGACACTGCTCCCCATTGATTTCATCTGTTCCACTTACCTGATCATTACTTTCCCATAAAAACCCACATCCGCAAGGCCCTCCTGACGAGCCATGAGTATCGGCCAAAGTATAATGACCTCCGAGGTCCCTCTGTGGCAATCGTATGCGATTTCCCCTTCATTACTCCTGCGAGAGGTCAAGTAAGCTGGAGTCTCAAAAGGAGCCTTATTTATTCACGTAATGGCCATGGCGTTGGAAGAATACATTGCCAAGCTTTGGATCTCTGCCCTTTGAAATCCTAGCCGCTGTGACATCAATTGGAGGGCAGGTGTCTCTTGTGAAGCAGTGCCTCGGGATGTCCTCCCCGACGTGAAAGGCGCCATACAAATGCAGTGTTGTCGTTGTTCTCGTATCTCGACGGCGCGATAAGGAGCGATATCAAATGCACGGATTATTATTATTATTATTGCTATTATTATTCAACCATCATATCAGCTGCTTCCCGAGGGAACCCAAAACCTGTTCTACAGCAAAGGTCACCTCAAGCTTTCCCTCGTCAAGAGAAAACGCCACATTAACATTCCCTCGAGCCAAGAGCATTGAGCAAAACTCCAAACTATTTTTTCATCTCCTCCTCTCCACGGTCCAAACATCAAAGAACCAGACATATGTACAGTGATAATTACATTGGAATTGCATTTTAAAGCGCTCTGAGACGCCATCCGGCGTGGAGGGCGCTATATAAATTGAAGTTGTTGTTGTTGTTGGATACAGCGCCTTTCACATTGGCAGGACGCCTCAACACTCTTCCTAAGACTTTCCTGTAAAGTGTGGCGTGTGGTGACCGAGTGTTTCGTAAGCAATCATTGGCTGTGATCGACGTTTTTAAGTTGTGGTTCTTAGTCCGAAATCACGTCGGTGTTGCAAATTTTAGAGCGTGCGGCTGGGTCTAATTTGGGGGATTTTAAAGCTGTGAAGCTGGCTAGAGGCCGGTCGATCCACAGGGGAAAGAGAAAGAAGACCTTGAAATGTTGCTGTGAAATCCCCTGAAACCATTCGTAACGTCCTTTCACAAATACGCCAAAAATACACTCAGAGAGAGGGAGAGAGAGAGAGAGAGAAAATATTTGGAAAAGAAACCTTATTTCGCTGCCTGGACGACAGCATAATTTCTCGATTATTCATTATCGTGTGTGCTTGATGGTGTGACGTTTGACATTGCCTCTCTGTAGTATGTTTAACGTGCAATGTAATATAGATACGTTTGCCTTTACAGAACATTCGTTTCATTTGCTAACCGGAGATATATATTGCAAAGAAATGGGAGATGTTTACTTTTGAGTGAAAGGTAATGATAAATGCAAGTTATGTTATTAGTAAGAGTAGAGCCTAGTACAGTACTGTATGATGAATGGAGTTGATTTTCACATTTGCATTGTCAGTTGCCAGGAAGCCATTATTTTATGCTAATCAAAACAATAGCTCCACGACATCCGTTCTGGAGTTCAATCCCAGGCTTCCTGCACAAATTAACACAAGAGTTATTACTCTAACCCTCTATTATCGATCTGCAGTCATCAACTTTATTAACATTCCATTGATTAACGATTGCGTGGTAATGTTATTTCAATGACATTCCAACATGCTGCACCAGAGCCACTCAAACACCCAGCTGGGCGATGACTAATTAGATAATGCCGGACATTGCAGTACAAGCGCGCATTGGTACTGCGCCTTTCACGTCGGGACGACGTCCCAGGGCTCCGGGTTTGCGCCAGACCTGGGGATTGTCTTGAAGGAAGAGGTGAGGGAAGAGGTGAATTGAAGCGACTCCCAAGATAGTCTTTCCACAAGACACTGATCATTTCTGAGTACGTACGGTCAACGGGGCAAAGACGAAAGGTAACCCCGTGCCACGCAACGGTTGCCCTCGCTGGGATCTCCTTGGAGGCCTCACTTTATCAGCAAGGGTAAAGCACCCCCTCTTCCTAGTATTCCGAGGCGGAGTATAGAGCTGGAGGGTAGAGCATTCCAACTCAAGCGATGCTCTACGTGGGATTCAGTTTCCAAAAGGCTTCCATTAATCAAAACAAGCAGATAAAACCTGATTCATTACTGTTACGCCAGGCTCGGCGGCATAATTAAACTCTGTTCCCGCGCCACATTGTCGAACCATTGCGCCGTGTAAGATGGGATATTAATGGAACTAATTTATCCTGAAAGCCGCCCGTGAAACCCAAATAATGGACAACCTCAAACACAAAAATTAAAACTGAACGTCTGAAAATTGAGCGTTTTAGGAATGGGGAGCTGGTTGGTTGCGTTGGCCGGTTGGTTGAGTTGGGTCAGGGCAATAATTGATACACTTTCTTATTCATCCTCAGGATTTTATTGGCTTTGTCGAATAAGAGGTAGAATCTCTTTATCAGGTTGAATTTCTTCCCCCCCACCCGTTTTCTCCCAGGCTTCAGCTGGTGAGACTCCAGCAGTTACTCTAACCCACACTCTGGGGACCCAAAGCCTTGGTTCACTCCAACCTACACCTAATACCTTCCGGAATTAGGTACATAGAATCTATCACTGGGATTTCCATGTGTAGATGGGTGGAATTCTCAGATTGGGTTACCACATGAGTCAAGACACCTCGCCGACCAATTCTTTTTTAACCTCAGGTCGTGATAAATTAGCACAGCCCAACTCAGACCGGGGAGTTACCTAAGGATTAGAGCGTTACACTGCACCGCACTGTAAAAAGTTAGGCTTCGAGCTGGGTTGGAGTGTCGGAGATTAGAGTGCAACAATTGTCCCGGCTAGAGAGGAGGAAAAAGATTTCTCGACCACAGCCTCTACGCAGCCGTCCACAGTTGCACAAAAGAGACAGCTGGGGTGGGCTCTATTTTCCCTTCGCTGTTTTGGGGGTAAATCCCATGGCTCAGGATTGCAAGCAAGGTCACCCAGGGTTCCATCCATCACGTCACAATTTTCCTATATGAAAAATGTTGAAAACCTTTTTTTTTAATGGGAGTTAATTACTGTTTCCCATTATGACATTGTAATCATTGTTAATGTCGTATAATCGGGTCCATATGCGAGACTTCATTTAAACCTCATTTATATTAGAGTAAATGTGCCTAAACATATTTTTATTACCTCTAGGCCCAGCTGCCAAGCCTTATTATGAAAATGTATTTACTGACACGTGATATTATTCAGTCGACCTCTGTTTGGTCGGCAGCACTCCCTCCCACCTGCAGGTCACGGTTCGACTCCCGTATCGGGGACTTTGAACTCGTCGTCTAGGCTGAAGCTCGAGTCCAGTGCTGGGGGGAGCCCTACATTGTCGGAGGTGTCATCCTCCGGGTGAGACATTAAATCAAAATCCCATCTGCCTGTTCAGGTGGATTTGCTATAGTGATATGTATCACACCTCCATACAAGGATTTTGCCTTGCGCAAATTGGCTGCCGCGTTTCTCGTACAAATTGCACAGTCACTACACTTCACAGTCTGTCCGTGAAGCACTTTGAGACACATTCCCCGTCTGAAACACGTAATATCGAATGACAGAATAATTATGAAGATGAATTATTATTAATAATCATTTCGTATTAATTATAATTTCTTAAGTAATATGGACAATTTCCTTTCCAGTGTTTCCTTGGCCTTTTCTGATAAATCAGAACCATAAAAAAGCAGGTAAAAATTCACACTAAAATCCAAATAAACAGTTAATGTGGATAACAACATCCTTGCATTTGATATCGCGCCATTGTTGAGACGTCTCAAAGCGCTTAATGGAACATACTGTGAATTGACTGTGAATATTTTGTGGGCAAAATCCAGCATCCTTTCTATATCCTACCTTAAAAAAACATGCATTGGCTGCATATTTTTTCACTCAGTAACTCACTCTGAAACATTGCCGAGTGAGGTGGCACTATATCAAATGCAAGAAGTGTTATAACGGAAGACACAGAACAAAATGTTCACCAGCATTAGCCCACGTTCGGCGGCTGGCTCACAGGATTGGCTTTGATGAAGAAGATCTTTTGGTCCATTTGAACACCTGCTGCCATCCCCCATCCCCCCCTCCCCCTCCCAACTCACTGACTACCCATCACACCACCGAGCTGCTTTTCAAATGAATCCCATCGGCCTGGCCTCAACCACCTTCCTTCCTGGCAATCTGTTCGAGTCGTTAGTTATCTTCTAGTATCTAATAGTGTTCTACATCACCGGGCTTTGGTCCAGCAAAAAAAAAAGGCAGTTCTAAACTACATAACAGTAACATAAATGGGTAGAATAATAACATCCTTGGTATAGTGCTTTTCCCATTAGGAGGATGTCTCAAAGTGTTTCACGGAATTTCCTGACTGTGTGTTTTGTAGGTGAATGCAGCAGCCAATTTTCTACCAGCAGCAGCATTATCCCACAGTCAGACGAGGCTACGAGTGATTAGTTCTCTCCAGTGGAACCTCGACCTGTAGGCTGCGGGTGGTACGGACATCTTGTAACATTCACCTGAACAGGCAGACGGGAGCTCGGTTTAACATCTCGCCCATCGGACAGCAACTCCCGACAAGCGGCGTACAGTTAGCGGTCAGGGTAGAATACGGAGGCTCAAAGTCCTGACATAGGCTTGAACCCACGGCGTTAGAAACTCCATTGATATTACTGCCCTGTAACTGTGTTGTTGTTTCACCCCCCCACCCCCCTTATCCGATTATCCCTTAGTTAAATACAGTAATAGGTTTAGCGAAACAGAACCCCTTAGACAGGTGATGAGTGTGTATATAATTATCTTTGCAAAAGCTACTTCCCTGCTGAGGACATAATAGCCTCTTTCACCTCGTTTCACTGGAGGTGTTACTGCACGAGCTATCTTGAGTACCTGCCCGGCTATCTGAGTACCTCGACAGTCGGCCCGAGAGATCAGGCAGGGAGACTGTCGGCTTCGGTTTGGAAACCGTGTCAGACCGCAGAGGTCGTGGTCAGTTTCCCAGATCTCTGTCCCGTGTGAAAGGGGAGCTGTGTCAATGCAAATTGTTGCCGCTGCTGTCGTCGTTGTCATTCCCGTTCCGGTTCCCGCCCCTGTCACGGATGATCTCGTTTCTCTCGGGGCGGGGGGGGGGGGGGGGGAAAACTTTGGCGTATTTCACATTCACAATAATAATTCGCTGCGGTTTGAAATCACACCAGCGATTCAGGCACGGAGATTCTGCTGACATTCAGAATTTTTTTTTGCCTTTACATAATTCATGACAGCAACTGAGCCATTTGTTTGAGTAGCCACCTTGTGGTTGACGACCAGACAGCTGGTACTTCCCCATAAAACCTCTGCATTCTTAACGATCTGAAGACGAGCGGAAATATTCCTTTGGACTGCCGGCGATCCGCCCATCGCTTGTATTTCCGACCTGGGAGTTTAACGCGAACAGCAACGGCGGCACGATTTGCATTTAAACAGCGGCCATCAGGGAATTCCAGCATCTCACAACGCGTGTACCTTGGTGGGAGGGTTGGGTTTGGACGGTGGAGTGGGGGGGAGGGTTGAGGCGGGGAGTTCCAGTGGTTAATGCATTTCAAAAAGACTTGTTCTGTTATGCGACTGTTAATATGTAGGATCAATCTGGCCTGGTCGTGAGAACTCTGGTCTCCGAGTCAGAAGGTTGTGGGTTCAAGACCCCACGTTGGGTCAGCCTAGGCTCACATTCCATTACAATTTGGGGGGGAGGGGGGGAGCGCTGCGATGTCAGAGGTGCCGACCTCCTGACGAGATGCTGAACCGAGATCCCGTCTGTGCCTGTTCAGGCAGACGTTAAAATTCCTGTGGCGTCATTTGAAAAGGGAACGGATTTTCTCCCGGTGTCCTGTCTCATAAACTCACAGATGGACATCTAAACTGCATCCTGGATTCCTCTAACTAAACTCCAAGTCTTCCACCAAAGCCATTCAGCTAAAGCTGGCGTGAAGAGAATGAATAATAATAATAATAATAATAATAATCCTTGCATTTGACATAGTGCTTTTCACATCTTCTTGATCTAGACGTCTCAAAGCGCTTCACAGAATATATATACTACAAAGTGAATTGACTGTATATATTTGTGGGCGAAACGTGGCAGCCAATTGCCTACAGCAGCGTCCCACACAAACAGTCATGGATGGAATGACCAATTTATTATAGTTTTTTTTTGTGGACGGATCATTATTGGGCGTGTGTGTGTGTGTGTGGAGTAAGGAAACTTGCCCAAGGTTTCATCCTGACCTGCCTGGATTCGAAACACAGGCCTCACTCACATGTGTAAGGCGAGTGCTCTTAACCACTGAGCTACAGGAGCTCCAACTGAATGCAGTTCAAGGCAAATAGACACTCGTAAAAATAAAATAAAAATCTGCGAGGTTTCAGTATTGATGACTGGTGTGTGTGTGTGTGCGTGTGTAGCTAATGATATCTTAGGGCCAATGTCCCACTCTTGGTTAAACGAAATGAAAGCAATGAATCACCCACAGTGTTCCAGATGTCTCCTCCGTCTGAAATACCTACTCGCTCGCCTCCACCTCGTGAATCTCATGAATCCTCTCGGTGTCGATCCTGTACCTTCTCTATCTTTCCCAGTAAGCGCTTTGCGGCGCGGAGCGGAAAGCCCAAACAGACGCCCCTCTGAGCCATTCAAACTGGAATGCCGCCAAAGTCTTTGCGGGAAATTTTGCACGCCTCTAAAGGGCACGGGTCACGTCAACTGCCCTCTGCAAAGTCTCGATAGGATTGAGTACCCCCGGCGTTCCGCCGTTACACCACATTACTTCGGCAACTCATTACCGCAGCCTTCTCGGCGTGAGTTACTGCTTTGGGCAATGTTTAAGAGATGGTGCAACGGCTTGGGCGTAAAGGAACGTTATTAATCCACCTGAGTGAGCAGACAGGACCTGGGTTTAATGTAGTGATGCCCCCAATCTCTGATTTATGATACACTTTAACTCAAGTAATATTCAATCGAGAAACATTTATTTTGTTGGCCGACCAAAAACAGGTTGGCTACCACTGGTTTAACGACTCTTCTGAACTGGGATTGGACGTAAAACTGAGCTCTCTTCGGTGCGTGTTCGAGTGGATCGATTAACTGGACTTCGTTGCTGTTTGTGGGGGGGGGGGAACCTCAACATGTGCAAATTGGCTGCCGTGTTCACCCACAAATACACACAGTCACTTGACTGCAAATGCCTCTGAAACCCTCTTGAGACATTTCCGGATGTTCTAGGCGCTGTATCGAATGCAAGGAATATCATTTATGACTATATTATTAAATATTATTTTTATTATACGTATCGTTAAGGATAATAACCGACTCCACATTGGTGGGTTTTTATCGTGGCTATGTGCTCGTCCCTTTTGCACTGTACAAACACATACCAAGATTCAGAGTTTCGTCATCCATTAGGCAATATTAAATTGGTCATTTCAAACGACCGTTTGTGGGGCACGCCGCTGTGCGCAATCGGCTGCCGCGTTTCGCCCACAAATATACAGACAATATTCATTTTACGGTAAATTTTGCGAAGCGCTTTGAGACGTCTAGAAGACGTGAAAAGCCGCGATATCAAATGCAAGGATTATTATTATTATTATTATTACTATGCGTATTTCTTTTAAAATAGTTCTTTCCCTTTAAGACTTTGTCTTTGTTTCTCTGAGTGCCGTGGGAAACTGATGCATCTCAAATTAGGCACTGATAGCAACAACAACAACAACAATATTGCATATATAGAGCATCCTCCACGTCGGGAGGACATCCCGAGGACATCCCGTATATCAGAGGAAAAAGGTTACCCCAGAGGAGTATGGAGAATAATGGAGCTGCCCACAAACTGATACTTTAGTCGTGGATCAACAGACATGCTTTCCCTTCTCTCTCTTGAGAGCTTTCATCTCAACCTTCACCCACTCTCTTACCCTCCCTGCCCATCTCCCTCCGTTACCCCAAACCCCACCCCCACTCCTCCAGCTCGGGTCAAATCCCTGACTGTCCGGTGGCTTGGGACGCCCTCCCGACGTGAAGTCCAAAGCTATACAAACGTCATTTTGTATTGTATTATATTGTAATGCGATGTAACCATCTCTCCCACCGCCCTCGAGTGCCACTCTCGCTCCATTCCTATCCAGAGAGCTGATAGACGGAGCGTTAATTAATTGAATAAATAATGAAAATTTGCTGCGTTCAAGTCAAACAGCGCTATAGAAATTGCTCATCCTCTATCTACATGAGCGAGGCACATGTTATTCTCTCCCGTCTCTTAAAATGTTCACCAGTTGCTTCAGGGTGAAAGATTAGTCCGTGAGTCAAGCAATTAAGTCATGGCTGGATGCGCGCAGATTGCAACTACCTTTGGGCTTTTTACAATGGATCTCTGTGGATTCTGCCTCACTCCTCCCTGTTAATGAACAGTTCACACGTGACAGAACTATCAGGGACCCGCCTGTGCTTTCATATCATTCTGGGAACACGGCTGCAGAGCATGAATATTTATTTTTAAAAATCCCTGCTTTTGATAATACAAAAACAACTGGTCATTCGATCCCGTGTGCAATAAATTCGCTGCCACGTTTCGCCCACAAAATGCACTTCGCAATATACTCTGGGAAGCGCTTTTATCGAAGGCAAGGATTATTAATATTATTACTATTCCATCGTCGGGAGGATGTTTCAAAGTGCTTCGCAGTGGGGCGCAGTGACTGTATTTTGTTGGCAAAATACTGGCAGCCAATTTGCCCTCAGCAATGTCCCAACCAACGGCAACACATTGAAAGGTGACAGTCGGTAGCGAGCTGCCATATTATAATATGTGCAACCAGCCCGGTCTGAACAACCGATATATAATAATACATTAATAATAATCCTTGCATTTGATATAGAGCTTTTAACATCTTCTAGACGTCTCAAAGCGCTTCACAGAATACACTGCAAAGTGAATTGTCTGTATATTTGTGGGCGAAACGCAGCAGCCAATTGCTCACAGCAGTGTCCCCCACAAACAGTCGTGGATTGAAATGACCAATTTTTATTATTGTGTGGGTTTTTTAGGGGGGGGATTATTATTAGGTGTGTGTGTGTGCGTGTGTGTGGAGTAAGGCACCCTGCCCAAGGTTTAACCCTGACCTGCCTGGATTCGGGCACAGGTCTCACGCTTGTAAGGCGAGTGCTCTAACCACTCAGCTACAGGAACTCCACAAAATGGATGAAGGTTAACTAATGTGTCCAAACCGAACAAAACTTCAGTCCCTGTGTTGCTAAACCCTATGGTTCTCTTTGCACCGATAGCCACAGCTGTTACAGGCTCTGTATATTATAGGCCCTGATTTGATTGCATTGAACAGTGACATTTTAGCAGCGTTTCGGGACATTGCAGCGAGGTAATAAGCCAGAGCTGGCCATGTTCTCCGAGATGAGATTGTCCATTTCAACCTGTACGGTTTGAATCAACGATGATGGCTTAATCAGCGCTGACCGACCCGCCACCCCTCCGTCTTTCCAATGATCTTCACGCTCCAGGAATTTTCCGGTTTTTTTTTTAACAAGTTTCTGTTCAGCGCGCGAGACGTTAAGACATCAGAAGCATCGCTGTCGCAGTCCTCCCGTCAAGAAGCAATTTGCACTAATATCGCCACAAAACACGAGTTCCATCGGGAAAGGAAGGAGACGCACTTTTGTTAACTTCAATGACGTGTTTAACAAAGTGAGCTTTGGGACGGTTCTACCAGCAAGAATAGATAGCCCAGGTCGGATTCAGTGAAAGAGCAATCAGACGTCCTTGTGCTCAGCATTTGAGATACTAAGAGTATAAATTGCAAGTGATCAGCTGGCTGGCATTCAAACTCTCACCCCCCCACCCCCATCAGTCTGAACACGAAGCAAGCTCTACCTCTGATTGTATCTCCTGTTTTCCAATAATAACTCCTTTTCCGATTGCACTGTCTCAAGTCAACCTAGTTTACCTGGCAATAGATAGGAACCCAGTTGTTAGTCGATTGGCAGATCGCTTTCCAGGGGGTAATGAGCCCTAAGAAAAAATAAAATTGCTTAAATTGAGTGAGTGACCAAATTATTACCAGTTGATAAATTCGCCAATCCACCAATAAACAGTGGTTCCGATTTACTGCTGGATAAGCTGAGGTGCGTGGAGTAAGGAAACTCACCTAAGGTGTCACCCAGCTCGTAAATAACATAAGGTATAAGAACAACATACGCTTTTAAAAGAAATAAAACACAAATATTATTTCTCCGCAGTTTCCAAAAACAGAGTGAAGGGCAGTCAATATATAATTCCAAAGACAGACTGTTCAGTTCCATCAATTGGTAGACGACAAAAATCTATAGAGGACAAGGATAGCTGACTGTATATATATATTAAAAAAAACACAAAGCAAATCCCGTCAGCAATGACCCCTCTCTCTCTCTCTCTCTCTCTCTCTGAAAGGAATGACAAGGACTGACTGGGATTTGGATTCAAGTGTTTCTGGCACCAAGCCATTCAGATGAGCTGTAAAAGACTGAGGCTAATTTGTCAAGACTTTCTTTTTGTGCTGATTTGCAAATTTCCCTGAAGTCGCTGGAGTAAGGAATGTTCGAAATCTGGTCGAGCAGATGGATCGGTGACGAATTAAATTGCCTGCCGCCCATCTGCCAAATCAGCAGATTGCTGCTTAACTTTGAACCCTCGAGATGGGATGGAGTGACTTCAGAATACCCTCAATGCCGAGATATTATTGTTACTGTAGTATTATTATTGTTATTATGATGGCGTGCATGTTGCTCGATCCAACTTGGCTCTCACAAAACAATTATAGCCCATATGTTGATACGAGGAGTCTATAAAATACATCCAGTCATTCGATCTCCCTCTCTTGCGCAGAATATGACAGCCATAAAACTCCACGACTGAATTACTCTGACGCAGCTGTTGATTCTCTCTCTCTCTCTCTCTCTCCACGCACTCCGAGTGGATTTTTTTTGCGTTTAATTTGCTCTTCCTGTTTTCCCTATTGCACACGTGAAAAACACTCATTCATCCTCCCAGCTTTCTGGAAACCGTCCACTGAAACCAACGTGCCTTTCAATAAACATTTTCTGTCGCTCTGCCATTGTGTCCTCCGCACCCATTAACAGCGAGCCGCACTTCCAGTGCACCATATTGGGCAGAGAGACAATCTGCTCATTCAGTGTGAGCGAGAGACCGGCCCTTCACCTGACCCTCTGCTGTCTCGTAGCTCGAATACACTGATAATAATAATAATAAGCCTTGCATTTGATATACTGCTTTTCACATCTTATCGACATCTCAGAGCGCCTCACAGTGAATTGACTGTATAATTTGTGGGTGAAACGCGGCAGCCGAATTGCGCACAGCAGCGTCCCCACAAGCAGACGTGGATTGAAATGACCACATTTTATGATTTTTTTTTTGGAGGGATTATTATTAGGTGTGTGTATGTGTGTGTGCTCTAACCCACCCACCCCCACCATCAGCTATTGGGCATTTCTGCTCCCACCCAATGAAACTCCATCCTAGAGCCCCCCCTCTGCCTCACCACCACCCCCCCCCCCACATCTCTTACATCTCTTGCCTCTTTCAAGGCTCATCTCAACACCTTCCTCTTCGGCCTTCAGTCACCCTCTCTCCTCCGCTCGCTTTGCTGTCCACCCCTCTGGACTCTAACCCCCGGCTTGGGCGCAAACCCTTGACTATCCAGCACTTTTGGACGTCCTCCCCTACATAAAAACCTCTGCGTAAGTGCAATTTGATGCTGTCGTTGTTGTTGTTGTTGTTGTGGGTCCCCCTTTGAGCTTGACGTCTCGGAGAGCTCGGAGCAGGCTGGCGAGATGGAACCCCGTGCCAAGCGACGCAGGTAAGACAGACAAGCGACTCACTGTCTGCTCCGCTCCCTGATTAAATTTGTCATCCCCCACTCTCTCTCTCTCTCGCTGGTGCCAAGATAACTGGAGCCGTAACACTTTGATGAAAATGTGCCAGTAAGAATTACAGTTCGGGCAGAAGCTCTGGTAGCCTTTGACGCAGATCGATTAAATACCCCCCCACTCTTATACCCTCCCTCTCCCCCCCCCCCCACACACACACACACACACTCACCACCCTTCCCCTCCCCTCTCCCCCCATGCCCTCACAACCCTCCCATGCCCTCCGCTAACAATAAAGATATTTTAACCAAAGCAATGAAGGAGACCTGGTAGCTTTTCGAGACTTCGGCGAGTGTGACCCTGCTCTGAACGCTCCCATATTTAAATATGTCATTTGAATTGTAACATGTCCTTGTGCTTTGATCAATGAATGTCAATTAGGCAAGCGGGGTGGGAGGGGGGGGGAAGAAGAGTTAATTCATCACGCCCTGACGTGGGTGATTTAAATTGCGGGCGAATTTATCATTGCAAGCTTCGCCATAAATCTCTCGCTTTTTAAATCGCAGACAAAAATTTTTTTAAAATAAAAAGCACAAGAATACACGCAGTTCTAAATTACAATTATAAAATTGCAGATGCAAAAACAATGATGTATCTGCAATTTTATTATCCTGGAAGGTGAGCAGGTAACAGGAGCTCTCGGTCACCACCAGGCAAAGAGAGAGAGAGAGAGAGAGAGAGAATACGAGACGCACGCACACACACAAAGTTAGTTTTGCCTGACATTCACACTCAAGCAGATACCTGCCATTAAAAGACGTAGACATAAATCCTGGCAGTTTTACAACCAGCAGAGAGCTGATCTGATGAGCTAATCTGGCTAACAGAGGCCACAAGCACTTTGCGCTACTTTGTGAATGAAGTCTAGCCTCGGCACTCTTTGTCTCGGCCCCCATTTGAACAGGTCATGGCTCAGATTTAGTTGATGATTTTGTGTGGGTGAGTGACTTGCGTTGGCGGAGGTTTGCATTTTTGATTTGACAATGTCATGTCCTATAATATCATTACCTTGTCTGTTGTATGGCAATAAATGTCCCTGGACGATGACAATGCCGCAGCACTAAAAATAATAATAATTCTCGCCCTTCACCGAACATACCGTAACAGTGAATTGACAGTATTATTTGTGGGTGAAAACGCGGCAGCCAATTGCACACAGCAGCGTCCCCCCCACCCCCCCCCACAAACATTCGTGGATTGAAGTGACCAATTCATTATGGTTTGTTCCTGGTGAAGGGATTATTACCAGGCGTGTGGGGTGAGGAAACCTTCCTGCCGGGAATCGAACCCGGGCCTCTCGCTTGCGAAGGCGAGTGCCATGACCACCGAGTTACAAGGTGCCACAAATCCTCCTCTTTCCCCCCTCCGCCTCACTCCCCCCTCCCACCCCAAACTAAATTGGTTTCCATGGTAATTTCTATGGTAATCCTCCCACCAACCTCCCTCTCGCCCTCCGCCCCTCTTGATATCTCGAGCGTAGATTATCGAGAGCGCTTACCGTGAGTAGTAATCTGACCGAGTCTACAGGCGACCGCATATGGCGTGTCCTGCTGGGAGAACGTGGAGGGAGATGGACTTCATTCTGATTTTTCCAATTAGTGTCTGCCGGGATACGGAACGCGACTCGATATAAAAACCTAAACAGAGTTATCCGTCTCAATCAGAGATGCACGCACACACGCACACGTACACATACACACGCACACATCCGCACTCACACTCACACACACACACACGTCCAACGCACAAGCAGGCGGAGAGAGACGGAGAGCACGATCCCGCTTTCGGATTGAACTCGGGCGCCTGACTTACATTTCACTTGACGAGCGCGCTGTGTTGCTTTTGCGAGTGAGCGTCGACGCAAAATGGGCCGAGGTTTCATCCTCGCAAAGGTGGGCGGGCGGGGGGGGGGGGGGGGGGGGGGGGGGGGAGGTGGGGGGGAGTTAAGTCAAGCCTTTAAGGTCCCAAATAAATCGCAGTCTCGAGGGGGGGGGGGGTGGGGGGGTGGGACGGTGGGGGGGAGATTGTTGG
Source organism: Hydrolagus colliei (assembly GCA_035084275.1). Taxonomy (NCBI): domain Eukaryota; kingdom Metazoa; phylum Chordata; class Chondrichthyes; order Chimaeriformes; family Chimaeridae; genus Hydrolagus; species Hydrolagus colliei. Next base: position 17,439,030 of record CM068754.1, read on the forward strand.
TTTCTCATCCAATTTCGCAACTCCATTCGGCTCTCTCTCTGTTTCCTTTATCTCTTTTGTATTGGCTGCACTGAGCCCCTGGGCTCTGTCCTAGCTTCGCTCGGTGCCAAGAGCCAAACTTTTTATTGTCAACAGAAGTGCCAGCTTGCCAGCGGCTTAACTTGGAGGAGGACTTGGATTCTGCCCAGGAGGAAATATATTCAGGCTCCCGCGGGGCCGCATGTCGCTGTGTCTCAATTGCCTCCTCGGGCTGAGGAGGTCAGGGGACGAGCCGAATGCCCCCGCGTCTTCCTGCTGCCAAACCTGAGATGTTCCCGTTCCAGAATTCCAGAGACTCTGGCCGGTGTGTCGGGCCTGGCTCAGTCGGTGGCTCTCTCGCCTCCGAGCCGGGGAGAAGAAGGTTGGGATTTTAAGGTTGGGACTGGGGACTGCTCCACGTCCCCGCCCGATCTGCCCCACCATCGGCAGACAGGTTTTCAGCCTCTCTGACCCCACCCCCCACCCACCCACCCCCCCCCCCTCCACACACACTCTGGAACTCCAGCTCGCAATCCCTTCACCTCGCTTCCTCCTTTCAAGGCCGGTCTCAAAACCTTCCTCTTCGACCGCGCCTCCTACTGCTGCCCTCCTAACTCTACCCACCTTTCCTACTCTCCGTCCGCCTGCCCCTACCTACTCCGACCTTTCCCCTACCACCCCCCCACACCCCGCACCCCATTCCCCGCTCGGGTCGCGACCTGACCGCTCAGCGCCTTGGGACGTCCTCCCGACGTGTGAAAGGCTCTCCGTCGATCTCATTTTGTTCTTCTTGTTGTTGTTGTATCATATGACGGTAAAGATCGCAGAAATGATGGCATTTCTTTGGGCCCTGCGATGATCAATTGGCTTGATTTCAATTCTAATGGTGTTTTATCTTTGCGATAAGCGCATCCGCTCAGCGAAAAATCAAACAGCAAGGTTAGTTCGGTTTCCGCCCGGGGTTGATATGTTCCAGACTTGTCAGTTTGCAGGCCATAAATCTCGGATCATTTTTTTCTCTCTCTCTCTCTGTAGAGCCTCGGAAGCCCCTCTAAAGCCTCTGCTGTCAGTGACGCGCTACGCTGCGCTGCTCACAGCCCTACAATCACGAGCCTCGCACAAGGAGATAATAAAGAACGCGGCCTTTCAGACGGAAGGAATGACAGCGCGAAAGTAAAAAGTAAATGATGCCCGTTTAATTCAGAGTTATTTCACGACAGTCTCTGAAGGAATAATAGAATATCAATAATTATTCCAAGTCATTATTAGAAGAAGAATAATAATAATCCTTGTATTTGATATGGAGGCTTTTCACGTCTTCTAGACATCTCCGGGCGCTTCACAGAATATACTGTAAAGGTGAATCGACTGTGCGTATCTGTGGGCGAAAATGCGGCGGCCGATTGCGCACGGCAGCGTCCGCCCCCCCCCCCGCACAAACAGTCGTGGATTGAAAATGACTCATTTTATTATTGGAGGGATTATTATGTACGTTCATATAAGCTTTGATATACATGTACCTGCGGGCGCCCACACATGAGTTTGCGTGCTTATGTGACTGCGTACGCATGTGCGTGCGTGCGTGCGTGCGCGCGCGTGTGCGTGTCTGTCCGACAGACTTCAACGGAAACAAAATCAACAAAATTATATTTCTCACGTCGGGAGAAATTCGAGATCCCAGTGTTCCTGGCCTTCCAGTCGACCTTCCGTGGGAACCCTGTTCAGATTGTCAATTCCCCCTCCGGGTGAAGGAAAAAAAACTTCCCGATCTCTGTCTTTAAACTGCCCTTCCGTCGACTCGAGATCCGTGTCCTCTTGTCGGCCTGTCAGACGGCACAGAGAGCTGTTAGCGCAGGGTAAACACAAATTGACTCCAGAAAGGAAACAGAATGGCAAGGTGGCAGCTCCGAGACAACTGACGTGATGTCATGGTGATTAATTAAAGATCGCTCCTGTTCCCAGATCCCGTTCGAACCGGCCGCCGGTGAGGAGATGGTGGGGAAACAGCTCCACCTTGTGTCGGCAACCGTCTCCTGCCCGGACAATGTTTTTCATTTGAACGGTCGGGGGTAGAGAAGCAATAATCCATCGGGTGGGGGGGGGGGGGGGGGGTGGTGGTGGGGGGGAAGGGGAGGGAGGGAGGGAGGGAGGGAAGGGAGGGAGGGAGGGAGGGAGGGAGGGAGGGAAGGGAGGGAGGGAGGGAGGGAGGGAAGGGAGGGAGGGAGGGAGGGAGGGAGGGAGGGAGGGAGGGAGGGAGGGAGGGAGGGAGGGAGGGAGGGAGGGAGGGAGGGAGGGAGGGAGGGAGGGAGGGAGGGAGGGAGGAGGGAATGAGATGGTTGTGGTTGAATCTCAATTCTACCACCGGGGATCTAGAAGACGTGAAAACCACTAAAAATACTAAAATTAGTCATTTCAACCCACGACTGTTTGTGTGGTGGGACGCTGCTGTGCGCAATTGGCTGCCGCGTTTCGCCCACAGTCAATTGACTCGCTAGTATATTCTCTGAAGCGCTTTGAGACGTCGATAAGATTGTTACTACTGTTCGTGGCCTTATCAGTGTCTCCGCTGACCTCCGCTGACTGACTCCAGCTTCGTTGGTTTGTCTGTTGGCCTGCCGGAGACAGACACGATCGGAATCCGAAGCCCTGGACTTTACCGACGAGGGGAAGGATTTGTTCCTCGACGATGCACAGATGGCAGCACATATGCCGTGCGCTGGAGGTGTCCTGGCAACTGGGTGGGGGGGGGGGGGGGGGGGGGCTGGGGAAAGCACCAGCAATTCACTCTGCGGTGTACTCCGCGAAGCGCTTTGAAACGTCTGGAAGACGTGAAAAGGAGCGACGTCCAAACGCGAGGATTGTTCTTGTTAACCGTTGGTCAGTCAGCCTAGTGTTGGGCGAGTCCATTGGTGTCACAATGTCACGCGTTCGCTCCAGATACCTGCCGAGCCGAGGTCATCTGAGAGGGGCCGAGTGCCCGCAGAGATATTCAACCTGCTCCCCCCCACCCAGCCATCGAGACTCTCCCACTCACGCACGCACGCACACACACACACACAGTCCTGTCTTGCGGGGGAGAAAGGGGGGAAAGAGGGTGAGGGGGGAGAGGGAGGGAAAGGTGAGGTGGGATAAGCTCAGGGATGAAGAAGGGGGAGAAAGGAGGGTTAAGGGGGTAGAGGGAGGAAAGGTGGGCGGGGGGCAAGATCAGGGAGAAATGGGGGTAAGAGAGAAGAGGGAGCGAAGGGGGAAAAGGGGGGGAGAGAAAGTGGGGAAAGGGAGGGTATTTTGTAGATGGACATCGCAGCCAGTTTGTTGCGCACCACAAAGGCAGTTGAATGCCTTTGTTTTTTTATCCAGGGGATCGTCGGATAGGACTTCCCAATGTGTTGCACAGTCAGGGAGAGTCAGGGCTTAGTTGCGTGACGGGCGTCAACTTGCGTTACACTTGCGTGGCGTTGTTGCGTTGCGCGCCTCTCCGCACTGCCAATCGGTTTGCGCGGGCGGCAGACAGCCGGTCAGGTGCTGCGTTAACAAAGTTGGACAATAAGTGCGGACGTGCAGACTGAGATCCGTGCTGCGAAAGGGTGGTGGGGGCGGGGGGGGGGTGGGGGCGGTGGGGTGGTGGGGGGAAGTTTCACAGTGGGCTGGAGACAGCCCAAGTAGCTAAGGATGTACGCAAGATCGCAGGAGAAAGGAGATGGGAGTTTCTCGTGGCATCCTGGCCAACAATCCTGCAGAGTAATGGCTGTTTGCCTGGTGGGACCTCGCTGTGTGTGAACCGGCTGCCTGCAAGACGCACAGTCACTACGCTTGACAGCTCTTCCCTTTGTGACAGTCCAGCATTATGTGTCGAGCGTAAAGGGAACATGCCTGAGGTTCAGTATCCTCTCTTTCTCTCTCTCTCTCTCTCTCTCTCTCTCTTTCTTTCTGTTTTATGAGTTAGGCAAGCACCCCACCCCCTCTGCTTACCTAGCGCAATAAGTAGCAACCCGGTTGTCAGACCATTTGCGGATCGCTTTCCAGGGGCAAATAGTCACTTTTTAATTTAAAAGAAAAATAATAGTAATCATTTGGTCACTCAATCCACGACCGTTCGTGGGAACCACCGCCGTTGCGCGCAGATTGGCTGCCGCGTTTCGCCTACAAAATAAAGCGTCAATTCAGGTTACGGAGAGTTCCCCCGAAGCTCTTTGAGACCGCGCCAAACCCACCGCCCAACCGCCCACCCCCCACCACCCACCCCCTACCCACAGCGTTCCGCTCTTTTGCAGATAAGCGAAAGGCTTTCGAGTAATACCTCGAGTCACACGTGTTCACTGAGCAATTGGATTCCGAATCGCTTTCCTTCTGTGAACAGAGAGAGAGAGAGAGATGGTTGGCATTCAACTTGACTCGTAAACAGATCATTTGACCATTACCTCCCCACCTGGAACCTTTCTCTTTATTGCTGTGTAATCAGCGGTGAAGGGGAAACCACTCCCCAGGCACATCAATCAGTTGGACGGAGCCTCAAGTGACCTTGGGGAGAAGTGGTTAGAGACGCTCGTTCGCCATTACAAGGGTGAGACCTGTGTTTCGAATCCAGGCAGGTCAGGTCAAAACCTTGGGCAAGTTTCCTTACTCCACACACACTCACACACCTAATAATAATAATTATCCCTCAAAAAAATACACAATAATAAAAATGGGTCATTTCAATCCACGACTGCTTGTGATGGGGGAACGCTGCTGTGCGCAATTGGCTGCCGTGTTCCTCTCACAGATAGACAGTCAATTCAACTTACGGTATATTCCGAGAAGCGCTTTGAGACGTCGATAAGATGTGAAAAGCGCTACATCAAATGCGAGGATTATTATGATTATTTCTGAGTGTTACGTTGCTCAGCGTTCCCCCTCCCTCTCCCTCCCCCCATTTACCATTCGTGGGAGGTGGGGGTTGGGGGGGGTGTGGAGTATGATCGCTGTAAGTGACAACTGAGAGTGATCAACAGGAAATGCGTCAGGTCGATCCCTACAAAGTCCCCGATATCAACTGCGTCCAGAGACAATATTCTGCAGTGCGCAGAATTCAAGAGCAAAGGGAACGCATGGAATTGGGTTCATTCCCATTCGGCTCCTGTTAACCCTGCAAGCCAAAGCCCTCACGAGTAAAGTGGTCCTAGCCACACAAGCTGTGGGAAAGTTTGCCAAATAGAGCACTCAATGTAGTCTTAGCTAATTTATAGCTAACTCCAGCAGTTACCCCCAACACACACACACACACTGCAGTCCCCAAGCCAGATTAGCCCTCTCCAAACTGTAGCCTAATGGTGGACAAACATATTGCAAAACTGAACACGGTAGACAATTGCCTAGCGCCTTCCAAGTCCAAGGCGTGTGTGTGTGTGGAGTAAGGCAAACTTGCCCAAGGTTTCGCCCAGACCTGACCTGCCTGGATTCGAACACGGGTCTCACGCTTGTAAGGCGAGTGGCTCTAACCACTGAGCTAACTGGAGCTCCACATAATATAACAACAATAATAATCCTTGCATTTGATACAGCGTCTTTCATGTCAGGTGGACGCCTCAAAACGCATCTCGCAGTGGGTGAGCGGATGCCTCACCCATTTTGCTGGTGTTTCCGCTGGGGACTGTCTATATAAGCCCAGCGCACACTTCTCCGCGCGTTTTATGGACGACCGAGTGTTCATCGAGGGTCTGTTAAGACCTTGGTCTAAAACACCTGGAAGAGAAATCAATGGTTCTGCATTGTTCCACCATCTGGCACAGGTTATACTAGTCAGACCCATGCTGTGTTTCTCCCTGAATGCCTCGACCAACCCCCCCACCCCCACCTCCCCCTCCCCCTCCCCCTCCCCCCCGCAGCCTCGCTGGTTGATCCTAGTGAGGTCCGTTCATCAGGTTCCACCTACTTATATCCTGCAAGAACTCCCATTGACATCGTGCCTTTGCGCCCTGGGGATGATGCCTTAAAAACCCCTGAACTAATGCGCTGCGATTTCCGAGGGCTGGGGGGGGGAGGTTGTGTAACGATTCCACCCGGGGGGTGGGGGGGGGGGTCCTAGATTTACTCTGTTTCCGCAATCTTTCACGGTTGTCCGAGACGCGGAGGGTTGCGGATCTCAGACCTAAGCTTTGAAGCCGTTTTCTATTTCCCCCCCCAATCCCTCGGTTAAAAAAACAAAACCAAGAAATTTCGGGCTTCGGAACGATACGGCTGGGTTTAAGAATGAGCCAAGCCCTCAACACTCGGAAACACTACATAAATACAGCGAATCCAGACCCGGTGGGATTTTGTAACACGTAAGTATGTGAGTCAGAGGCTGGCCGACAGTGACTTACATACCAACGCAGCGCACTTTCTGGTCGGGAGTAAGTCTCAATTTTACTGAGACTGTGTAACCTGCTGGAGTGTTAGCCAGTAAACAGAGAGAGGGAGAGAGAGAGAGAGAGAGAGAGAGACTTGCTTGTCTCTTCTAATAGCGCTACGGGATCTTTAACATCCACCTGAACACACGCAACTCCTCGTCAGTTAATAATAATAATAATAATAATCCTTGCATTTGAAATAGTGCTTTTCACATCTTATCGACGTCTCAAAGCGCTTCGCGGAATATACCGTAAAGTGAATTGACTGTATATTTTTGGGGGACGAAACGCCGCAGCCAATTGCGCACAGCGGCGTTCCCCACTCACACAAACAGTCGTGGATTGAAAATGACCCATTTTATTATTGTGGGATTTTTGGACGGATTATTATTGTGTGTGTGTGTGTGTGTGTGTGTGTGTGGAGTAAGGAAACTTGCCCAAGATCTGCCTGGATTCGAGCACAGGTCTCACACTTCTAAGGCGAGTGCTCTAACCACTGAGCTACAGGTTGACAGGGCCATGTTTGAAAGGCAGACCTTTATTTAGAGAGGCAGATTGGTGTTTTGTTATATAATGGTTCTTCAGAATCCATATTAGGTCTTCACAGGGAACTCGATTCATACCCGGGAAGGAGAAAGGAAATTAGGAGAGATGGGAGAGGGTTGAGGCTGTGCCAAATGCACAGATTATTATTAGGATTATTAAACGAGCGCAGCGATGGTTGGAATGACCTCTTTGCGAGCTGTAAATTGCTTCTTTTTTTAACGAGAGTTTCCCCCCCCCCACCCCCTTTGACAGAGGGGAGAGGCAACAAGGCAGAAGAATTTGTGGTAATTGTTCTTTTGTGTGTGTGTGTGTGTGTGTAAAAAAAATGACTTGCTTTGCACTGACTCCCGGGTATATACAGGCATCTGAAGCGCATTCCTAGCATTCTCACGTCTGTTCTGATGTCAGTGGAGCCTGGGTTGGGAGGAGGAGGAGGAGGGTCGGTCGGTTGGTTGGTTGGTTGCTGCGCCGAAACCCTGTAACCGTGAATCACTCTCCAGCTCTCTCTGGGTTAGACCTGCGAGATGCCTGCCATTGATTCCCTGCCGCCAGCAAAACCCAGAGCGGGGCTGACGTGAGACAGCGCGTATAGGAACGCCGCTGGGTCCGGGGGAAATCAACGAGCATCTGAGCGACGATGCACTTGGCATCGCAGCGTCAACTGCCTTCGCCAAGATCCTCGTCCCCTACTGTTGGAGACACTGTTCAAACGACCTGGTTGTGGTGTGGGGGGTGGGGGTGCAGGGGGAAGGTTGGTGCCCTGTAAAAAACAGACCCCGGAGAAAACAGCCATCGCATCATCTCAGCGGTTCCTAGGCAAACAGATGGCATGCTGTAATAATCTAGATACAGCGCCCGCTGGCTGATGGATGACTTATCATTGGCATTCCACACGCCAGTGGCCTCCGAGCCGAGCCAGTTCCACTCAGCGCAGCTGCTAATACAACCTGACGCTGCTTACCTCGCAGCCAACCAGAAACACACTGCGGTCTGTCAACCGACGGCTGTTTAACGGGGGAAACGGTGACGAGCGCGAATTGGCTGCTGCGTTTCGTCAGAGCTCCTGCAGCTCGGCGGTCAGAGCGCTCGCCTTACAAGCGTTGAGAACTGTGTTCGAATCCAGGCAGTTCAGGGCGAAACCTTGGGCAAGTTTCCTTAGGTTCACACACAGGCCTAATAATAATCTGTCCCCCCACCAAAAAAAAACCCTACAATAGTAAAATTGGTCGTTTCAATCCACGGCTGTTTGTGTGGGGGAACGCTGCTGTGCGCAATCGGCTGCCGCGTTTCGCCCGCAAATATATACAGTCAATTCACTTTACAGCGTATTCGGTGAAGCGCTTTGAGACGTCGATAAGATGTGAAAAGCGCGAGATCAAACGCACGGATTATTATTCCGATTACTCTTATTATTTACAATACACTCCGTGAGGTGCTTTGAGACGTCTCAGCAACGTGATAAGGCGCTCTCTCTCAAAAAAGCCAGCGTCGTTATTATTTGTTGTTGTTACAATTCCAGGGAGCGGGGAGATAGATACATAAACGGTTTCCACAGCTCCATAACAGATTGTCCGTCGATCAACAGGAACCGGGGTTCCAGGAAAACCAAACACTGATAGCTTTTCCTTCCCTTCGCCCAGAGTGGAGAAATCTGTTGTCTCTGTGTCCGCCTGCCAGGCCAGGCCGAGGTTCTGAGACACTGACGTGAAACAGAAGCGAGCCAGATATATTTGAACCCAGACAGGTTTCAGGATATTTATTTCTGAGAGATGCTTACGCAGGATATTCCCGCCCACCTACCCACCCACCCACACCCCGGTCAAGCCTGCAAAGCAGCTTAAACAAGTCAAGTGTGTATTTGGACATCGCCGCCTCCCAGGCTCACCTCGTTCAGTGTCTGTCTCAAGACCTTCCTCTTTGACCGAGTTTTCGATCAACTCTTCCCCCACCTACACTCCCACCGCCTCCCCAAACCCCCCCCCCCCCCCCCCCCACCCCCTCTCCCTTTGGCTCCCACCCTTGTCTCTGATAGCCAGCCAGCTTTGTCAAGCACTTTTGAGACATCCTCTCGGAGGGGGGTGGGTAGAGGGATGGAGAGTAGGAGAGGAGGCAGGAGAGTTAGGAGGGCAGCAGAAGGCACGGTCGAAGAGGAACGTCTCGAGACCGGCCTTGAAGGAGGAAAGGGAGGAAGCGAGGGGAAGGGATTGCGGGATGGAGTTCCAGAGTGTGGGGGGGGGGGCAGACAGGCTGAAAGCTCGGCCACCGATGGTAGGGCTGTTCAGGCGGTGGACGTGGAGCAGGCCTGAGTCTGGTGAATGGAGGGGACGGGCGGGCTGATAGGGAGACAGCAGGTCAGAGAGATAGGCTGGAGCAAGGACGGGAATGGCCTTGAAAGTGAGGCCAAGGATCTTGAGTTCGACCACTGAGCCCGGTTGATGCACTTATGTACATAGTACATAATAGTAAATGTATATGTACTTTGATCCAACGCTCCTCTTCTGTGAAGTGTTTGTTGCTCTTATTTCAGAGTTCAGAAGCACAATAACTGTGAAGCACAGTTACCCCAGCCTGACATTAATCTGATCGCTGGCTCGTTAGCCAGGGGTTTGTCCTTTCAATCTGCAACGGAAGTTACAAAGTCAACTGATGCGTGGTTTATGAGCAATAGAATTCGAATGAACTGGAGAAAGCAGCAAATCTTTTAAAGGCACAAACAACGGATTATATCAGGGCCTTGTGGCTCCTTTTTGGGGGGCAAAATCTACAGAGGGCTAAGGATTTCCTGGGTGTCCACAAGTGAGATGGATAATAATAATAATAATAATAATCCTTGCATTTGATATAGTGCATTTCACATCTTGTCGACGTCTCAAAGCGCTTCACAGAATATACTGTAAAGTGAATTGACTGCACATTTATGGGCGAAACGCGGCAGCCAATTGCGCACAGCAGCGTCCCCCACAAACAGTCGTGGATTGAAATGACCAATTTTATCATTGCGTGTTTTTTTGAGGTATTATTATTATGCGCACGTGTGTGTATGTGTGTGTGTGTGTGTGTGAGTGTATGTAGTAAGGAAACTTGCCCACGGTTTCGGACTGACCTGCCTGGATTCGAACACAGGTTTCACGCTTGCACAATAAGCGCAAATGATACTCAGAACCTTCGCACTTGACTCCCATGAGGACTGCTCAACTGCTTCATCAATACTGTACCCTCGCGTGCCACAAGGATTAGTATCGTTAGTATTGTACTGTAAAACATAGCGACTATATATATTGTATGTGAATGCGGCAACCAATTTGCTCACAGAAACGCCCCACTCACAAACATCTGTGGGACTCATTCTCTTCGCTGGCTGTTTGTAGGACGTTGTTGCGTGCAAATTGACTGACTGCCACATTCGGCTCCAAAACACACACAGTCTCTACACTTGACAGTAAACTCCGTGAAGTGCTTCGAAACATCCGCCTTGCGTGAGGGATGCTACATCTAAAAAATTATTAATAGCATTCAGTCCCATTTGGGAAGCCGGCTATTTATAAGGACAGCGGAAAAACAAATTAAGACTTGGTTTGAGAATTTGGACCTTTGGCAATCTTAGATATTTTAAGGCAAGGTGGCCTTAGAGGGGGGCTGTGACTGTATAAAAATTGGTCCATTGGATCAGAGTGAAGAGTGAACGAAACATTACCAGACTGCTGAGCTGCCGTGATAGATGTACAACAAAATATCCAGAGCCTGAGAAAAAAGAGACGAAAGAGAATGGCACATGTGTTCTGAAAAAAATCTAAACAGGAAAGTTTGGGAGTGTAATAACAGAGGCATGATTAACGCAGGAAAAAGCAGGGGACAATGCATAAATAAAGAAAATAAATGACAGGAACCGCTTTATTAGCGTTAGAGAGAAAAGAAAAAAAAACTTGCTCGAGAACAGGCAGCGAGACACACCTAAATAAACTTTAACAGGGCTCCTGAACTCGGGAGGGATAAATCAACGAGAGACACCGAGACCAAGAGCAGGAAGACTAACCCAAAAATGCAAACCGGGTGGGGCTGGCTGGAGTCGAACCATATTTCTAACAATAATAATCCTTGCAGTACATCACTGAGTCGAGGAAAAACTTCTTCACTCAGAGTGAATTGATGGAATTCTCTATCCCAAAAGGTAGAGAATTGCCTGAAAAGGTGGTGGAGGCCGATTCGACAACAACTTTTAAAAGAGACATTTATTTGGGGAGGACGGGTTTGCGCGGTAATGGGGAGAGAGCTGGGGGATGGTATTGAATTGCTCTTTTTAAAGAGCCGGCACAGACTCGATGGGCCGAATGGCCTCCTTTCGTGCCATAAGATTCTATGATTCTATGAAAAGGCTGTAGATGCTCAGTCCTTGAACATATTCAAGACTGAGATTGATAGATTTCTTATGGACAAAGGGATTAAGGGGTATGGGGATAAGGCGGGGGCAGTTAGATTAGAAGATCAGCCGTGATCTTATTGAATGGCGGGGCAGGCTCGAGGGGCTGAATGGCCTAGTTCTGCTCCTAATTCTTATGTTCTTATGTTGCTACTTACTGCTAGGTAAACCGAGGCAAGTGGAGTAAGGAAAATTGCCTACGATTCCGCCCTGTCCGGGAATCAAACCCACGTCCTCTCACGTGCGAGGCGAGTGTGCTACCCGCTACGCTAAGCCGCTGAACAGTTCTGTTCAGTTTTGTATTTCTTTGAACTGGGGTGTCGTAATAAAGTTTCCGACGGGGATTCACTGAAACTTGAACGCGCAACCTGCTGACTCCGAGGACAGAGTGCGACTGACCGAGCCAGGCTGACTGATGAATTTCCTCCATGAAAACGTTTCATCCACCCACCAAGCTGTGTTATCGGACCCTACCCGAACAACGACAACAACTTGGATTTATCTCGCGCCCTCGCTCCACGCCGAACGGCGTCTCAGAGCGCTTCTCAATAACGGATCCCGGGCCCGAGCCAGGGGGAAGGAAGGTGATCGAAAGCTCGGGGGGGGGGAGAGGAGGCGAAGGGAGTGAGGAAGGGAACGCTAAATGCCAAGGCCTCACGTGTGTGCCGGTCCGGGTAGAATTGGCGGAACAGGCTCGAGGGACTGAATGGCCTATCCTGTTCCTATGTTCCTATAGGTCCCCCTCAACAAACCCAAGGGAAGCGAGAGCGAGCGAGCGAGCGGGCGACGGAGCAGGAATTATTTTTGCCATCGAAGAGCTTTTCAGGAACACATTGAAACTGTCAGGGTCATTCTACTGTGTCTTGGTAGTATTCTTGCACAGACTAGCGGAGTTGTCCTGCTGCTTATTAAACCCTGCGCGCCACTCACTGCCATCGAGTTTGAATTTCAGCAAAAAGCCGTTTAACCGAATAAAGAGGCTACATGTCACTGTACCAGCATCCAGAATCATTCTTGCAGCCTCTCACTCGGGCTCAGCGGCTGAGGGCTGAGTTCTTTCCTCGTGACAGACGGGAGGAGCGTTTGGTTTATTTACTGTCAATAGAGCGCAGGTTTGCCGAGGGTGTTCACAGCCAATTTGTGTCTCATTTTCTTGCATCGCAACCCGTTAAAAGTTATTATTTACTATTTAAACTCTCAACTGTCTGTCGTGTTTGGCTCTCGCTAAGTGGTTTCCATACATAGACACACCCTTGGCGAACCCCCCCCCCCCCACCCACCCACCAACAAATGCCATACAGTTCAACAACAACAACAACAACAAAGTTACATTTGTATAGTTTCTTTCAAGTCAGGAGGACGTCCCAAAGCGCTGGACAGTCAGTGTTTCGGATCCGATGGTGGGGTGGGTGAGTCGGGGGACGTGGAGCAGGCCAGAGCCCACTGAGCGGAGGGAGCGGGCGGGTTGGTAGGGGGGGGGGGGGGGGGGGGGGTTAGGAGGTCGCAGAGATAGAGTGGGGATAGGCCATGGAGGGCTTTGCAGACGAGGACCAGGTATCTTGTTCATTAGTTTGTTTGAACGCTTTGAGGTGTCCTCCCTACACGAACAGCGCCGTAATAACGTAAATCATAATTTAAATTGTAATGGTTAACCCTGACTGACATGGAAATGTGAAATTCACTTCAAAGCGAAAGACTTTCGACCATAATAATAATAATAATAATAATAATAATTACCGTTACATTTGCTCCCCGCGTGAAAGGCACGATACAAACGTAACTTTACTGCTGTTGACGCGGTGCCTTTCACGTCGGGGGGACGTCTCAAAGCGCTTCACAGGATCGACTGCAAAGTGTGACCACGTGTCGCGTTGGCAAGGATTCTCGGAAAAATAATATTTGTATTATTGGCACGGCTAAACACTGCCTTTTCCCGAATCGTAGAATCCGTCCTGTTTTATTTCAGTGGAACAATTATTTTGAAACGTATTAATCTGAAAACGGTTGTGACATTTATAGCGCTGAGATATCTCAGGCAGCGTGGGCTAAATATTCCAAACTTGGGTAATAAATAAGTTACGAAACGCTGTTATTTTTAGGGATATGACGGGCTGCTGACCACTCGTGTGGTGAATAGCTCATCGTACGTTTCCTTTGTGATATACTGTATGTACACCTTCGTCATGCCTTTAGCGATCGGTCCACAATCACGAGGCGAGATTCACACGGCAGGGGAATGTTTTAATGTCTGCCCGAACAGACACACACACGCAGAAGGCAGGGCCTCGGTTTAGCGTCTCAGCTTAGATGGAAGGATCTAAGGTCTCCGATGTGGCGGTGGGGGTGGGGGGGTGTTGCTTGAGCCCAACACTGTCTAAATAAATTCTGAGTAAAAACACTGCAAAAATCTGTTTGTGCCAGTTATTCATCCGGCCGAAGAGATTATTTGTCCGAGTTGGCAAAGCCGCGCTGTCTGAAGCCGCCAGCGAATGTCCGTTTGGCTCCAACAAGCAAACAAACAAGGTTATCAAGCGAGTCCAATTCAGGCAGTCAACCCAACAGGAACACAAGAAAACCCCACCCAAAGCAGCCATCGGTCTGTACACCCAAACCCACCCCCACCACCACCCCCGTCTGCAGGTTAACTCTTTCATACAGAATGTACTGTAAAGTGAATTGACTGACTGTTTTATGGGCAGCCAATTACACACAGCAGTGTCCCACAAACAGTCGTGGATTAAGCGACCGAATTCTTTTTTTACACAACGGATGATTCCACCCCCTCCACCCCACCGACCCCCCGATAAAAGCTAATCCTACGATCGACTGAGCACTGGGTAAACAGAGGCGTGCGGAGTGGAGTTAGGAAACTTACCCTGCCCGGGATTTGAACCCGGGTCCTCTCTCGCTTTGCGAGGCCAAATGTATAAGACACAGTAACCGGGACTTGAGTGAGTTAGAGGCCAGTGCCTGAGCCGGGCTGACACCCATTGTGTTGAGTTCGCCCCCTGAACACACACCGGAGGTTGAAGTTGAGCCGCAGAGTTTGTATTTTGTTTTTAATCCACTAATGAAAAGCTCCGTCCCGGTGCCAAAAGCCATTAAGTGTATAGCCCTCTAGTGGATCGGTGAAGACAATGGAAGGCAGGCAGTGAGTTACAGCCGCGGTGTTGACATTGGCCGGGAGGTTCAGTATTTCTTTCTGCTCAGAATTAAAAAGTCACCTTTTGCGACCCCCCCCCCCACCTCCGTCGTCGTCGTCCCCCCCCCCCCCCCACCCACCACCCCGCCTCCCACCCCCGACTACCTGGATTTCAGAGTGGAAACAACTACTCTGACTCAACGTTTGCACCTCGCTCGCTTACAATAGGGATGGGTTATTTATATCGCTGTTGGAATTTCAATCAGACAAATTAGCCGTTGTCACGCAATTATACGTGCGAGTTGTTTGCGTTTTTTTAACTCGCTGGGGGCGGGTGGGGGGGGGTGTGTGGTGACCGCAAAATCAACTCCCGGCTTGTGCTTATTCCATAAAACTTGTGGAGCTCCTGTAGCTCAGTGGATTAGAGCGCTCGCCTTATACAAGTGTGAGCGCTGCGTTAGAATCCAGGCAGGTTCAGGGTGAAACCTCGGGCAAGTTTCCTTCCTCCACACACCCACACATCATGATAATCTCTCAAAATTTCTTTTAAAAATTAGTCATTTCAATCCACGACTGTTTGTGTGGGGGGACGCTGCTGTGCGCAATTGGCTGCTGCGTTTCGCCCACAAAATATACAGTCAATTCACTTTACAGTATATTCCGTGAAGTTCGCGCAAGGCCGCAGCGAATTGGGTTGTTCACGGATTGGGGAGATCTAAGCGAAAACGGGCAGGTCTCTGCCATTGTCAGCTCCAGCTCTAATGTACCAGCCGAGCTGAGATCAACGCCTGGGCTACGATTGATCGAATGAAGGTTAACCTGAATGCAAGTAACTCACACAGGTCCGCGCACTAGATGTTTAGTCTCTACCTGAACAGGCAGTTGGGACCTTGGTTCGTTCATGTCTCATCCAAAAGACAGCATCTCCAGCTTCCTATGGATGTGTACAGTGAGTTGTTATCAGGGAAGGTCATTGAAGCCACTGGTAAAAATAGATTCAAAGGGTCATTTGATGTATTTCTAGGAAGAGATTACATTAACTTCTTTGGAGCGTCAACAAAGGCTATGAGAATACTACTGACTGAACCAGCTTGCATTTTGATATTTGATATAGCGCATTTCATATCTTATCGACGTCTCAAAGCACTTCACAGAATATACTGTAAAGTGAATTGACTGTATAATTTGTGGGCAAAACGCGGCAGTCAATTGCGCACAGCAGCGTCTCCCACACACAAACAGTCGTGGATTGAAATGAACAATTTTTTACTATTAATACTGAATATATATTTTTGAGGATGGATTATTATTAGGTGTGTGTGTGTGTGTGGAGCAAGGAAACTTGCCCAAGGTTTCGCCCTGACCTGCCTGGAGTCGAACACAGGTCTCTCACGCTTGGAAGGCGAGTGCTCTAACTACTGAGCCACAGGAACTTGGCACCAGAATATAACAACAACAACAACTTGCATTTATATAGTGCCCTTCATACCGTGTAGCGTCCCAGATCGCTTAATTATGGAGCGATGGGTAATTAGAGACCCTTTCATCTAAAAAGGATGCACTTAGCCTGAGTCTAATGGGCTTATCCTGCTCCTGAAACTCTCCTGCTTTGCAACAAATGCGTTGATAGGATTTTATAAAGCAAGAAATGTAAAATTCAGCATTTTCCCCTTCGAGAGACGTGACTTTTTTTGCAAGCCATTTCAAAGAGTTTCCTTGTGCAGAAGGCTAGAAGGAAGTAGACAGGAGTCACGAGTCAACTTGAAGCTGGCACTTTTTCGCCCACACAATATACAGTCACTACTACGCGGAGTTCGTGGAGTTCCTGTCGTTCGGTGGTTAGAGGCCTCGCAAGGGAGAGACTTGCGGTTCGAATCCCGGCAGGCAGGGCCAAACCTTGAGCAAGTTTTCTCACTCCACATGCCTGATGATATTCCCTTTAAAGAGAAACAATGATAAAATGGGTCATGTCGATCCCCGACTGTTTGTGGGGACGACGCTATGTGCCAATGGCTGCCACGTTTCGCCCCCAAATGTGCAGTCAATTCTCTTTACTGTATGTTCTGTGGAACGCTTTGATACGTCTAGAAGACGTGAAAAATGCTATATCAAATGCAAGGATTATTATTACTATATTACAGTATATTCTGTGAAGCGCTTTTTGTGAGACGACTCAATGACCCGATAGGGTTATGATTATTATTATTATTTTTCGCTCACAGTTATTGAGGACGCCTAGATATTCCATAGAATTATCGTACAATATATCAGACTCCAAACTGCAACCCTGAGCAATTCAATGCTCAGCACTCCATCTCCGTGGAGACATTTAACTAACGATGTGACAGATACCGACGCGAGCGCTCATTTTAACAGAAGCTGTGGGCCGTTTGTGAAGCCGACGCAAATGCGACAGAGTTCTCTTCCTCGAGAGTGATAATCTAACCTCGCACACTGTAAATGTCAAATCCTTCCCAGCTCGGGATTTTCACCCTCAAAACCTGCTAATCACCGTAGATCACGCACAGATGTGTCCTGTGCCTGGCGCTGGGTGCAGCGAAATCTAATACTATATCTGCCATGCAGGGTTGAACATTTTGCTTGAAGTCCCACGAATTTGGGAAGTGCCATGAAATAGCCTCCAGGGTTTTCTGGCTAAGAAACGCTCGCAGACAGATGAGAAGGTTAACAGTGGCTTTATTCATGCGGGAAAGTTTGATCCATTGAAGGAACCTCACAATTTCTCTTTACACTTTTCACACTGTGTGTGTGTGTGTGTGTGTCTCTCACGCAAACACAGACAAAGGCTGACTGATTACCAGTGCTGGGTAAGGTGTTCGATGGAATGACTTTGTCTGGGGAGGTGGCGGGGTGGGGGGTGGGGGGGTTGGGGCGGGGAGTGGGGAGAGGGGGGAAGGGCAACGAATACCATTTTGCACCAATAATAATAATGATGATAATAATAATAATAATCCTTGCATTTGATACAGCGCTTTTCATATCTTATCGACGTCTCAAAGCGCTTCACAGAATATACTGTCAAGTGAATTGACTGTATATTTTGTGGGCGAAACGGGGCAGCCAATTGCGCATAGCAGCGTCCCCCACACACAGACAGTCATGGGTTGAAATGACCAATTTTACCAATTTTCTCTCGTCCCACCCCCCGCTCCCCCCACCCAACGCATTCCCCTCTTCCTCCCTTCCTCTCTCACTTCCTTCCTCTCCCTCTCTCTCCATCCCTTCCTTCCTTCCTTCCTTCCTTCCTTCTCTTCCTTCCTTCTCTTCTCTCTCCTCTGACTCTTGCTCTTTCCCCACAGACCTTCACCGTCAAGGTGTCCAGAAATGTTCAGTCACCCTTGTATGTGTATGTGTGTGGTGTTGTTTTTCTCTAACGAACGAATGAATCGCGAGGAAGAACGACTATCGGTTCTGAACCCTGAAGCAAAATAGCGCAGTCACTACTGGTCACCGATGGTCACTGCTGGTGATTGCAATGCTGTGCCCTCCCTCGCTTGTATTGTGTGGGCCCTCAAATCGGACATGAAAAACTACCTTCCTTGTCACAGCATAATTTACGAATTTCAAAGTCCTGATCGTGGAACCCGCAAACTCTGCCTCAAAGGTGAGAGTCACACCAACCGAGCCAGACAAGCTGAGGCAATTCTGGCTGTTGAGTGAGGACTGAGAAAAAATGTGCAATTCGCCCATCTAGATAAAAAAAACTAGGGATTTTTTTCTCAGCACTGAGACTGTAACCTGTCTGAAAGGCGCGCTATGAATGCAAGTTGTTGTGGTTGTTGTGGCATCCTGTAGCTCAGTGGGTTAGAGCGCTCGCCTTACAAGCGTGAGACCTGTGTTTCGAATGCAGGCAGGTCAGGGCGAACCCTTGGGCAAGTTTCCTTACTCTACACACACACACACACACACACATATATTCAGTCAATTCACTTTACTGTGAATTCCGTGAAGCACTGTGAGACATCTAGAAGATGTGAAAAGCACTGTATCAAAAAATGCAAGGATTATTATCCCAGCACCTTGGGACATCCTCCCGTCGTGACAATTGCGAAGGAGCGGAGAGGGAAGTGAGGAAGTCAAAGAGGTAACGCGATGAAAAGAGGGAGGATAATGTGAAAAAACAAGGTGGAAAACAGAAAGAAACTCAAAGTCTGTTTCTACTTTAAAGAACAACAGCGCTTCAGGCTGGAGGAGAAAAGAGAGGA
This sequence comes from Hydrolagus colliei, assembly GCA_035084275.1. Lineage (NCBI taxonomy): Eukaryota > Metazoa > Chordata > Chondrichthyes > Chimaeriformes > Chimaeridae > Hydrolagus > Hydrolagus colliei. Next base: position 17,457,747 of record CM068754.1, read on the forward strand.
ACGAGAAATGGGTGAAAGGCTGACGGAGAGAAGGAATGGGAGTAAAGAGGAAAGGTGTGATTGCTGACAGTTCAGCGCAATGAGAGCTAAATAACAAAATCTTTCCCGGCAAAAACCTCGCGATTTTCTCCTTCTCTTAGAACAGAACTTTCAGTATCGGTTTCCCGAGATGAAATCTGTGCTGTTCGGTTCTGATGAACCAGAGATCAAAGAAGACGAGACAAATCAGTGGAGCTCTTGGAGCTCAGTGGTCAGAGCACTCGCCTTGCAAGCGAGCGTCCTGGGTTCGATTCCAGGCAGGTCAGGGCGAAACCTTGGGGGCAAGTTTCCTTACTCCGCATGCCTGACAATAATCCCTAAAAAAAAATTGGTCACTCAATCCCCGACTGTTCGTGGGATGCTGCTGTGTGCCATTGGCTGCCTGCCGCGTTTCGCCTACAAATATGCAGTAAATTCGCATGACAGTATATTCCGTGAAGTGCTTTGAGACGTCTGGTAGATGTGAAATTAGCGCTATACAAAACACAAGCATTATTATTATTAAATCACTCACACACACACACACAGAGACACCCAAAACGCACGCTCAGGAATAAGGTCTCGCACAAGTCTTTAAGCACTGTACGCTGAAACCCTGCGGAGATTGCAAAAGCTTGCAAGGTTCTGCGCTGTGTGGGAAGTGACTGCACTGTGTGTAATGGCTAGTGAGAACTGACAGTAAATGGGCTCCCTCTGGCAGTCACTGACGTAGCTCCCTTCCGCCGTTTTTTTTACACTATAAAGGATCTGAGAGCCTGAGAAACAGCCCAACGCCACCTAAAACTAGGCTCACATTTCATTGCTCTGTTGCAGCCCAGATAGGAAAGTGCTCACAGACAGCTACTCTTTTTTTTGCACTGTCCCTCTGCTCAGCGAATTAGCTCCGCAGTGGAACTGAGATGCAGTGTTTCGGGAGGTTTTGGAACAGCTGAAAGTTTCTGAACAGTTGAGAAAACTCCTGGTTGAGACAACGATCCCGGCAACAACACCTGCCTCAACGGAATTCCCTCACCCCCACCCCACCCCCCCACACTCCCCGCTTCCCAACATCACAAACCCCACCACCACCACTCCTCACCCTTTTTTTATGTGTTAAGCGGACGAACCGTTACTTTTAAGGACATTTTTTTGGGTGGCTGCCGTCGGGAAGGGAGCGAAGCGAAGCGCAGAGCAGGACGGATTTTTTGGGGGGGGGGGTGTAGGGGGAGCTACCCATCGGAGAGGGAAACAAAAATGTTCTTCGGGTTATTCGCCGGAGCGATCGTCTGCATCCACTGGGGACATGTTCTCACCGAAGGTAAGACATTATCGGGTCAAAATTATTATCATTTTTCCAACTGTTTTCCTGCGGGTTTTTGGGGAGGACATTCAATGTGTTTTTATGTCATTTTACCCCCTCTCCTCCCACCACCCCACCAACCCCCCCCACCTCACTTAAAACTTTTGCTGATCTGTTAACTTGTAGATTTGAGCGATGCATGTGTGCGTGCGTGTGTGTGCGTGCAAGTGTGTATGTATGTATGCGGTGTGCGTGTGCCCAGTCGCATCCAGTCTGGCACTGCGGATGACACTAAAGCAAGGAGCAAACTTGCATTTCTTCGCCATAAAATAGTTGCAATATTTAAGAGGGCGCGCGCCTTAGCTCCAGGCTGGATCATTCACAATGTTTTAGAGTGACCGTCAAACCAAACAAAAAAGGCTGGATTTTGTTTAACCCCTTAACTCACTCGAAATAGAGAGGAAAACTCTGAGAGACGTCATCCAAAGGACGTTGCGACTCGATTGTTAAAGGTCTCTGCTGTTCCCCTGTACATTTGTGGGTGAAATGTGGCAGCCAATTGCGCACAGCAACGTCCCCCACAAACAGTCGTGGATTGAAAATGACCAATTTTTATTACTGTGGTTTTTTTTTGGATGGATTATTATTAGACGCATGTGTATGTGTGTGTGTGTGTGTGGAGTAAGGAAACTTGTCCAAAGTTTTGCCCTGACCTGCCTGGATTCGAACGCGGGTCTCACACTTGTATAAGACAAGTGCTCTAACCACTGAGCTACAGGAGCCATGTACACATTTGGGCAGCCATTTGACGGCAGTTTTGAGAGGTTGTTATTCGGTGCAAATCGGCTGCCGCGTTTCGCCTGTAAAAAAAAAAACACGATCCTCTCAGCACATCACAGTGAATTCCCCGTGAAGCATTTTGCGATGCCCTCCCGATGTGTCAAATGCATTACATCGATAGACATGGAATCTGCTGTACCAACGCAGGTCAATGTACCTAGCTAGTCTGTGCTGGTGTTTAGCAATAATAATAATTAAAATAAAATAATAGTAATATTCCTTGCATTTGATATGTCGCCTCATGACATCATTGAGACGTTCTCAAAGGGCTTCACAGAATACCTGCTGGAAAGTGAATGTGCCTTTGTGCAGGGTGTACAACAACAACAACAACAACAACAAAATTACATTTATAGAGCGCCTTTCACGTCGGGAGGACGTCCCAAGGCGCTGAACAGTCAGGTCGAGCTGATAGGGAGACAGCAGGTTGGAGAGATAGGGTGGAGATTTGAGGAGAAGAAAGCCCATGCAAAGACATAAGGCAGGCAGGCTGTTGAGAATTATAACGGTAATATTTTTCTGTGCAACGAGACAGGACAACACAGAGTTAACTTGTCCAGTCAAACCGTTCTGTTATAAAGAGAAGCAGAGTCCTGCACACATGTATTTTAACACACGCACCATCATTCCTCATCAATATACTGTATGTCCCCCACTATCCCAGCTTAGTAAGTTGCAAAACAGCTGAACTTATTCTTCAACTGAAAGTTTAATCAGTGGCCCATTAAAGCACTTTCAAAATAATAGCTTCAGCATTATAATAATAATAATAATGAACCTTGCATTTGACATAGCGCATTTCACATCTTCCAGACTGTGTCTCAAAGCGCTTCACAGAATATACCGTAAAGTGAATTGACTGTATATTTTGAGGGTGAATTGCGCACGGCAGCGTCCCCCACACACAAACAGTCGTGGATTGAAATGACCAAATTGTTATTTTTTTTGGAAGGCTTATTATTAGGTGTGGAGTAAGGAAACTTGCCCAAATTTTCGTCCTGACCTGGCTGGACTCAAACCTAGGTCTCTCGCTTGTAAAGCAAGTGCTCTAACCACTGAGCTACAGGTCTCTAGCTACAGGTCTCTTGCAGTTTTTCTTCCCAAATTGCCCAAAAGATTTCTTTGGTTTTCTGTTTCGAGTCCACGCTAGAGCTATTTCCTCACCCCACCCCCCCTCTCACCCTCTCTTTCCATTTAAATGCGCAATACATTTACATCCACATATATACTGTATATATATTTAACACAGAATCGGGTACAGATAGATACTAAGCATCACTTCTGCAAATTTAAATGGCATCGCTATCGGCAAGCGATCATGAACGTGTCAGACCACTTGAAACATCTGGACGTGTGAAGCAAGCCAGATAACCGTAGCCAGTCAATAGCACACACAGCAAAGGTTTGTTCCGACTAACCACAGAGGGAGTTCTGAAGTTCTGTGTTAATAGGTTCCTTAGGTCAAAAGAAAAGCGAGGATTTTTTTTTTCTCTCTCTCTCTCTCGCTCTCGCTCTCGCTCTCTTTATTGATGAAAAGTGCTTTCAAATACCGGGGTCCCGACGGGCTTGCTACCCGAGATCAGAAAGCTACCGAATCTGGTTTGAAGCCATTCCAAAATAAGCCTTCAGTGTCGGTGACCCACCAAATAGCTTCTGCCACGCTGATTTCCACCCAGAGACGTCTGAAGCCAAACAGCGGGTGGACCCGAAGGTTAAACGCTCGCAGCGGGGAATGCTGCCGCGCGTTTCTTTTTTTGAAAGAACTTTGCGGGTTTAGCGGCTGCCGCGTTTCGCCCACATATACACAGTCAATTCACTTTACAGTGTATTCTGTGAAGTCTAGAAGCTGTGAAAAGCGCCATATCAAATGCAAGGATTATTATCATCGTTATTCTGGGACCTTTACCCCACGTGAGGAGCGCTAGATAAACACAAATTGTTGTTGCTGTTGTTGCTGTTGCTGCTGCTCGGTGCGGTTGCGAGAATGTGGTACCAAAGGGATTTACCGTTTAACCATCGAGTACATTTGTTTTGTGTCGGCCGGGTGTCTGACACACGCGGCAACCCTTCATCATGTTTACAGATGCGTCCAAACCAAAACTGAGTTTCCATATGTGTGTGTGTGTGTGTGTGTGTGTATGTATCTGTGTGTAATGTGGGTGTGTATCTGCATGTGTGTGTGGGTGTGCCTGTGTATGTATGTATGTATGTGTGTATGTGTGTATGTGTGCGTGTATGTGTGTGCCTATGTATGTGTATCTGTGTGTGGGTGTATCTGTGTGTGTGTGTGTATGTATGCCATCCACACACGGAAATCTCTCTCTGTGTTTAGAACGGAATGCCTACTCTCTCTCCCCCCCAGTGACCTAACCTGCTTGCCTAATTCCAGAGCCTACCAGGCACAGGTTGGCGAGAGCTAAGGCTTGGGTACTACAGAGTGTGCGTTAGGGTAACTGCCTGGGTTAGGGTGAGGGGTCTAAACCAGCTAAAAAACCACCTTAAATGTCTCATCATTGAGATCACGCTGCTTTGTCCAGCTAGGACCACCCCACCCTCGATGGCTTTTCACTGCCAGTGGTTATCAGGAGCTGAGTAACAAGGTGGATTTGATTCCGATATTCAGTTACCAAGCACGTAACGTTGTGGTATAATCCCCCACCGCAAGGAGGAAGGTAGTCATTTTCCTACAGTGCAGGAAAATGCGTGGAAGGAGAATAGTCACCCAACTGACGGCAAATAGTCATTCGGGCAGTTTCGCTATCAATTTTCCTTCTGAATGTATTTCGCAATCCTTGCTGAGTAAAACTGGGCAAGGGGATAGCCAGTGTACAGCAATCAACCGATTCACGTTACACGTTTATAATAATAAGAAGAATCCTTACATTTAATATAGCGCTTTTCGCGTTCTTCTAGACGTCTCAAAGCGCTTCGCAAAATATTCACCATGTAAAGTGAATTGACTGTAAATATCAGTGGGAGAAACGCGGCAGCCAGTTGCGCACAGCAGCGTCCCCCACAAACAGCCGTGGATTGAAATGACCAATTTATTATTGTTTTGTTGAGGGATTATTATTATTATTAGGCGCGTGTGTGTGTGTGTGTGCGTGTGGAGTAAGGAAAGTTGCCTAAGGTTTCGTCCTGCTTGGAATCGAACCCAGTTCTCACGCTCTAACCATTGAGCAACAGGACTCTATACTGCGTTGTCATTTTGAATTCCGATTTGCTTTTCCCAGATGTGCTACTGCTTTACCTCCCAACAACTCATCCCCTGGCTCCTATCCACCCCCCCCCCTCCCCTCCCCCACTTATTTGCTTCCTCCAATAGAGCCCTTATTTCCCGTTTAGCTCCTCCAAGTCAACCCTTACTTCCTGTTTGCCTTCTCCCCTTCCCCCCCCCCCCCCCCACCCCCACTCCCAACCCCCCAAATCAGCTCCGATTTCCTGTTTGCCTCTCCACTCAGATCCTGTCTTCCGTTCACCTCCCACACTCAGCCTCCTTGAGTCAGACCCAACTGACCACTTGGCTTGACTCCCACCTCACAGCCTTCTCTTCACCAGTCCCTGTCCCGTGACATGCGGGCAGTTCCCATCACTGAGCTCCCAGACGCAGCGTAACACTCAGTGTGGCTCATCGTCACTGTCTGTGTTATCAGTTGCAATGGGCAACGAGACAGAGCGAAATGGCGTGAGGATGCCCTTTTCGTCATATCATTGTGTGTGCATATGTGCGCGTGGGTGTGTGTGTGCGTTTGTGTGGGTCTGTGTGTGAGGGTGAGGCGGGAGAGAGGCTGGGAGTCGGGGGGGGGGGGGGGGGGTTTAACGACTCATCTCCTCCCACCCAACTGGATTTTTGGTCCGAGTCAACATCGAGCGAAAGGTTAAGCAAATTAGACGTGAGACCTATTTTGCTCTCGGCTAATAAAAACTCGGGAGCCCCTGACCCTGTAATCTATTCAACACTTAAGGAGGAAATCCTTTGTCATGGCTTGAGAACGGCAGGAATCAGTTGTATAAAGTCTCTTATCTGCGAGCGCAGTCTGGCTGCAGACAGCTTCCTGCATCTGTGCCCTATTCATTCGGGCGACGTCGCATCTTGTCTCGATCTGATTTCTCTCAAACAACCGCGGCACAATGGAGGGCACAGAAGGTCGACCGAGGATTGCGTCGCCGCCCAACCGTCCGTGAGGCTGCTCGGGCCATATTCGTAGCGATAACAGAGGCAATGATAGCATGCTTCCCGATTGACACAAGGTCTTTCGGGGGGGGGGGGGGGGGGGGGGGTCGGTGTCAAATCACAGTGAAGTTCAAATTGCGCACGTTGCGTTACAATAAAATCGGCGGCTCGCTCCGCGTCCGGCCGTGGGACACTCGGCTGTTTGGGGGGCGCATTGCCCCCCGCAATGCGCTCAGTCACGTCACTTTAAAGTATATCCTGTGAAGCACTTTTGAGGTGTCTCAACGATGTGATCAGGCGCTATGTCAAACGCAAAGATTGTTAGTCTTATTATTAATTGGCATTTGCCTGCAAGTAAGTGTACACTCACTGCACTGGTTCCTGTGATGAGCTGTGAGACATCTCGACGATGTGTCAAGTGTAAGGGTTAGCGAATGTAGCTCAGTGGTTAGAGCGCTCGCCTTACAAGGGTGAGACCTGTGTTCGAATCCAGGCAGGTCAGGGCGAAACCTTGGGCAAGTTTCCCTTCTCCACATACACACACACACAATAATCCATTCAAGAAAAAACTACCATCATAAAAATTGGTCATTTCAATCCACGACTGTTTGTGTGGGGGGGGGACGCTGCTGTGCGCAATTGGCTGCCGCGTTTCGCCAACAAATACATACAGTCAATGCACTTTACAGTATATTCTGTAAAACGCTTTGAGACGTTGATAAAATATGAAATATAAAATATGAAATATTTTATCAAGTGCAAGGATTATTATTATTACAGTGGTATTATTATTATAATTCAAGGATTGTGAGATTGCGCCCGCGCGGGGGTGGATGTGGGTTGGGGTGGGGGGAGGGAGACAAACTGGTCGTCTTAATCCGAAAGATGGTTTCTTTGTTGAACGCCACGAAGAAATGGCTTTGGCCAAATCTCTGTACGATTCCCGTAGGAGATTGACAAATGGACGGCGAGTCACCACCGGGATATCCCCAGTGGGGCCAGTCAGAAACAAAGGGAGACAGAAAAACCAATTGAAAAAATAAACCGTGAAGAAACTAAATGAAAATGACTCATTGGAGATCTGAGTATCGAGATAAGCCTTGAAATAACAGGGGGAGAAAAAAAATAACAGAGAGAATGCAAAAGAAAATAGAAAATACTGTACCGACAAGCCAGAGAACCGCAATCAGCGTCCGATAGTCACAGACAGGTCAGGGTTCGAGAAGCAGGGTGCGATACATAGTCCTGAGCTGGGACATTTCTAAAATGTTAACCTTTCCTCCAACCTGCTATTATCAGGCGTGCGCGCGCGTGTGTGTGTGTGTGCGGAGGAAGGAAACTTGCCCAGGGTTTCACCCTGACCTGCCTGGATTCGAACGCAGGTCTCATGCTTGTAAGGCGAGTACTCTAACCACTGAGCCACAGGAGCTCCAGAAGACATTTGCAAACACACGTACACCTATGTGTATGGGGAGGACAGGTTTGCTGGGCTATGGGGAGTGCGATTGATTTGGACAGCTCTTTTAAAAAGAACCAGCACGGACATGATGGGCCGAATGGCCTCCGGCTGTGCTGTATAATTCTACGATTCTATGAAGACACACGGATACTAGCGCACTAATCATATTACACACACACCATACACAAACACACCACATACGCATTGTTACACAATGCTACTCGTACACCATATACGCAGACAGTTACAGCTACTCGTACACCATATACGCAGACAGTTACACACACATGCGCAGTTACACGCGGTTCACGTACGCACATACATCGTACATGCTCAATTACACACACGCACACACAACACGCACATCACACGGGTGCGGTAAAACACACACACATCAGACAGGCACAGTTATCCACACACGCGCGCACGCACACACGGGCGCACACACACACACGGTTACACATTGAGCTAAAGACCGCCAAATGAGAGGCCCCCCCCAAAAAAAAATCGCTCCTTGGTCAGAGGAATTTGCCTCTCGGACCACTGTGTCCCTCATTACGACAGTCCACGTTAATGGTACTGTCAGCCCTGAGTCACCGAGACCACTTACGAGGGTGTTAGCAACCGCCTTGAAGAGCATTCCGGGCTTCGCTAGCCAGAGCCAGAGCCAGAGCCAGAGCCAGAGCCAGAGCCAGAGCCAGAGAGCATGAGAGGCGAGGAATCCGTGGAACGGTTCAAGACCCGACACAGCCCGAGTTCGGAAAGCAACGTAATAATAATAATAATAATAATAATAATAATCCTTGCGTTTGATATCGCAGCTTTTCACATCTTATCGACGTCTCAAAGCGCTTCGCAGAATATACTGTCAAGTGAATGGACTGTATATATTTGTGGGCGGAACGCGGCAGCCAATTGCGCACAGCAGCGTTTCCCCCCCACACAAACAGCCGTGGGTTGAAATGGCCCATTTATTGCTATGTATTTATTTAGTGAGGGATTATTTTCAGGCGGGTGGAGTCAGGAAACTTGCTCAAGGTTTGCCCGAGGCTGAGCCAGTGGGGAGAGAGGGGGGAGGGGAAGGTGACTACAAGCACGGTGGTCGGTCGAAGAGAAAGGTCTTCAGGCGCGACCGAAAGATGGGAAAGGAGGTGGGGGGTGGGGGGGGGGGTGAGGCAAAGGGGTTGAGGGAGAGAGAGTTCCAAAGCTTCGGGGTGGGGGTGGTGGTGGGGGGGGGGCGTTAGTGGCTGAAGGCACGGCCACCGATGGTGGAGCGGAGGATTCGGGGGGACAAGGATGGAGGCCAGATCCAATCGAGCGTAGGCAGCGAGTGTTGCTGTGAGGAGAGACTAGGTTAGAGATAACGCAATGCCATGGCTGAGCTCAATTCTGACTGTCCGGGGAGGTGACGAGGGGGTGGGGGGGGCTTCGTGCCCGAACCTTGCGAATCTGTGACCCTGCAGAAGGGAAATGGTTATTTTTTTCTCTCTCTCTCTCAACTGCTGGTGGAGTAGTCTCGTCAAGGTTAACGGTGTATTGTTCTGTGTTCCATTCCGCTTTTCCCATCGTAAAATATATTGTATCATAATTGAGGTGGGGGGTGGGGGTGGGGGGAGGGGAGGCGGTGGCGTGAGGGAGAAGCATTCAACGAAGGGCAGTGAAGGATCTCTCGTGTTTGCAAGAGTACAGACGTGAAGCCTGGGAGTGGCGTGTGTGTGTGTGTTGGGGGTGTGGTGAGGTATATATTGTTAAGTTATTTGAATAGGCAAAGGGTGGGACGATTGATGGTGGGAGGGAGGAGGGGTGGGGGCTGGGGGCACCTTTGTATTTCACCCCCCCCCCCCCCCCCACCCCATCTTCCTTCTTTGTATCTTTGTGTGTCAGCCTGGCTCAATCGATAATCAGTCTCCCTGTTCAGTGCAAGTTTCTCCTCTGTCTGATCGGGTGGACGTTTAAAGATTCCATCAGCGCTGGACGAAAACAGAAGCGAGTTTCTCTCTCCCGGTGTCCTGGCCAAATCTCTCCCCCAACCGCCCTCTCACCCAACTGCCCCCCCCACTCCCCCGAGTAAAATAAAACGAGCTCTTGTAGCTCAGTGGTTTAGAGCACTCGCCTTACAAGCGTGTGAGACCTGTGTTCGAATCCAGGCAGGTCCGGGCGAAACCACGAGCAAGTTTCCTTACTCCACACACACACACGCCTAATAATAATCCGTCCCCCCCAAAAAAACCACAATAAGAAAATTGGTCATTTGAACCCACGACTGTTTGTGTGGGACGCCGCTGTGCGCGTTTGGCTGGTGCGTTTCGCCCGCGCATATATATACAGTCGATTCACTTTACAGTGTATTATGTGAAGCGCTTTGAGACGTCAAAAGCTTTGCTATCTCAAATGCGAGGATTAATAGTATTACAGCATTATTATTATGATGTTCCTACGAATCCCTGCCACTCGCTGAGACAAAATGGTGCGATTTTCCACGCGAGCGCTTGCGGTGATTAAGGCCTGATTCAGTTCTAGGAGGGCATTCAGGAAACGAGGTTGAATGCCAATGCCGTAGCGTAGATTGTTGCTGCTGCCATCACCCGGGCGGGAGTTTCACACGTCAACCCTTCACACTGGTCACGAGAGATCTGTGCTTTCCTTCCCCCCTTGAAAACAATACTCTCTCTCTGTCTCTCTTTCCTTCTCTCTCTATCCCGTCACTGCTTTGAACACGCAAAATAGAAATAACAATAATAATAATAATCCTTGCGTTCGATAGAGCGCCTTACCCCGTCACGCAACGTACTGTAAAGCGGAGTGACTGTGCGTTTGGCGGGCGAAATGGAAAGACTTCCATTGTAGCTTTTTAATTTTTTTAAATATCACCTGGGGGATGGATGAGGATGGGGAAGGGAGGTTTATAGAACCATAGAAAATTTACAGCACAGGTGGAGGCCATTTAGCCCACAAGTGTATCGTCAGCTCCTGTAGCTCGGTGGTTTAGAGCACTGGCCTTCCAAGCGTGTGAGACCTGTGTTCGAATCCAGGCAGATCAGGACGAAACCTTGGGCAAGTTTCCCTACTCCACACACACGCCTAATAATAATCCAGCCCAAAACAAACACAATAATAAAAATTGGTCATTTCAACCCACGACTGTTTGTGTGGGGGACGCCGAGTGTGTGCGATTGGCTGCCGCGTTTCGCCCACAAATATACAGTCAATTCGCCCCCCGCCCCCACCACCCCATCCTAATTGTCCACCATCCACCCCCACTCAGTAAAAATTGTTCATTCACTTCACGGCTCTTTTTAGCCTACGGAAAAGTCACAAAATAACACAGTCACACATATCTTCTCAGTCTCTTTGATGAACCATTTCTGGACAGAGCGTGGAGGGGGCAAGGTTACTTTGGTGTTCAACATATCATACATATTTCTCCGATGGCTGGGGGTGGGGGTGGGGGTGGAACAGACAGCTTGGGGCTTGTACAACACAAAAAAAAAGAAAATTAGGTCCCAAAACTCTTTGTGAAGGTCTTTTTTCCCCTTCCATTAAAAAAAAAGAGGCATTTAAGACCAAAGACCCTAATTACAAGGCACAAACTTCGGTTACACTGAAGGTTTGTTGCTTCGTGCATCAAAGACTGACAGACCCACTTGGAAAGTTATTTGTTTGGGAGTGCACGCATTCCAAGCGGTTCACCTGGTCGTAAGCAGAGGAGAGAGGAGAGTGAGAGATGAAAGGGAGATGTCGCGGAGCTCAGCTTGCACAGGTGAACGTCGGATTTCAAACGGGATTAAGAAAAGGGTCTTGAACCCGCCACCTTCTGACACCCCACCCACCCCCACCACAAAACTGACCGATCCTGACCGAGCCACGCTGACACGAGAACAAACGCACCTCACGCCCCGCCTCGCCTTTTGCGTTCCACCCTCCGAATCACATGCTCCCATACTTCTGATGATCCCTTGAAATCACAGATTTGTGAGTGGAGCTCCTTGCACTCAGTGGTTAGAGCACTCGCTTTGCGAGCTGTTCGAATCCAGGCAGGTGTTCGAATCCAGGCAGGTCAGGGCGAAACCTTGGGCAAGTTTCCTTACTCCAAACAATCACACACACACACACACACACACACACACACACACGACTAATAATAATCTGTCAAAAAAAACCACAATAATAAAAATTGGTCATTTCAATCCACGACTGTTTGCGTGGGGGGATGCTGCTGTGCGCAATTGGCTGCCGTGTTTCGCCCACAAATATATACAGTCAATTCACTTTACAGTACATTCCATGAAGCGCTTCGAGACGTCGATAAGATGTGAAAAGCGCTATATCAAAAGCAAGGATTATTATTAATATTATTATGATTATTATAAACTGTGTTGACAAACGAATGGGCTGTTAAAGCTACACCTGCTTAATTAATACGTGGTGGGTGGCACACCGATCGATGGTACCAGGCTGGCAGCGAATTCCCCAGCAGAAATCTTTTGCTGAATAAGGGAATGTACTCGCAGGATTTCAGCCAGAAATCGGAGTCATGTATCCTGACGTCTAAGCGAACAAAACAAAATTTGCCTCGGGCAATGTTTCGCTTCCAACAAAGTGGTTTCCTTCTATGTTTCGGATCTTCTGAAGGTTGTAACCGAAGACAAAAGCAATTTAGAAACAGAATTCTCCTGCCACTCTTCTCCTCTCTCCACTCCCAAAGGCACTTAAATCCACTTTCCGTCGACTTGTTAAAGTTTAATAGGCCCCCGGTCGCCTCCCGCTACCTCCTCTCTCTCTTTCCCCCCACCCCCCCCCACCCTCCCCCCCCCCCCCACCCCCCTCCCCCATTTGTCAGGAGATAGAGGAGAGTGTGAGAGGGTAGCTCTCTGGACTCAGAGACAGAAGGTCATAAGTTTGACAAGCCACCAATGGAGCTTGGAATTCACACACAGTCGAGGCTGGCGCTGAAATATAGCATCGCCTTCTCGAAAGTGGATGCATTGCTAAACTAATGATCCATCTGTGTCTTTTCCTCGGCAATACGCGAAAAGAGAGGGGAGTCTGCTTTCTAGGTCCTGGTCAGTCATCTCCCAGCTAAAAACTGTACATTCGCTTTGTGGCTGATTGTGGGTACGTCGTGCGCAAATTTAGTTGCCAAGTTGGTCTAGAGAACGACAGTCACCCACAATTTACAGTCAGTCCTGTGTAGAGCCATGGGGACATCCTCCCGATGTAAAAGGCACGATATAAACGTAGATTTGTTGTGGAGTATAATAATAATTCATAATATTTTTTTTAATGACATCAATAATTAATATTATTGGCTCTCAATAATAATAATTATTATTATTATATGACTATATATGTATAATTGTTGTATAGCAATATAATGTGGATCTCCTGTAGCTCAGTGGTTAGAGCACTCGCCTTACAAGCGGGAGACTTGTGTTCGAATCCAGGCAGATCAGGGCAAAACCTTGGACAAGTTTCCTTACTTCACACACACACACACACCTAATAATAATCCGTCCCCCCAAAAAAACAACCACAATAATCAAAATTGCTCATTTCAATCCACGACTGTTTGTGGGGGACGCTACTGTGCGCAATTGGCTGCCGCGTTTCGCCCACAAATATACAGTCAATTCACTTTACAATATATTCTGCGAAGCGCTTTGAGATGTTGATAAGATGTGAAAAACGCTATATCAAATGCGAGGATTATGATTATTATTCATTATTATTATAACTTGGAGATTTTCCCAGTTCTTAAAAAAAAGGCTTTCCAAGTCAAGAATTTTCCGAGATTTTCTATGAACCCGAATTTTCAATCACAGAAGTGTCTCACAGGCTAAGACCAGATGGAAATTGCAAACCGACTACCCTGATCGCCACAAACATTATTTATTGTTTAAGCGTGCGGGGACTGCTGAAATGGGATTGAAGGTGTGTGGCTGTGTTTTCATCCTGTCTAGGTCTGACCTATCAAGCTCCCGAACTGACAATTCGCAAGAAGGAGATCGTTGTGGAAGCGAATGAAGCCGTCACAATCACGTGCAGGTGAGTTCCGAGTTCGTTCGACCTCGTATTGTGAGAGTTTTCCGCTGTTTCCCCCCTCGTTCCCCTTCCCCGCCCGCCCGCCAGCCTCACCTCACGCCCTGGCAGCTTTCGGTCGGTCGGTCGGCCGTCATATAATAATATTAATAATGATAATAATCCTTGCAGTTTGATATAGCGCTTTTCACGTCTTATTGACGTCTCACAGCGCATCCCAGAATATACTGTAAAGAGAACTGACTGTATATATTTGTGGGCGAAACGCCGCAGCCGATTGCGCACAGCAGCGTCCCCCACACAAACAGTCGTGGATTGAAATGAGCAATCTTTATTATTGCTATTTTTTGACGGATTATTATTAGGCGTGTGTGTGTGTGTGTGTGTGTGTGGAGTACATTGTGCGCAAGGAAGGAAACTCGCCCAAGGTTTCGCCCTGACCTGCTTGGATTCGAAACACAGGGCTTTGTAAGGCGAGCGAGTGCGTGCTCTAACCCCTGAGCCAGGAGCTAATCTCATAACGGTTTATTCACAGGGGCCAGAAACGCATGAGCTGGTCGGGTCCCAACCTGGAAGGTGGGGCGAAAGGCAGATTCAGTGCAATCAACTATCAGTGTGAAGACCAGCACTGTAGCAATCTAACCCTGAGCAGGACCCAGTACAATGATACAGGATATTACACTTGCTACGATCAAATCACCACGGGAACTAAGAACCTCGGAGGGCGAGTCTATTTATTTGTCAGAGGTAAGCAATCCAGTTGGAAAACATCCCACCCCCCACCGTGTCTCCAATGAAACTCGTTCACACGTATATAAACGGAACTCCCCTTGACTGAGATGCCTTCAGATGCCAGGCATAGTAAAATAACACAGGGGAAACACACACAGACACACACAGACAGACAGACACACACAGACAGACACACACAGACACACACACACACAGACACATGCACATGCGCATACCTCTGAGTGTGAACTTCATTCGGATCGTAACTCGGCTAACGGGCGAAAATAATAGGCAAACTGACACTACAGTGTGATGAGTAACAGCCCAAACTCACTCATGGTACTGTGTCAAGTCAATACTCAACGCCACAAAAACCACTGAAAGTAACCACACTGGAATTTTTTTCTTCAGTCAGAATAGCTTTCAAGGAAATCAAGTTGGTTTGTCAACGAATATGAAAGTAACCCTAAGGCTATTACTGTACCGTGATGAAAATACTTCGACTAATAATAATCCTTGCATGTGATATAGTGCCTTATCACGTCCTCTCAAACTCTCAAAGTGAAGTGACTGTACATTTGTGGGCTAAACGGGGCAGCCAATTGCACACAGCAGCGTCCCCACAAACAGTCGTAGATTGAAATAACCATTTTTTTTTGGAGGGATTATTATTAGGCGCGCGCGTGTGTGTGTGTGTGTGTGTGTGTGGAGTAAGGAAACTTGCCCAAGGTTTCGCCCTGACCTGCTTGGAATTGAACCCAGGTCTTTCCCTTGTAAAGCGAGCGCTCTAACCACTGAGCTACAGGACTCCAAAAATGTAGCCAATGTTACCGAAAGCAACTGATCTTAACTCTTTAGGTTCAGAAATAACCGATGATACCATATTGGCTGAAGCTGGTATTATATTTACTGAGGCAAGCGCACACTACAAAACTTTGCAAACAGGAACAGAACAATACCAGACAACTGTTTCTGTAACTTCCGCAAATTTTTAATGTTATACTGCTTATTGGCGCACATTGATTTATGCATGAAACATAAAATAAATCCAATGATTCGACTAAATCTGACACTGAGATTCAGGAAACGCAGCCTCGAAATGAGGGTACATTTCGAAATGAAGGATGTGCAGTGTCAAGCGTTATTCAGGGAAGTGAATGCAAGGGGATTTTGTGGGACGCGGGATGGGGGGGGGGGGCGGGGGGGAGGTGGGGGAATGTCAGATCATTTCAAAGGAAACGTTTGCTATTCTCTTCTGCTTGTGAACCAGACCGAGAATATATCGGAAATATTGCTCGTTCCCTATTGTTTCCTGTGACTTTTTTTTGTGTGTGTGGGTGGGTTTGGTTGCGCTTCCCGTATTGCAACAGGACAGTCTGTCGAGTCGGTCTCGAGACATTCAGACACAGCGATGGGGCGGTGGTGGTGGGGGGGGGGGGGGCGTGACTTGTTGTCTGACGCATTGTCACTCACTGAGCGAAACTTCTACGCTCAAAATAATTTTCCGACCAAATAAAGAAGTGATTCAAAAACAGCGTGATGAGTAACAGTCCATCCAAACTCACTTGTGGTATTTTGGGTCAACTCAACACTCAACTCGGCGATTAGAGCGCTCGCCTTGCAAGAGCGAGAGACCTGGGTTCGATTCCAGGAAGTGGAATCGAACCCATTGGGGCAAGTTTCCACACTTACTCCACACATCTGATAATAATCCCTCAAAATATTAATAATAATAATAATAATGAAATAGTTCATTTCAATCCACGACTGTTCGTGGGGGACGCTGCTGTGCGCAATTGGCTGCCGCGTTTCGCCCACGAATGTACAGTCGCTTCACTTTACAGCATGTTCTGTGAAGCGTCTTTGAGACGCCTGGAAGATTCGAAAAATGCTACATCAAATTCAAGGATTATTGCTATTTGATAAGCCTTGCATACACATGTAAGAAGTCATTTGAAGGCAATACAGTACCAGTTAGGAGGCACTGATATCAATGAAAAGTGCCTTTTAGCAAGCCTAATGCTATGGCTGTCTCACAATTTCCAAGTGATTTCGTTGTACGTCCACACGAAGGTAAAGCTAACAGTCTCTTGTATTTTCACTCTCAGACGATCAAAACCCCTTTGTAAATATCTACGAAGATTACCCCAAGCTGATAATGTTGGACGAAAGCAAGGAATGGGTGGTAATTCCCTGTCGAGTCACGGCGCCAGAACTCCGCGTCACTCTGTGGACGGTAAGATTCAAGAGTTTTTCTCTTTGATAATAATAATATTATTAATAACAATAATCCTTGCATTTGATGAGACGCTCTGAGACGCCGTCCAGCGTGGAGAGCGCTATATAAATTGAAGTTGTTGGTGTTGTTGTTGTTGATAGAGCGCTTTTCATGTCTTCTAGACTGTGTCTCAAAGCGCTTCACGGAATAATACTGTCAAGTGAATTGACTGTATATATTTTGTGGGCCAAACGCGGCAGCCGATTGCGCACAGCAGCGTCTTCCCCACCCCCCCCACCCACAAACAACAGAACGACGCATCAACTGCGAAATAGGCTCACTATAAACTACCCAAACAAGCTGGCGAGGAGATCGCTGATACGAATGGGTGGCTCGATTAACACAGGCATGAGTTAGTTACCAATTTAGGTTTACTTAATGACGTCCGAGCTCCCGATAATTAAATACTTAATCATCGGTGCAGATAAACAGGTGCAAGCCCACTGCAGTTTTCTACGAACTGCGGAATTAAAGTCACCAATAAAAAAAACTGCTCCGTCCCTCTGATGAATGGGGCATCGTGCGAAGCCAATCAGATTAACGATAAAGGCGGTAAATAAGGTGGGGAAATACATACATCAAAGCCATGTTCAGAATCAAGTTGTTTTTGACATCCATTGGGATTTGTTGTTAAGTCATTGTCTGTGTTTCTCTATGAATGCTTATTTAATAATAAGAAGAAGAAGAATCCTTACATTTGATATCGCAGCTTAACACGTCTTTGAGATAATAAAATAATAATAATCCTCGCATTTTGATATAGCTCAGAATATACTGTAAAGTGAATCGACTGTATATTTGTGGGCGAAACGCGGCAGCCGATTGCGAACAGCAATGTCCCCACAACAACAGTCACGGATTGAAATGACCAATTTTGGGGGGGAGGGATTATTATTAAGGCGTGTGTGTTTGTGTGTGTGTGTGGAGTAAGGAAACTTGCCCAAAGTTTCGCCCTGATCTGCCTGGATTCGAACACAGGTCTCAACGCTTGTAAGGCGAGCATTGTAACCGCTGAGTTACAGGGATCTAGATGTCCGAAAGAGCTTCACGGAATATACCGTGATAAGTGAATTTGGCTCGGCGAAAAGCGGCAGCCGATTGTGCGCAGCGGCGTCTCGCAAATTTGCCGCGAATTGAGTGACCAAATTATTATGTATTATTTTTATTCTTTTTTTGTTTGTTATTTGTGACTGACACAGAGAAGTGATGTCGGGCTGGGTTCCAGCTGCAACGCGCGAGATGTGTAGCACAGAGACAGTCTGTCTGCTTCCTGCTCGCGGAGAGGAAGCTCAGAGAGAGCCTTTAAAGTCCCATTTAGAAACATTCTCTACCGAGTCTTCAGAAACACAGGAAAACATAACTGGGAGGCAGAGTGGGGTGGGGGGGAGGGGGGGGGGGGGCAGGGAGAGGTGGGGCTGGTGGGGGGGAGGAATATTTACGTTTTTCTACACGCCTTTTCCTTTGGCAAACATTGACTGAAAATGTATTGTGAAATGATTCGGACGATTCCTGGAGTGGTTCGCTACCGATTTCCTGTGCGTGCATGTGTGTGTGTGTGTGTGTGTGTGTGTGTGTGTGAGAGGGCAGTTGTTCCGTTAATACCCGGTTCAGTTGCAATCCACGGGCTGCAAAGCGTTTTAATGTCCGCGCGCCTGAAAAAGAATCCCTCGCGAACAAAAAAAATATATCGGTCATTTCAACCCGCGACCGTTCGCGGGGGGGGGGGGGAAACGCTGCTGCGCGCAATTGGCTGCCGCGTTTCCCCCACGCATACACACAGTCACTTCACTTTACAGTATATCCTGTGAAGCGCTTTGAGACGAAGCGAGGCGAAGGGTTTTGCGGGATGGAATTCCAGAGTGTGGGAAACAGAGAGGCTGAAAGCCCAGCCACCGAAACAGCCGTGAAGTGAACAACCGATTTTATCCGAGGGCTGGGGTAACGGGGAATTGTTGACCAGGGCATCGGGAGAGAGGAACTCCCTTCTCTTTCTCCCTTTGAACAAACAGCGCAGCGAGATGTTTTAACGTCGACCTGATCAGACAGACACGGACGGCCACGCGGTTTCACGTTTTATCCGAGGGACTGCGTTTCCGGCAGCAATGCATTTGAGCGTCAGACGAGACTGCGAGTCCCAACGTGGGAGTTGAACCCGCAACCTTCTGCCTCGCGAACAAGAGAGCCACAGTCTGAGCCAGACTGACAGCGATGCACGCAGCACTCAAATACACACACACCCGGGGATGGGAGTGAGGAAAACATCAATCTTTTAGCATCAGACATTTACACGAAGGGGGCACGAAAAGAAAGCGTCAGTTCAATTCGAAGCTGCTTGTGATTTCTGTTTCCTTGTATCCTCGTCATCGAGGGGATTCCTTTGGCCGACCTTAAAACCCCACGGCTGTTTGTGGGGGGGTGCGCTGCTGTGCGCAATTGGCTGCCGCGTTTCGCCCACAAATATACCGTCAGTTCAACTTTACAGTATGTTCCGTGAAGCGCTTTGAGACGTCCAGAAGACGTGATAAGGCGCTATATCAAATAACAATAATATAATAATAATAATCCTTGCATTTGATACAGCGCTTTTTGCATCTTATCGACGTCTCAAAGCGCTTCACAGAATATACTGTCAAGTGAATTGACTGTATATGTTTGTGGGCGAAACGCGGCAGCCGATTGCGCACAGCAGCGTCCCCCACAAACAGTCGTGGATTGAAACGACCAATTTTATTATTGTAGGGTGTTTTTTTTGGGGGGGGGGACAGATTATTATTAGGCGCGTGTGTGTGTGTGTGTGTGTGGGGTAAGGAAACTTGCCCAAGGTTTCGCCCTGACCTGCCTGGATTCGAACACGGGTCTCACGCTTGCTTGTAAACCGAGTGCTCTAACCACCGGAGCCCCAGGAGCTCCAACGCAAGGGATTATTTAATCTAATTATTCTGATTGGTGATGTGACAACAAACGTGTGTCGGCTCTGGTTGTGGCCGGGCGAGAGCGCCAACGCCCTGACGGATTTCTCTGTTGGTCACCCAGGGCGAAAGTGTCTTCGAGACGAACGGAGTCAGCAACGTCTGGGATGCGAAGCAAGGCTTCATCATCCGCAGACCCGAATTCCTCCGCGTTCTCCCTCACATGCTCAAATGCCAGACTGCGGTGAAGCACGAGACGTTCAAAACCTACTACCTAATGCACATCGAAGGTTGGTTTGAAGGTCGAATTCAAGATGACAGATTTACAGAGCGCCCTTCGGGTCGGGAGGACGTCCCAAGGCATCGAGCAAGGAAGAGGGGCAGGATGGGGGAGGGGAGGGGAGGGGAGGGGAAGGGCGGGAGAGAGTTAGAAGGGGAGGGGAGAGAGTTGGGAGGGCGGCAGAAGGCAGGGGGGCAGAGAACCTTTCAAGGCCTGTTGTTGTTGTTGATTAACGCTACCCCAACCCGTGAGAAAGGCGTTATATTAAACGCGAGATTCTCAATTTGTTAATGCCTACTGTCCCCCCAAATTGGAAGGTGGCTCACAGCAAGTCCCCTCCGCTGTGTTAACCTGATGCGTTTGCAGCTGGGAATCTTGGTTCCGTTTATTCCAAGCGCTTTTTGAACTGAAACATAGCACAATTACTGCTCCGTCGGCTGTGTAAACCGCTGGACGTACGTAAGATCAGAGGAGAATGATTCATTCTGAAGCACTTCCAATGTAACCGAGCCTCGCACCCCCCATGTTATCTGGAGGGAAACGATGTGATTTCTTCTCTTCTTTTTCTCTCCTCAGTCGAAGGTGTTGATAACGTTTGGCTTAACGTCAGTGATAAAGTCAGGCTGCTCGCCGGCGAGACGCTGGTGATTAAATGCACAGCAGCCATCCCCCTGAACAGCAGAATCGACTTTCGTTGGAATTTTCCCCGGCAAACGGTAAGTCTCCCTCCGCGGCCTTCTCGACAAAAACGCTGACCAAAACGTCGGCTCCCGTAACTCAGCGCGCCTAATAATAATCCTTCCGAAGAAAAAAAAACACAATAATAAAAAAGATTGTCATTTCAATCCACGACCGTTTGCGTGGGGGGACGCTGCTGTGCGCAATTGGCTGCCGCGTTTCGCCCACAAATATACGCAGTCATTTCACTTCACGGCAGATTCTGTGGAGCGCTTTGAGACGTCGATAAGATGCGAAAAAAGCGCTCTAACAAATGCAAGGATCATTATTATTATTATTATTATGATGATTATTATTATATATAAGCAACGGGAACGATTTTGCCATCTTTCCCAATGGATTTCTTCATTGAGAAAGGTTGGGGGTGACATCCGTGAGTCCGGTTAATCCGCGAGGAAAATCGTGTCACGGGGCCTGGGAGTGAGACCCCACCTCAACGATCGTTAGGGCGACCTCTTGAGAAATGGCGACGGGGTTTGCAAAGGAGGTTTGCGAGTCCCTCTGTGTGTCACTGACAGCCGCCCCGCGCCACGCACTGCGTGAAGGACTGCTCTGTGGAAATGCAAGTTGTTGTTGTCGCTGCGGCGAATGTCGCATGGCACCAATCGATCGATCGATCCATCCATCGATCAAAACTTACATTTATACAGCGTTTTTCACGTCGCTGAGGACGTCCCAAGGCGCCGTACAGTCAGGTAGGGACAAGAGCAGGTGAGAGGAGGGGCCGGGGGGCAGGACGAAGGAGAGTAGGAAAATTGACTGTGTATTTGTGGGCGAAACGCGGCAGCCAAATTGCGCACAGCAGCGTCCCCACAAACAGCAATGGAAGTGGGATTAGGGGAGAAAGGGGGAAAAGAGGGTAAGGGGTGGTGGGGGAGAGATGGCAAGGGGAGGGATCAGGGTAGGGGGCAAGAGAGCAGAAAAAACAGACTGTATATTTGTGGGCGAAACGCGGCAGCCAAATTGCTGTGCATCAGTCCCTTTGTAGAAAGGGTTTGAATGGACTTGTGTCCCTGTTCACACCGGACCCATGTTTTTCTGTCCTCAGACCACTAACGTGTCCAGGTTGGAGAGCTCGAACACCACGAGCCACGTGTTTGTCAACGTCTTGACCCTGGAGAACGTTCAGGGAGCGGACAACGGTACCTACGTGTGCAAGGGCTACAACAAACAGAAAAAACGATCGAAGACTAAAGTCATTGTCTTTGGTAAGCCACTTACACACTGACTGACTGTATGACTGACTGACTGACTGGCTGACTGGCTGGCTGGCTGTGTAACTGGGTGACTGACTGTCTGTGTGACTGACCGACCGACCGACCGACTGACTGACTCGGATGAGACTGAGTTAAATCGTGGTCCCGTCTATGCTTGTTCAGGTGGACGTTGAAAGATATCATGGCGCTTTTCGAAAAGAGGAGGGAGTGATTTGTCCTGGCCAACAATCCCCCCCCCCCCCCCCCCCCCCCAACCCCACCCACCGCACCCCCTCACCCACTAGTACCATTCACTTCCCAGCTGTCTGTGGGACGTTACTGCGCATAAATCGCCTGCTTGCACTTAATCGTTCACCTTACAGAATAACACAGTCGCTACACTTTGCAGTTACATCCCGCGAAAGCGCTTTGCGACGTCCTCCCGACGTGAAAGGCGCTCTATCAAAGTTGTGCAAAGTTTGCTCATCTACTATGAGGTTGTAATCCAGCGAGCGGCAGGCAAGCGAAAAATGTAAATCCGCACCTTCTAAAATTCCGATTTTCCCCTTATTCTTTCCCATTCTCTCTGTCTCTGTCTCTGTCTCTGTCTCTCTCTCTCTCTCTCTCTCTCCCTCGCTCGCGCTCTCTGTCTGTGTATCTGGTTGTTTTATGGAGCCTTCTCATCTGGTTTGAATTCATAACTGGAGACAGGCCATTGTAGTTAATCTCTATTGTACACGCTGAGATCTTTAATTGGTAATCGTTCCCAATCCAAAACATCTGAGCTGCCATAACTCCGCCTGAACAAATAGGAGAGCAAACCTGAATGAACGCATAGCGTTGACATGAAGCCCCTGGTCTCACGCGGGATAGGAATTTATATGAGTCAAGATCTCTGTGGGATGAATGGAGAAATAGCTTCAGCTGATGCTGTGCGCCTCCACTAGCATTGGCAAACACTTCAACTCAGATTTTCAATCCAAACCCTACGAAAGGCGTGCGGTCTTGTAGATTTCCGTCTCGACCCCCCCCCACTCCCCACCTCTCTCTCTCTCTCTCCCTCCCCTTGTTCAGCATCTCGCCCCCATCATTTTAAAGCAAGTTTCCATACTCCACACACACTCCTAATAATAATCCCTCCACTCAATAAAAAAAAACGATGATAAAAATTAGTCATTTCAATCCAAGACTGTTTGTGTGGGGGACGCTGCTGTGCGCAATTGGCTGCCGCGTTTCGCCCATAAATATACAGTCAATTCACTTGACTGCATACTCTGAAGAGCTTTGAGACACAGTCTAGAAGACGTGAAAAGCGCTATATCAAATGCAAGGATTATTATTATTAATATTATTATTATTATAAAGCGCTCCAACATAAAGGGTGCTATGTAACCACCTCAAGGCTCTCCTTTTCGATGGTCCCATCAGCAACTCCTAATCCCCCCCTGAGTTGTTCAGAAGTTCGGTTGGAAGTTTGGAGAAACTATAACTAGAGGGTCATAGCCTTAAGATTAGGGGGTCAACCTTTTCGCACTGAGTTGAGGACAAACCTCTTCACTCAGAGGGCTAGCGAATTGATGGAATTCTCTACCCCCAGAAGGCTGTAGATGCTCAGTCAGTCCTTGAACATATTCAAGACTGAAATTGACAGATTTCTTACGGACAAAGGGATTAAGGGATACGGGGATAAGGCGGTGGGTGGGGGTGGGCAGGTGGAGTGAGATAAGAAGATCATCCATGATCTTACTGAATGGCGGGGGGGGGGGGGGGGGGGGCAAGGCTCGAGGAGTCGAATGGCCTACTCCTGCTCCTAATTCGTACGTTCTTACACGTTCTAATGTCACGTTATTCCTCCACCGATTGCAGACCAAGCTTTCCTGAAGGCGGATTTCAGAAACGGCTCCGCTTTCAACGTGTGGGCAGGACGCAAGAGGCTGAGGCTGGCCACCAAAGTGGAAGCCTTTCCACCCCCAGAGGTGTCCTGGTAAGCTCCCACCTCGCGTTCCCTCCCTCCAACTGGTTCCGAGACACTATTGACGTCACAGTATGTTTCCGCGAAGCGCTTTGAGACACACATGGCCTCATAATAATCCCTCCAAAGATAAACACATTAACAAACGTTGGTCATTTCAATCCACGGCTGTGCACAATTGGCTGCCTCGTTTCGCCCACAAATATATACAGTCAATTCACTTCACAGTATATTTCTGTGAAGAGCTCTGAGACGTGTAGAAGACGTGAAAAGCGCTATATGAAACGCAAGCATTATTATAATCACTATTGTTATCGTTTGGCTACAAAATACGCAGCCTCGGTGCTTCACAGAAAACACAGGCAAACGCAAGTACTGTTGTCACATTATCGACGTCATCGACCAGCCTCTAACGGGTTGTTTTGTGCCAAAAGGTACAAGAATGGGATTCTCATCAGCCCGAACGACACCCTCTTTATCCAGGACGGCTACGTCTTGACCGTGTTAGGTGTGACCAGAGGCTGTACCGGAAATTACACCATCGCCCTCCGCAACCGGCAGCATCATCTCTACAAGAACCTGACCTTCACAGTCCAGGTCAACACCAGCGGTGAGTGGGTTCGTTTCCAGGCAGGTCAGGTCAAATTGGGGGCGAAAGCTTGGACAATTTTCCTTCACGAGCCGATTATAATATAGCTTCAAGAGCAGCGGAGATCTGTTTCGCACGAGATATACACATATATCGTGGAGCTCCTGTAGCTCATCGGTTAGAGCACTCAAGCGTGAGACCTGTGTTCGAATCCAGGCAGGTCAGGTCAGGGCGAAACCTTGGGCAAGTTTCCTTGCTCCACACGCCTAATAATAACCCCTCAAAAAAAAACAATCATAAGTTGGTCATTTTCAATCCACGGTTGTTTGTGGAAGACACTGCTGTGCGCAATTGGCTGCCGCGTTTCGCCCACACATATACACAGTCAATTCACTTCACGGTACGTTCTAAGAAAATAGCCCCCAAAAAACAGAGTGAGAGAAAAATATATATACATATAAATAAATATATAGAGAGGGAGAGTGAGAGAGAGAGAGTTCCGAGCCAACCGCGATGAAAAACAACAGCTCTGTAACACTGGAATGCTGGTAATAATTGCAAGCTGTGGCTAAAACAGACACACGGCTTTTGAAGTAGGCTGTGATATAAAGCTTCGACGCAATAAGAGCGATCGTCTGTCAGAGGAATTTAAAAAACATGAGGTGACAGCTCGCAAAAGGCACTGACTGTATTTTCGCTCTCTTGCTGGGGAGCGTTGGGAGTCTAGACAGCCCGATCTGATTGCTCCCAGCTTTTTTTTTCATGTCCTCGTTCTCAAAGTATTGATAAGAGTTCGCTCTCTCTGGCATCGAAGGCCGGCTGCCTGGCTGTGTAATTTACTGCAGGAAGTCAGGGATAAAACGGTTTGCTTTTCAAATGGGTAAAGCAGCGGGGATCTGTTTCGGTGGAGATATATATATATATATATGTATATTGTGGAGTCCTGTAGCTCAATGGTTAGAGCACTCGCCTTACAAACCTGAGACCCATGTTCGAATCCAGGCAGGTCAGGGCGAAATTTTGGGCAAGTTTCCTTACTCCACACACACACACACACACACACACACACGCACCTAATAATAATCCCTCAAAAAAGACCACAATAATAAAATTGGTCACTTTCAATCCACGACTGTTTGTGTGGGAGACGCTGCTGTGCGCAATTGGCTGCCGCGTTTCGCCCAGAAGCGTACACAGTCAATTCACATTACAGTACTGTGAAGCACTTTGAGACGTCCAGGAGATGTGGAAAAGCGCTAAATCAAACGCAAGGGTTATTATTTTGATGATTATTATCATTATATATAAAGCTGTTTGCTTTTGGTGGGGTTTCAATTGGGATTGCAAGTGCGCTGTGTGCAATAATCACATGATGAGGTGGTGAAAGAAATTCAGATGGAGCTAGAGTTTCTTGTCAAATTGCCAGCTGTGTCGAGTTAACCCTTTGCTGCGAGTCACCCTGTGAAACGAACCTTAATTTGACATTCAGTCTCTCTCCCCGTGATCACAGTTTTCATGATAGAATTGTTCCCTTAATTGTTCCTACTTGGGGGGGGGGGGGGGGGGGGGGGGGGGGGGGCGGTTGGTGGGGGAATGCTTAAAGCTGCCCAGACGAAGTCAAGTAATAATAATCTTTGCGTTATTATTTCTTATTTATATTATATTGACTTATTTCCTTCAAACTCCAAGATAAAATTCTTCAAAAAGCTTGTTTGATTGATGACTTTTCCAAGAGATCTGCTCTTTCTCCCCCTCTCTCTCTCCCTCTCTCTGTCGTTCCCTCTCCCTCGCTTTCTCTCTCTCTCTCTCTGTCTCTCTTAACGTTCCTGTTTCTAATACTTTATAAATTTAGCTCCTCTGAACTTTCTTCCCTTGTGTCTCGCTTGCCTCTTGCAATCTCTTCCTCTCCCTTTCCATCCGTCCATCCAACTGCGAGATAGTGGGAGACAGTCGAGGATTTGAAAGCAAAGAGGCAGGGAGGCAGGCGAAGGGATTTAAGGAGAAATGAATAACTACAGACATCGCATTTCATATATTGTTTCGTCACGTCAAGAGGATGACTCAAAGCACCTCACAGGATTTACTGGAGTCCTGTAGTTCCGTGGTTAGAGCCACTCACCTCACAAGACAGGGACCTGGGTTTGATTCCCAGCAGTCCAGAAACCTTGGGCAAGTTTCCTTACTCCACACGCCTAATAATAATCCCTCAAGAGAAAGAACAGTAAGAATTTGGTCACTCAATCCACGACTATTTTGAGGGAAATCGCTCGGCCAAATTGGCTGCCGCATTTCCCCCGCAAATACACAGTCAATTCACTTCACGGTATGTTCTGCGAAGCGCTTTGAGACGTCCAGAAGACTTGTCAAACGCAAGGATTATTATTATTATTCTAACTGTAACTGTGTAGACTGTGCATTTCGTCGGTGAGCGAGCCAGCCAATTTTGTTCAGCGATGTCATACGGCCAGCTCATGAACTGAATGATCTATTTAATCTGGGGGTATTGTTGGCCAGCACGCAGAGGAATAAACTCGCTTTGCTTTTCGAATAGTGCCGCAGGATTTTTGAAAGTCCACTGAACGAACACAAACAGGCACATCACATCCCAAGCACACTGTCAACACACCCGGCATTCTGTTGAACTGTCAGCCAAGAGTGTGTGGGTTTCAAGTCCCCAAACGTGGAGGCTTGAACTCACAACCCTCTGACTCAGAGGCAAGAACGCTATCAACTGAGCCAGGTTGACACCTGCTGCACAGTTTCAGATAATAAGGGTTATATAATAATAATAATAATAATAATGATCCTTGCGTTCGATATAGGCATTTTCACGTCTTCTAGACGTCTCAAAGCACATCACAGAATATACTGTAAAGTGAATTTTTTTGGGGGGGAGGGATTATTATTAGGTGTGCGTGTGGAGTAAGGAAACTTGCCCAAGGTTTCGCCCTGACCTGCCTGGATTCGAACACAGGTGACTCGCGCTTTGTGAGGCGAGTGAGTGGCTCTAACCATTGAGCTACAGGGGCTCGTCGGAGGTGAAGGGAGGTGGGACCGATCTCAACACTGACCGAGTGCGGTCGGAGAACAGTCCGATATTGAAGACGGTGATGAGGCGCGCTACCAAACGCAAGGATTTGTACCATCGTCATCATTATTGTTAAGAGTTTGGTGCGAAAGCCCGCGGTTCAGCGACTGTCAGGGTCAGAGTACACAACCGCCTTTGCCAGATTTGTGCAGCAACAATTGAAAGAGGATGAGTTTATTTTTAGCCCCTGGTTTCCTCTTTTGTGCGATCAACATAATTTCACAGCGGCGAAGGCATTGTACGAACGGAGAACACATGTAACAGATGGCCCCAGATAAACAACATAAAACGCACTGTGCACAGAGAGACAGTGAACTTGGAATCCACCGTTAAAAATAGAGACCCAAACGACCTTCTAGCCAGTCCTATAATAACAACAATAATAACAACAATAATACTTACATTTATATAGCGCTCTCCACATCTCATCGGCGTCTCAAAGCGCTTCACAGAATATCTAGTGTCCACACAGCAGGTCAGTTTGGGCCCATTCAATCAATCCACATCGATTGTACGTGTCGTATTATTGAGGTTGGCTGTATCGCAAGTGACGATTGAGTGATAATAACCCGTCCCCGCCCCCCCCCCCACCCCCAACAAAAAAACCTACAGTGAAAGTTGGTCATTTTCAATCCACGACTTGCTCGCGTGAAGCGGGGGCCACCGCTGCGCGCAACCGGCTGCCGCGTTTCGCCCACAAATATACAGTACGGTCGATTCACTCGACAGTACATTCAGCCAAGCGCTTTGAGACGTCGATAAGATGTGAAAAGCGCTATGTCGAATGCAAGGATATTATTATTAATATTATTATTATCCGTCCGTCCACTGGTTTGAGTTAAACCTGTCATTCCTGTTCTGTTTCTCCTTTTATTTTATTTTATTTTTCGGCGGCGGTTTTGCGGTTTGTAGAAAAGGCCAAGATCGTCGAGAACGCGTTGGGAAAGAAAGGGCCGGAAGTCTATCCCCTGGGACACAGCGGAGTCCTCTCCTGCACCATCACCGGGAATCCCACACCTCAGATACACTGGGAATGGCAGCGTTGCAGCACAACCAGGATCCAGGCAAAGTAAGGAACTTCACTCCTTATCCTTGACATTTAAAGCCCCTCCACAAGCTCGCCCCACCCTACATCCGTGGCCTCCTACCCCCTTACCAACCTGCCCGCCCCCTCCCTCCCTCCCTCCCTCCCTCCGCTCAGTGGGCTCTGGCCTGCTCCACATCCCCCAACCCACCCACCCTCCCCTCCGTTGGCTAAAGGACGAGCCTTCAGCCACTCTGCCTGCGCCCAACCTTTGGAACTCCATCCCGGAGTCCCTCCGCCTCACTCGCCCCCCTCTCTGGCCTCCGTCAAGTCTCGCCTCAAGACTCTCCTCTTCGATGGACTCATCGGCAACTCCTTATCCCCCCCCCATTCCCCTTTCTCCGCCTCCTCCCCCCACCCCCCCCCACCCCCCGCCCACCCCACCTCCCCCTTGTCTTCAGCTCGGGTCTGAAACAGTAACTGTCCAACGCCTTGGGACGTCCTCCTGATGTGAAAGGCGCAACACAAATGTAATTTTGTTGGGGAAAGGGTGGATGAGTCTGGGGGAGGTTTGGGGGGGAAAGGCAGGGGGTGAGGGGGACTGGGGGATCGGGCAGCAGACTCAGGAACCAGGAAGCAAGATTTCTGTGTGTGTTTCACAGGGTTTCTATACTGTAAATACAATTGTTTGGCTTCCGACCTCCTTTGTCTCCGTCCGAGAGTTTATGCTACAGGAGGGGGAGTGAGTGGAACTTTTGGTAACTCTGGGAACACGTAAATAACACAGCACTCGCCTCCTCCTGTCTTAGCTTTTGACCTTGAGTTCTGGCTCCCCCCCCCCACCCCCTGATTCCCCCCACCTCTCCACGTCCCTCCTTCGACCTGCCTTCGGACATCTTCCTTCCCTCCCTTCTTCCACGGTTCCACAGTGCCCTAGACTTGCCTGGCGAAAAAAAAAATCCCATTCAATTCGGTCTTAACTCGCCTCACAAAACACCCAGTCACTAACAGTAAACTTTCACAGTAAAAGTCCTGCGAGGCGCTTGGAGATACAGTCCGACGAAAGCCAAATGTAAAGTATTAATGTTGCTCATTATTCAGCCGAGCTAAGATAACACAATCCTATGCACGCCCCAAAGCTGTTCTCCTGAAAATCTCTTGTTCATTTGCGCGGAACGACGGGAAGGTTTTATCTCTTGAACGCTGCGGCCGCTCCTGGTATAAGAATTGCCGGGCGTTTTCTGGGGGGCTGTGGTGTTTGAAATGGTTGTTTAGGTTCTCTTTAACAAACATTCCTTATCAATCCCCAGCAGGTGTGACACGCACTCGTCCAACCAGCGGAAAATTGTCATTTCTCCGCATGTGGAGAGCTTTCAAACGGGCAACAGGATTGAGTCTATCACCGACACACTGGTTGTGAATATGAATAAGGTGTGTGTGTGTGTGTGTGTGCGTTGAAGTGGACTCCTTTCGCATCTGACAATCCAGCTCGTTTTGTTTCACCTCGTTGCGGTCTCTGGAGGCAAGGCCGACTTTGCGTTTTAAGGCACTGAAGGTTTCATTACCAAATCGAGCTCACGTACGTGTACGTCTTTGTACCAAACGCCAATCTCAACCTCGAGTGTGGACCGATAGCCAAATTGGTGGTTTCACTGGTGTGTGAGGTTAATGCCGACTTTATCGTGGTTTGACAGCTTAAGGAGCTCTGAGGAATTATGCGAATATCTATCCCTCCCACTTCCCCGCCACTATCTCCCTTCCTCCCCCAACACACCCCCACAACACACACATAAACACACACACACGTGCATAGAGCTCCCAAGGCAACAATATTTTTTTTGGTGGTGGGGGGGGGGGGTGGTGGCTGGGGGGCCACAAAGTGTCTGAACACAAAGATAAATCTTCTGTCTGTCTCTTCCAATAAAACTCCGGCCTAATCCGAAACAGGCCCCGGATACCAATGTTAAAATATCCTTTGATGTGAAACTCTACCAATGGCTTGAATTCAATGCCATATCTCTCGACGTTGAAAGCCAGTGGCTGCCACTATTTCCTCCCTGCATTGTATTACCGCGTCCAGATAATTTTTGCCTGACCAACTCACTTATTGAGCAAAAGTTATATCCTCGCGATAGGCGGGCGAAGAAAACATTGCCGAGTTGATATCAGTTAGAATTTTTTTTGTGTGTGTGTGTTTTTGTTACAACGAAAACGCAGGCAATTCAAGGCAAGCTTCGTAGACAGACGATAATCATAGAGACCAACAGGCGAAAGGCTTTGACTGATATGGCGTGACCTCTGACATCAACAGCTCACTCATTAATCACATACCTCTCTCTCTCTCTGTCTCTCTCTACATTGCTCTAGACTGTGAGCACCCTTATCGTGGCCGAGGCGAAGGTCTCCGGGATTTATTACTGCATGGCTTCAAACATGTTTGGCAGAGATACCAGGAGCATTAGCTTCTACGTCACAGGTAAGAAATATCTCTCAGCCTTCACCGACCCCGATAACATTTAAGGGCAGATTCGTACAAGTGGAAGTTCGGTTCATGACACCTTACCGGCGAGAACTTTCTCTCCACCCCAGTTGGGTAGAGGTTGTCCAAGACTGGAAGGAATTCCCCATGTGTAGGTGTGATAATAATAATAATAATCCTTGCATTTAATATAGCGCTTTTCGCATCTTATCGACGTCTCAAAGCGCTTCACAGAATATACCGTAAAGTGGATTGACTGTGCCTTTGGCGAAGCGAACGATTGATGGAATGATTGCTCAGCCCACCACTTTTTAATCCAACTCCCAAAACATTGTTTGAAGAAGAAAGATTTTTGGCAGCGAAGTGGAGAGCATTTAAATGCTCTTAATTTGGACGGGCGATTTATTCTGTTTTGACAAGCCGAGCGCCGCTAGATTTCACAGCAAAGTCTTTTCGTAATATCTCAGTCCTCAAACCTTCCCCTGTCAGCTGATTTTAACTTTAATCTGCCCACAAATCTGACTGATTGAAATGAACCTTTTAGACAAATATACACCGGAAAGAATGTCATACCATTGAACTATGTTGCATATGTTCCTTTCTTTCCTGTGATCTCTCTCTCTCTCTCTCTCTCTAATATTTTAATATGAGCGATTCAACACTTCGAAGCAAAAAGGCAACTGCACGGATTGCGTGATGATAATCAGGACTTGTTATTAACTCATTATTAATCGCTATGAACGATCCCCTTTCCATGTAGCGCTTCTAACATCAAAACACGCTGTGGAAGGGCGTTGTATCGAACGCCAATGACGTGTCATTTGTGGGACTGCATCTCCGCTAAGTCCTTTCGCTGAAATTTCCCGTGTCGTGGGAAAGGCTGGCGGAGAGGAGAGCGAAAGCACTTTCAGTGAGAGGGAACTCAAAATGTCTTCAAATTGAAACGCAAAGATAAAGTGTTCGAAGGCCTGTGGCCGGCAGCGCTGCTGAAGGATAACAGTGTGTTTTTTTAAGAGAAGTACTATTTTATCACTGGCTGCCTGACGCGCATTATGGCAAACACACACACACACACGAGAAGCCATTAATGTTTCAGCAAGTCATTAAGATAACTGCAGGTTCCCTGCCTGCCCACTGTGCGGGGGAAAATCCGAGGGTATTTTTCAATCAACTGCGAGAAGACAACGTCGCTTCTTGTTCCCTGAGCTTCCAAGTCTCATACATGTTGCCAGGCATCAGGGGGGCATGGGGAGAGTGGGGGTGGGGGGGGTGCGGGGGAGAGGGGGGAGAGAGAGGGTGGGGAGGAAGGGTATGGGTGTAGGTCTGGAGAACACAAGAACGTAAGAAACGCTGGATGAAAAAAAACTCTTGTTCGCCTTCCTCCTTCCTGCCTGTAAGCGCCCGGCAATGAAACATTTTAATCGCAAGAGACCGTTTCGAGTAATAAAACTGCAGTCACTCAACTACACCACCAACCCCCCCCCCACCCATCCCCACTCCCCGCGCGCTCGAAACTGGGAATATAATATAATCCCAACACATTCAGGCTTCTTTCAGCGCCTTAGGACGTCCTCCCAACATGAAAGGCGCTCTACAAATTACACCAATAGAGACTGATAAGCAAACTAGTGTTACTAATGTTAGCCTACTGTTAAACTAAGAGAGGTGGTGACAGTTAATCTGCGTTGTTCGCACGTCAATTTTACAGACGGTCGTAAATAGGTTTGCGTTTCAAAGTTCCCATCGAGTTTAATATCGTTTAGTATGTCTCCTCCTGTTTTCGTTCTTTTTGGGGGGGAATGTGTTCAAATTGCAAGTGCTTTATCACATCACTGGGAGGCGTGAGGAATTATTGAGTCACGCACTGCACTGAGGCGAAATGAAAAGGCACAGTTGATATTCCGTCGCTGTCGGCTGCTGATTGTATCTCCGCTGATATTAATTTAGCTCCGACACAGTCGTGAGAGCGGTAACTCTTCCAAGGCGAGACTCGCCCGCTCCAAACAGCCATTTGGTATTCAAAAGAAACCTTAATAACCTTCAGAAACAGGCAATTAAACTGATTAACAGGCAGGGCGACACCTCGGGCGAGTTTCATGCCCGATCATAACCCCTTTGAAGAAAATAATAAATCGTTCATCTCAATCCACGACCTGCTCTGGGACGCTGCCGTGCGCAATCGGCCGCCGTGTTTCGCATGTGAAATCTGCGCAGTCAATTCACTTTGCAGTATATTATATGCTGCAAGGGGCCTCGAGACGTCTGGGAGACGTGAAAAGCGCGACATCAAATGCGGGGATGATTATTATTATTGTTGTTGTCGTTAACTGTAACGATAATGATAATGCTTGATCATTTTTAAGTATATATATATATATGTGTGTGTGTGTATATAGTCTAACAAGTAGTTTCACCGTCAGTCAGTTGCTGGAGGCTTCACTGCCCAGTGGCTACTAACCAGTTGCACTCCCCCTGCAGTTTTACAGTGCGTAAAGAGGTTTGTGGCTTTCACTCAGTGGAAAAGTTGACTTGGGTCTAACCAGTGTCGGGGAAATCCTGACTGCTCACTTAGTTACTCACATTTCAAAGCCCTCCACGGCCTGGCCCCACCCTACAGCGCCCTCCGCCTCTGGGACTCCATCCCGCAGTCAGTCCCTCCGCCTCACCCCCCCCCCCCCCCCCCCCACCCCCTTCCCCCCTCCGGCCTCCTTCAAATCTCGCCTCGAGAACTTTCCTCTTCCATGGATCCATTGGAAACTCCCCATTCCGCCCCCTTCCCTCCCCCCCCCCCCTCCCCCCCAACCCCACCCCACCCCACCCCACCCCACCCCACCCCACCCCCCCCCACCCCACCCCACCCCACCCCACCCCACCCCACCCGTCCTCAGCTCAATCCTGAAGCAGTGACTGTCCAGCGCCTTGGGACGTCCTCCAGACGTGAAAGGCTCTGTCTATACACGTGTCATTTTGCTGTTGTTGTTGTTGTTGTTGTTGGCAGTTACACACTCTGCTTTTGTGTTACTCGGGATCAGATGTGAGGGAGACCCTGACGATCGAATCGGGGAAGGTCGAATCTCGGACCGAGGGGAGTGACCTCAACCTGACCTGCAGAGCGACCAAGTTTGCCACCAGGAGAGTGGCTTGGTACTTCCAGGCCTCGGGCGGCTCGTCAGAGGTCGAGCGGGGCCCTCTCACGCGCGCCGTTTACAGCGACTACTCCGTGTCCCTGGTCCTCGCCATCGCGAACGCGACCGGAAACGACACGGGCGTTTACAAGTGCAAGGCGTACAATGTCATGACGAAGGAAGTCCTCGAGAGACGCACAGAGCTGCGCATTGACCGTAAGTGACTCGCCCACTACAGGGGTTGGGGGGGGGGAGGGAAGGGGGCACACACACACACACACACACACACACACACACACACTCACACACGCCTGATAATAAACCCTCCCCCCCAAAAAAAAACACAACAATAAAAATTGGTCATTTCAATCCACGACAGTCTGTGGGGGACGCTGCTGCGCGCAATCGGCTGCCGCGTTTCGCCCACAAATATCCAGTCAATTCACTTTACAGTATATTCTGTGAAGCGCTTTGAGACGTCGATAAACTGTGAAAAAACGTTATGTCAAACGCAAGGATTATTAATATGTAAATAATCCATGCATTTGCTATACCAAATTTACACATCTTCTAGAGACGTCTTGAAGTGTGCTCCGCGGAATATACTGTGAAGCAGGTTGACTGTGTATCTTGTGGGCCAAACGCAGCAGCCAGTTGCGCACAGCAGGGTCCCCCACAGACTGTCGTGGATTGAGGATAACAACATTTATTTTTGTTGGAGGGCTTAGCGCCCACCGATCCGCCAATGGACCCCCCGGGAATCGAACTCAGGGCTTCTCGTTTGCGAGGTGAATGCGAATTGATCTAATCAATACACTACAGGACTCCAGAGTCTAACAATACGCTCTGATTACAAAGAGCCCCCTCCCCACCCTCCAGGAGCGTAATAATAACAGTAAGAATGATTCAAAATACATCTCTGAGCAATTTTAGATTTGAATTTGAACAAAACGGGGCCTCAAATCTTTTCGACCCTGTGACACTTTGAGGCGAATTCCTGTGGAGAAAAATATGTTTGTTTACCAGGAAGGTATTTCCTTGATTGAGGGTAACGTTAACAATGACCATTATATTCAAAAGGCTTCGCTGATTAGATTTCCACACTCTTCTCCCAACCAGTCCCATTCTCCCCCCCCCACCCCACACCACCGCCCATTTCATTGACTTATTTCAGGCCAGAAGATCATTTGATAATTCTACCAATAATAATGTAATAATAACAATTCTTGCATTTGATATAACGCCATTCATGTCTTATCGACGTCTCAAAGCGCTTGCATAATAATAATCAGATGAATGATTAGAATAATATAACAATAATAAGAGCTCCCTCCCTCACTCCCTTCGCCTCCTTGCTCCCCCCCTCTCTCTTCCTACTTTCAGGTCTCGGCTAAAGACCTTTCTTTTCGACCGACCGGGTTTTTTCGGTCAACTTCTTCCCCCCCTTCCCCCTGGCTCGGCCCCGGGATTCCGTTATTGTGAAACGCTCCGAGGACGGGGTGGAGTGAGGGAGGACGTTATATAAATCCACGTTGTTGTTGTTGTTCTCTCCTGCCCGCCCGTCACCCCCCGCGTGGGGCTGTGAGCGTGGAACTCGCCTTGTCAGTAAAAGCTTTCCCCTAACAGCTCTCAAGCCTCTCTCATTCCTTTCCGGCAAACTGTTTGGTGCACCCACACCAGGGTGCTGGGTTCTCGTAAACACAGTGAGTCAATGGATTCCACAGATGTGGAGGTCGTCTCAACTTGACGTCCTATCGGCCCCTGGCACAATCTATTTCGAGAACAAAATTCCTCGTCCCTTCGAAAAACTCCCCGTTCGTTTTTTTGTCCTGTCGTTAACCCAGCCAGCCAACCCAACCCAGCCAACCCAACCCAGCCAACCCAGCCCAGCCCACGGACAAAACACGCGATCGCAAAGTTCTTCGTTGTGCCTCCGGACACCTGAAAAACCACACGGAAAATACCGAAGCCCGGCACGGAGGCTGAGTGAATTTTCAATTCGCTTTACAGTACTGTCCTGCATATTCTGTAAAGCGCTTTGAGATGTCTTAGAAGACGTGAAAGGCGCTATATCAAATGCAGGGACTATTGTTATTGTTATACGTCACTGCGATGATCCAGATTAGATCATTGGGGTGTGACGTCCTCCTGACGTGAAAGGCGCTAGGCAAGTGTAATTTTGTTGTTGCTGCAATAATAATAATCCTTCTATTTGATACAGCACCTTATCATAGTGTTGAAACCTGAAAGCGCGTCACAGAATATACTGTAAAGTGAAGTGACTGTGTATTTGGTGGGTTTGTTCACAACCCAGTGCATTCGTACAGTAATCCTTGAGTTCCATATGGCAACTGGAATGTCAAAACACTTTGCAGGTCAGTGCAGTCAAGTGTAGTGACTGTGAAGCGCTCAACAGGGCATCGCGAGAAACATTTCTAATGACTAGAAATATAGTGCACGCTCCCCTCCCCCCCCTCCCCCCCCCCCCCCCCCCCCCACCAGCACTAGTTTGGAGCTTCAGTCTAGACAGTGAGTTCAAAGCCCTCCCACCCATCGTGGAGCTTGAACCTCTGACTGGATGGAAGGAGAGAAAGTCAGGGAGAGCGAAAAATGTTGGAGAGTCTGAATTCCAATGATACAATCAAGCGAAGTGGCTGCGAGGAGCCGTGGAGTCTACGAGCACTGAGGAAGCTGAAATAACATCACTGGAGTTTGCAGTCAATAATTATATAATTTCAACTGCTCACGTTAATTAGTACAGCGGCCTACACACACACACAGAGGCTCAGGGACTTCTACGTCAGAAGGACTTCCCAAGGCGTTGGACAGTTACTGCTTCAGACCCGAGCTGAGGATGGGGGGGTGGGGGGTGGGGGGGGAAGTGGGGGGATTAGGAGTTGCCGATGAGTCCATCGAAGAGGAGAGTCTTGATGCGAGACTTGAAGGAGGCCATGGAAGGGACGAGGTGGAGGGACTGTGGGATGGAGTTCCAGAGGTTGGGGGGGCGGGTGGGGGGGCAGAGTCGCTGAAGGCTCGTCCTTTAGCCAATGGTCGGGCAGGTGCCTCGGGGTAGGGAGTGACGTGGAGCAGGCCAGAGCCCGCTGAGCAGAGGGAGGGAGGGGGCAGGTCGGTAAGGGGAACAGGAGGTCACGGATAGGATGGGGCGAGGAGGTTGTGGAGGTTCTTTAAATGTGAGGACCAGGATCTTGATTACCGTCGACGACAGACTTCAAAAAAACGATGGCTTGGCTCAGACCTGAGGAGCCCAATTACCGTGCCTCCCGCAGCTGGAAAGGTCTCCTCCGCGATCGTGACTCTCTGCAAACATTTGGCTTTTTTTTGGGGGGGCAGGCGAAATCTTGTACGGACCATTCTCATCGAACTCACATTTTGACGTCCGTTCGCCTTCAGCAAATATCAACAGCTCCGTTGCGTCTCCACTCAGTTCGCTTTACTGTACAGTGTATCCCGCAAAGGGCCTTGAGACGTCTCAACGGCACCGCATCAAACGCAAGGATTATTAATGTTATTATTATTGTCGATGTCAATGTCGCCTCCACTCTCTCCCTGGCTCTACCGTCCGACTCTATTGTCAAACGCTCCAAGGCCAAAGAGAGGAACAAGAGGTACCAGGGTTAGGACAGACACCAGGGCATCAAGTTTTTCTTCGCCCAGAGATTAATTAACGACAGGACTTAAGGCCTACCCATCACTTGACCCACAATTCAGAATAAATATCTGCGATGCTGGGATGGGAAGAAGTAGGACAGGTATTATTGGGTGGGTAGGGAGGAAGGGGGGGAGGGAGGGAGGGAGGGAGGGAGGGAGGGAGGGGTTTTCCTCTCGAATGTAACCTCGCAGTCGGTTAAACCCAACTCACGCTCCTTCGCTTGTGTTCCAGCCAAGACCGCGCCGATGCTAGAGCAGAACCTGACGAGCGTGGAGGTCAACAGCAGCAGCAGAGTGGTGATGACCTGCGACGCCACCGGCCGACCAAAGCCGGCCATCGAGTGGTACAAGAACGGGCAGCATGTTCTGTCAGCTTCAGGTACACAGCGCTCGCCCTGCCCTCCCTGCCCTGTCCTGCCCTCCCTGCCCTCCCTGCCCTGTCCTGCCCTCCCTGCCCTCCTTGCCCTGCCCTCCCT
Organism: Hydrolagus colliei; assembly: GCA_035084275.1. NCBI lineage: Eukaryota > Metazoa > Chordata > Chondrichthyes > Chimaeriformes > Chimaeridae > Hydrolagus > Hydrolagus colliei. The sequence continues at coordinate 17,496,132 of CM068754.1, forward strand.
GCCCTCCTTGCCCTGCCCTGCCCTGGTGGGTATATTAAACAGACGACATATCTCTGGGTTTGGAATCTACTCAAACCCCTGCGTGAAAACAGAAAAGTAAATCCTGGCATTTTGATATAGCGGCTTTTCACATCTTATCGACGTCTCAAAGCGCTTCACGGAGAATACACTGTAAAGTGAATTGACTGTATATATTTGTGGGCGAAACGCGGCAGCAGGATTATTATTAGGTGTGTGTGTGTGTGTGTGTGTGTGTGTGTGTGTGTGGAGTAAGAAAACTTGCCCAAGGTTTCGCCCTGACCTGCCTGGATTCGAACACAGGTCTCACGCTCACGTAAGGCGTGTAGCTCACCCGTTGTGAGCAAGGTCCGGCTTCGGGTTTGCAGGGTTGAGAGTGGGAAGAATCCCTTTCTCCCATTGACCCCTCTCTCTCTCTCTCTCTCTCCCTCTCTCGCTCTCTCTCTAAGTCCAGCCGTCTCGAGTTAGTCTGGCATCAGCAGGGCCCTGGGGCTTCTTGTAGAGTGGTGAAGAGCTTGCGGCAAAGGTCGTTTGAAAGCGTTACAGAAACCTGATTTATTTTTTAATCAGGGGGCGGGAGGGCAGGCGGGGATTTTATTTCCAATATATAAATGATGTACTTGCCGCGAATGGCATTGGCTGTTGACACAATTGTTAACCTTTTCCAATTTTGCTCGTCTGGAAGTGATATTTCAGGCCTGCAAGATTGCTGCCCGGGGAATATATGGATCCCTTCTCACATGTGGAACGCAGAGACGAGGAGTTTCTCTGGCTGAGCCACCGGCGCCCACCCCCCACCTCACCCCCACCCCACCCCCCACCTCACCCCCACCCCACCCCCCGACCGGGATTCAGAAACTCAGCAATTTCAGCCTGTTTTTTAAGTGCCATTGAGCTCCTCGTTGTATGTTCGGCAAATCGACTTCCACGAATACTTTTAATCCTTTCCCACCCTCCACCCCACCACTCTCAAAAAAAAAAACCACGGCAATAAAAATTGGTCATTTTCAATCCACGACTGTGGGGGGGACGCCGCTGTGCGCGATTGGCTGCCGCGTTTCGCCCCCAAATATATACAGTCAATTCGCTTGACAGTATATTCCGTGAAGCGCATTTTGCTCTGTCGCTGCCGACATCCATTTACACACAGGCGAGCGTTCATATTCACACAGCAAGGGCGATTACGACCACGTTGCTGTGACTGGCCGAGGCCCGGCTTGCGGCAGGAGATCCAGGGTGGGACAGTGGAGCAGGCTGGGTGGGCTGAATGGTCTACTCCTCCTCCTCCTCCTCCTCCCACCCTTTCAAACAGGGTTCGACCTGTTGGAGCCGGGGTGGCTTTGGGCTAGGGAACGTTCCAGCCGGGGGGGGTGGGGGGGGCTTTGATATCTCCCTCCCTTCGTTCAGGTTCCATCTCCCCATGTTCTTCGTCAGGAGCCCCTATAGTCACCTGTTCCCCTCCCTACCCCCCCCCCCCACCCCCCACACCCCCCCAGCCCCGAGCTCGAATGTCCATTCCGAGAAGTGAAAGGTACAAATATACGAATGTTAATGGTGTTGCTCTGAATCCTACCAGACCTCGGCGGCGGCTGTGTGTGTGTGTGTGTTTTTTGAGGTTCTGGCCGTGTAACCAGCCAATGTAAATAAATAATCACATTTCAACTCTTTTCATAAAAGGTTCCCGTCGGTGCACCTGTACAAACATTCGACTAATTCCAAACTTTGCTCTCGCTCGCGCATCGCAGCGAAACCTCACTAAAGAGGCGATTGGGGAGTGGGGAGTGGGGAGTGGGGAGGTGGAAAGGGAAGGGAAGGGGGGCGGGAAGGTTTTTTTCTTTGAACGTTTAAACGCTAATATATGGTGGCGCTTAATACAGAGCCCGGGACGCTTGGAAGTAGCTCATGGGGTATTTGCTACACCGAGTGTAGTGACTGGATTTTTCTGCAGGCGAATAAAACAGCCAGATGACAACAGTCTCACAGACAACCATGAAGTGGATGATGGATTGTATCTGGGGAGAGAATTGTTGACCAGGATATTGTAAAGTGAATTGACTGTATATTTTTTGGGGCGAAACGCGGCAGCCAATTGCGCGCAGCAGCGTCCCCCCCACAAACCGTCGTGGATTGAAACGACCAATTTTTATTATTGTGGTTTTTTTGGGGGGGGAGAGGGATTATTATTATGTGTGTGTGTGTGTGTGTGTGTGTGTGTGGAGTCAGGAAACTTACCAAAGGTTTCGCCCCTGACCTGCCTGGATTCGAAACACAGGTCTCACGTGCAATGACGATAGCCCCTCCTCACCTCCCCTCCCACCCCACCCACCCCAGTGAAGCACTGAAGTCAGCCTGAGCCTGTGAGCTCAAGACACACACACACACACACACACACAGAACCCTCTAAGCTAGAGCACTACCGAAGGAGCCAGACTGATTTGATGCCATTTGTGTCAAACTCTCCTACTGTACTGATAACCTGCAGCTCGATCTCTTTCCTAAATCTAGGCATTATCCTGGAGTCGGGAAGCAAGACTTTGATCATCGAGAGAGTCAAGTACGACGATGAAGGAGAATACAAGTGTCGAGCCAGCAATGAGATGGGCACAGTGGAAACCTCGGCCTACCTGTCCGTCATAGGTACCAAACCCACTGGCAACACCAGGGGCCGGGCCGAGAGACAATCAAATGTACCCCTCTCTCCCCCCCCCCAACTTTCCCCCCACCCACCTCCTCCACGCGCACACAAACACACGCAGGCACACACATTGTCATCCAACACGTATGTACACCCAACACACTCCCCACAAACACACATACACACACACACACACCAGCAATCCCAAACAATTGCGGACAAATGTCACTGAAAGTTTGCTTTTAGTCTATTGAACTCTACTCCCTCATGGCGGGTGGGCAGGCGGGGGGTGGGGGGGGGGGGGGGGCGTTGGGTGGGCGGACAGGCGGGTGGATGTATGGGTGGGCATGGGCGGGCGGGCTGGTGGGCGGGTGAGGACACAGAGTTTCCAATCGATACCTCTGTGAGCCTGAAAGGCTTGAATGTTGTTCCCTCCTTTAATTTCCCTCTATTACTTTCTTTCCCTCCTTTTGAGGCTCCGAGGATAAATCTACCCTGGAGCTTGTGACAGTGGTCTGCACTGGACTGGCGGCTGCCCTGTTCTGGCTCTTGCTCACCCTCTTTATCCGCAAACTGAAGAAGGTACGAGTTCGCTACACCGTCTGTCTGAGCGCCGGCGTTACTCGGAGGGAAGGAGGAAGGGAGGGAGGGAGGGAGGGAGGGAGGGAGGGAGGGAGGGAGGGGTGGGAGGGGAGGGAGGGGTGGGAGGGGAGGGAGGGAGGGAGAAGTTGACCGAAAGCACAATCGGTCGAAAAGAAAGGTCTTTAGCCGAGACCTGAAAGTAGGAAGAGAGCGCGGGTGGGGGCGAGGAGGCGAAGGGAGTGTGGGGAGTGAGTTCCAGAGACTCGAGGGGAGGTGTAGTGACTGAAGGCACGGCCGCCGATGGTGGAGCGGAGGCTTTACTCTCGCCGCAATGGACAAAGATGTCACCTCTGAGACTGAGAGAGAGGTGGGAGGTGTAGGAGAGAGGATTAGGGGGAGCGGGAGGGGTTGGGGAGGTGGGTGGTCTCACATGGAGCAGAAACGTTCGCTCAATGTTGGATCTCAACGTTATGTTTCTCAGCCAACTTCAGCCGATATCAAAACCGGATACCTGTCCATCATAATGGACCCTGACGAGATGCCCCTGGACGAGCAGTGCGAACGACTCCCTTACGATGGGAGTCAATGGGAGTTTCCCCGCGATAGACTCCGACTGGGTGAGTTCAATGACAAAAGCTCCCCCCCCCCCCCACCCCCCCCCTCAATTATCACGGGGAGTCCCGTAGCTCAGTGGTTAGAGCACTCGCCTATACAAGCTGTGTTCGAAACCAGGCCAGGTCAGGGCAAAACCTCGGGGAAGTTTCCTTACTCCAAACACACACACACTCACACACACACACACACACTCACACACGCCTAATAATAATAATACCTCCAAAAAAACAAACACGATAATAAAATTGGTCATTTCAATCCACGGCTGTTTGTGGGGGACGCTGCCGTGCGCAATCGGCTGCCGCGTTTCGCCCACAAACATACAGTCACTTCACTCTACAGTATATTCTGTGAAGCGCTTTGAGACGTCGATAAATTGCGAAAAGCGCTATGTCAAAATGCAAGGATTTATTATTATTATCGCTGTTCCTCTACAGTCACCACACTTTACACTCAAATCCCTCACAGCGCGTTGAGGCATTTCGACGATGCCAAGAGACGATGTTACTTTTTGCTATCATTATTATTATTCTGTCCTGCACCAGCCTGATGTGTGTTGTGTCCCAACGCAGGTAAAACCCTGGGTCACGGAGCCTTTGGGAAGGTGGTGGAGGCCTCTGCGTTCGGGATCGACAAGTTCTCCACCTGCAAAACGGTGGCCGTCAAGATGCTGAAAGGTATTACTGTCTGGCCAAGACTCAACCATCCAATAAGGTTCCTGGGGGGTAGGTGGGGTGGGGGGGTGGGGGGGGATGGGGGGTAGGGGTGCGGGGAGATGCGTGGGGGGGGGTGGGGGGGTGGGAGGGGAGTGCGAGCTCCATTGTCGGAGGTGCTGACCTTCGGATGAGACTGTTAAAAACCGATCACCTATTGAAACATCCCACGCACAGCACCAGTCAAACAAGCGAAGGGAGTTTCTCTCTGTCCTAGCCAACAGTCCCCCAAAGAGAATTGGTCCCTGACCTCATGTCTGTTTGTGGTGGTGGTGTTGTGTGTGTGTGTGTGTGTGTGGGGGGGGGTGGGGGGGGGGTCACTGCTGAGTGTAAATTGCTGCATTTTTGCCCACAAAATGCACTTGACTACGTGTCCTGTGAGGCGCGTTAGGACGTCCTCCCGACGTTAAATGAGCTGTTACTAAGTGTAAACATAACTAGTATTATTATTATTATCATTCATCTGCTTCTATTAACCCCGGATTCCGTCAGTCTCACGCACTTCACAGTCGGGAGACACCAACCAATATTTTCCACGTCAGCGAAACAGTCCAAATGAGCTTGTTTCATTCCCACCCACCCCCACTCCCCCAACACTCCCTCCCTCCCAACTCTCGTTCAAATGATCTTTTACTGCTCATCTAGGTACAAGCGGTGTGGTGTTTGAGAAAGACGTCCGCAAACAAGATTTCGAGTGGGGTCAACAGCCCAATAGAACGGATGTTTGATATTAGAGGCAATCGGAGGCAAAAACAAACCTTGAATTAATGTCTAATCATTCCCAATTGTTCTCTTATCGGGCTAAGAATAGCCAGGAGACCCTGAACGATGACCCCGCGTTTGTAGAGCGCGTTCTCCTGTTGTCTCCTTCTCCGCCGCCTGGTTTAACGTCAATCTTTTAACAGAGGGAGCCACGACCAACGAGTGCAAAGCCCTGATGTCTGAGCTGAAAATCCTGATCCACATTGGCCATCACCTGAATGTAGTCAACCTCCTGGGAGCCTGCACCAAGACGGGGGGTAAGGAATTAGTCAATTTAGGTCTACTACTCCCTCAAGGGCGGGTGGTTGGGCGGGCAGGTAGGTGGGTAGTTGGGTGGGTGGGTAGCTGGGCGGTTGGGTGGGTGGGTGGTTGGTTTTAGGGACACAGAGTTTCCAATGGATACCTTTGTCGAAGGTCCCTGGAGTTGAGACGCAGAATCAGCCATGATTCTAATAGAATGGCACAACAGGCTCGAGGGGTTGAATGGCCTCCTCCTGTCTCTACGTTCCCATGTCCCTCAGTCGAGAGATCAGATGATTTCACCCCCCCCCACCCCCCCCACCCCCCCATCCTTCGATTTTGTCGGCCGTCAAGTCTGAAGAAAGATTCTTGTTACTTTTGGTTTTCGAATGTGTCTCCTTGGGAATGGGGTAATGCGTTACCTGGTAATAACTTTAAACCTTGCTCTAAATGACTGCGTTTCATCTCACCCCCCCCCCCCTGCACCCCTCTACCCCCAGGCCCACTAATGGTGATCGTGGAGTATTGCAAGTACGGAAACCTGTCCAACTATCTGAGGAGCAAGAGGAACGACTTCATTTTAATCAAGGTAAAAAGTCCGAGAGAGAGAGAGAGTCACTGAGGCTTTGGGAGTCACATTCGTTACAACGATAGAAAGGTGATAGCACAGAGACAGACCCCAAATTTCTTATGGTCTTAGCCGAAAGCCCATTGGCGTTTGAGATGGTGCAGAATGTTGGAACTTCCAAAAACTTCCAAAAACTGGCTTCCAAGTTAAGACGGAATTCAAGAATTTTCCACAACTCCCTGCAGCTCGTGAACCTTGTTTGTGTTTTATGTGTGTGTGTGTGTGTGTGTGTGTGTGACTCTGCCCCCAACCTCTGGAACTCCATCCCACAGTCCCTTTGCCTCGCCCCCTCCCCGGCCCCCTTCGAGTCTCGCCTCAAGACTCTCCTCTTCGATGGACCTCCTAAATCCCCCCACCTTCCCTCCCCAACCTGACCTCAGCTCGGGTCTGAAGCCGGGACGTCCTCCTGACGTGAAAGGCGCTGTACAAGTGTCATTTTGTTGTTGTTGTTGTTGTTGCAGTGTCAAGAAAGCGTGAGCCAGACAGAGAAGCTGATTGACGAGCTGAGCGCGGAACTGATGGAGAGCATGAAGCGGAGGCTGGAGAGTGTGGCGAGCACCGGTAGCTCAGCTAGTTCGGGCTTCGTGGAGGACAAAAGTTACAGCGATGCGGAGGAGGAAGAGGAAGGTGAGAGCGTACCTTCCTCGTGCGGAAAGAACATCACCACCATCGCCCCACCTTACCCCACCCCCCTCCCACCCACCACCCCCCCACCCCACACCCCACACCCAACCCCCTCCCCACTCAAGTCTTGGCTCTCGCCAAACCGCCCCTAACATTTTGGGGGATTTGGCGAGTAGAGAAATGTTCCTTCAGGGCTGAGAGAGAGAGAGAGAGAGAGTTAGAGAGAGTTCATTCCAGACACTGTTCAACGCCTATGAAAATATCTTCGTTGAGAAATCTTTCTCATGCTATAAAGAGTGTTTCCTTTCGAAACCGAACCGCGGAGACCTTCCGATGGCTGAAAATAGACCCAAAGTAGGAAAGAAGGCTTCCTATTAATAGTTTGCGGTGTCATCCAGGTCCCTGGGATGAATCTGACAGCATTGTGTGTTTCAGTGATGTGATTATCAGCAAGCCTGATTAGAGTTATCAAAAGCAATTAGCCTCGAGCGCACTTGGGAACTCAATCTTTTGTCCCACGCTGAACTCAAACGGAAATTAACCCCTTCGCACATTGCAGTGACATTATTATTATTGTTGTTGTTGTTTTTAGTGTGGTTATTATTTATTTTATTGACATTAATATTATTATCATCAAACCACAATAATAAATAAATTGGCCATTTTCAATCCACGACTGTTGGTGTGGGGGGGGGGGGACGCCACTGCGCAATCGGCTGCCGCGTTTCGCCCACAAATGTACAGTCAATTCAGTTTACAGTACATGCTGCGAAGCACTTTGAGACGTCGATAAGATGTGAAAAGCGCTAGATCAAATGCAAGGATTATTATTAGTATTATTATTATTATTATTCTAGCATCCACATTGTTCGGGGGAGAAGGGGAGGGAGTAAAGATGGGTGGGGGGAGGAAAGTGCCCTATTTTATCCCTCTTTTATAGTACGAGTTCTTTTGAAGGATATCCTGAAAAATAGGTTCTGAATCGAGGGCTAAATTAACGGATCTGTCCTCGTTAAACTCTCCTCCAGTGGTTCCATCGGGTAAAAACAGCCTCGATCTCTCTCTTTCAGAGTCTTACGACCTGTACAAGCGAACAATGACTACGGAAGACCTGATTTGCTACAGTTTCCAAGTGGCCAAAGGCATGGAGTTCTTGGCCTCTCGCAAGGTAAGGTAGAGGATTTTTTATTTCACCCAAAAAAAAAACGCGGGGAAAGGAATGGCATTTGTCGTCCGTACGTCCGTGGTAACGAAACGCGGCAATAATTTTTTTTAAGTGTTGAATTCCAATTTCCTGTTGTAATTTCAGTGTATCCACCGGGACCTGGCAGCCCGTAACATACTGCTGTCGGAGAACAACGTGGTGAAGATCTGCGATTTTGGCCTGGCCCGTGACATTTACAAAGACCCAGATTACGTACGGAAAGGAGACGTGAGTATCTCAGACGCTCGCGTTCTCGGCCCCCCAAAAAAACTCTTTGTTAATGTCCATTCCTTCAGATGTCTCATTTGGTAGCACATTAGGAGAATGTGGGTTCAAGCCCCCTCCCCCCCATAAGGACTTTCACCTTATGTCCTGTAGCTGTTGTTGCTCAGTGGTTAGAGCACTCGCCTTACAAGCATGAGACTTGTGTTCGAATCTAGGGCAGGATCCAGGGCATAAACCTTGGGCGAGTTTCCTTATTGCACACACACATACACACACACACATACACACACACACATGCCTGATAATAATCCGCCCCCCCCAAAAAAAAACCACAATAATAAAAATTGGTCATTTCAATCCACAACTGTTTGTGTGGGGGGACGCTACTGTGCTCATTCGGCTGCCACGTTTCGCCCACAAATATATACAGTCAATTCGCTTTACAGTATATTCTGTGAAAAGGACTGTTATGAATGTAAACTTTACTGGATATCTGAAGCCTCCGCATATTTCTCCTTTGCAGGTCAGGCTCCCACTCAAATGGATGGCACCAGAATCCATCTTCGATAAAATCTACACCAACCAGAGTGACGTTTGGTCTTTTGGAGTCCTGATGTGGGAGATATTTTCTTTGGGTGAGAGCGAGAGAGAAAAAAAATTAAGCAACGAGTGAGGGCGAGCAATATTAAGTGTGCGTTGGGCTCTTAAGTGTAAATTAAAATATAACAGGGAAAGTTAAGTCCTATTTTCTTGTTGAACTGGAGTTATTTATGATGATCTGGAGCACATTTGCGACTATGAACTGAATGGATTCAAAAAAATTTAATTTGCACGTGGTTATAAATTGCCTTTGTGCGACACTTCTGTGCGCAATTGGCTGCCGCGTTTCGCCCACAAAACACACATTGAATCCACTTTACAGTACACCCTGTGATCGCGCTTTGAAACGTCTCGACGACGTGATAAAAGTCCTTTATCAAATGCGAGGATTATTATTATTATTAGTATTATTATTATTATTAAATCCAGTGTTGTTCCCCAAAAAAAGTTTCCAAATTAATAAAGGATTGAAGAGTTTTCCTCGCATCCCCCCAAGGATCCTAAATTTTCAGCCAAATGAGTTTCAAGCCGAGGCGCAGCGAGAGATCCAACGAATTCTTGTCTGAAGATATCATCGGCCGCCATTGTTACTTAATCAATAAGAACTTCCTATCGAGAGGAACTCCTTTCGGTCAACCATTTGGATTGATTCGGGCATTTTTGTTTTTTTAATCACCTTAAACCTTTCACCTCCAAACCTCACAGGCCACTCCGAGGGCTGAGACAATGGTATTTTCATTAAGATACCAGACTTTATCCAAAGGACAACATTGGTGTACAGTATTAAACTGGGTTGGAAACAGACCATTTGGCTCAACCAGTGTTTAAACACCTCCATTCCTCCCTATTACCCCCATCTATTCTCCCTGTCCCGCACGGCTGGTGGGCAATTGGGGGGAGGGAGAGGGGAGGTGTGGGGATGGGAGGGGAGGGCATGGCGGAAATGCGGTAAGGGTTGTGATAAATACTGGCGGGTGATAATTAGCGCGACACATACCAGATTTCCCCCTCCCAACATAACTCTGCTAACGGCTTTAGCAAGTGCGGAAATCAATCGGCCAACTTGCCAAGGGATTTCCAACTTGACCTGAGTACTTCACGGTGCGTTAATTGCGGGGCAGAGGAGGGCAAATGCATTGCTCGCAATTGCTTCCCAGCCTTCCCGTGGCTCCTTCAGGAAATTGCAAGGAGGAGGAAGGGGCAGAGAGAGGTGGAGGGGAGGTGAGAGTGGTGAGGGGGGGGTGAGGGGGATGGTGGGGCGGGTGGAAGTGGGGGGGGGTGGGGGGGGGGGGGGGGGGGGTGACGGGATGTAGAGGGAAGCGAAAGGAATGTTCTTTTTTTTAAATTCGCTTCTTACAGATTTGTTCCATTCTTGATCTCATGTTTTCTTCTGAGGCTCGCTCTGTTAAATCACCATTAAATCTTTTTTTGGGGGGCGGAAAAAAAACAGAAGAGAGAAACGAGAGGGCCAAGTTAAATATTTTTATTGTTCTGCGAGCGAGGCAAAGAGTCAGTGCTTTTCCCTCGACCAGGATTTGAATTTTAAACCCGAGATTTCTTTTCCCAAGTAGGTTGCCAAGCAAAACCCCCGAACGCACAGACTAACTGACAATGTGAAACCGGGGAGCTTTGCTGTCACGCAGTGGTTCATGTCTGTTGTACAAAATTGACTGCTGCGTTTGCCTAGAAGACATGCAGTTTGCAGTAAATCCTATTAAAGCACTTTGAGACGTTCTCCCCCCCCCCCCCCCCCCCCCCCCCCCACCCCCGCCCACAAGTATAAGATTCTGTATCAAATGCGACATTGTCAATATTGATTAAATATTGTGGAGCTCCTGGAGCTCAGTGGTTAGAGCAGTCGCCTTACAAGCGTGAGAACTGTGTTCGAATCCAGGCAGGTCAGGGCGAAACCTTGGTCAAGTTTCCTTACTCCACACACACACACACGCACACACACACACACACACACACACACACACACACACACACACACACACACACACACACACACACACACACACACACACACACACACACACACACACACACACACACACACACACACACACACACACACACGCCTAATAATAATCCATCCCCCCCAAAAAAAAACGCAATAATAAAATTGGTCATTTCAATCCACGACTGTTTGTGTGTGGGGGGGGGGACGCTGCTGTGCGCAATCGGCTGCCGCGTTTCGCCCACAAATATATATACAGTCAATTCACTTTCCGGTATATTCCGCGAGGCGCTTTGAGACGTCGATAAGATGTGATCAAAACGCAAGGATTAATTATATTATTTTATAAATACAATCGGCAGCGATGAAATCTTCGATCGAAAAAACGTGCCGGGGGGATCTCACCTAGCCTTAGCCCAGGAGATCACTTGGCAAAGAATTTCGGATCGGTCACAACGTTGGGAAATTCTTACCCTGATCCTATTCTTTTCGCTTTAGGAGCTTCGCCCTACCCCGGAGTGCAGATTGATGAAGAATTCTGCCACAGGCTAAAAGAGGGGACGAGGATGAGACCTCCGGAATACTCAACACCGGAAATGTAAGCGTTCAGATTAAATCCTCTTGCATTTCCTCCGTGCCCCCCCCCCACCCCCCCCACCCCCCACCTCACCCCCTCCCCATTTTTCTCCCTGTGCGTAAATTGTGTAGGTGGGGTTGGGAAGCGCACTAACCCTCCTCCGCCTTTGCTTGTGGTGTAGCTACCAGACCATGTTCGATTGCTGGCACGGAGACCCGGGAGAAAGACCTATCTTCAGCGAACTCGTGGAGAAGTTGGGAGACCTTTTACAAGCCAATGTGCAGAGGGTAAGAGCGATACAGCTCAGAGAATTGGGGTGTAAGGCATTAAACCCTGAGGAATCTGCCACCTTTTTATTTTTCATCCCCTAAAATTTAACGCATTATTTTTATCACCTCCAAATGTCTCAAAGTGCTTCGCAGGATAGTGACTGTGTGGGGCAGTGACACACTCTTTCCTCTCCTGTAGCTCAGTGGTTAGAGCACTCGTCTTACAAGCGTGAGATCTGTGTTTGAATCCAGGGAGATCAGGGCCAAACCTTGGGCAAGTTTCCTCACTCCACACACACACACACACACACACACACCTAATAATAATCTGTCCCCCCCAAAATAATAAAAATTGGTCATTTCAATCCACGACTGTTTGTGGGGGTGGGTGGGGGGAATGCTGCTGTGCGCAATCGGCTGCCCGCGTCCCACCCACAAATACACAGTCACTTCGCTTCACAGTGTCCTGTAGGAATTTGCTTCGAGATGTCTCAACAGTGTGACGAGGGGCTATTATATATTATCCAATGCGAGGATTATTATTAGTCGGTGGTCGTGCTACTGTATTTCTTTCTCTCCCAAGGATGGAAAAGACTACATCCCGTTGAACACCATGACAATAGCAGACGGGGATTCGGGTTTACTCTCCGCAGACCCCAGCCTCGCGGACGAGACCCCAAAGGCGGCCGTCGATCGCAGGAGCACAGGAAACGTTGGGTAACGTAAACTCTGTCGTCCGACACTCATCCAAACCGTCGCATTCGAGCAAACGGTGACTTCGTCCCTCTGGCTGTCTGGCCGGAAGCTACGCTTGCCTAATGCTTGTCAGGTCCCATCGCTAATATAATAATAATAATAATAATAATCACCTCGCAAGCGTTGAGATCTGTGTTCGAATCCAGGCAGGTCAGGGCGAAACATTGGGCAAGTTTCCTTACTCCACGCGCGCGCGCACACACACACGCACGCTCGCACGCACGCATGCACACACACACACAATAATAATCCATCCCCCAAAAAACACAATAATAAAAATAGTTCATTTCAATCCACCACCATTTGTGGGGGACGCCGCTGCGCGCAATCGGCCGCCGCGTTTCGCCCACAAATACACAGTCGATTCACTTCACAGTATAGTCTGTGAAGCGCTTTGAGGCGTCTGTCTGGAAGGTGTGAACAGCGCTGTATATCAAATGCGAGGATTATTATTAGTATCATTATTATTATTATTCTAAGTTGGGACCGCTCGCTCCTCTGTTCACAGACTCAACGGCGGCAACGCAGGCAAAAGGCCGCTCAGCGCCAAAACATTCGACGACGTTCCTGTGGAAAACAAGACAGCTCAGCTGCAGGAGGTAGGTTTCCAGGGCAGGTCGTCACTCGGCCGAGCGGAATCCCAGCCAGCGCTCACGTGAAGCGGGGAACGGGATCCTGACGTTGAAAGGGATCAGCGCAGGGGGCGAGCAAAGGGATCAGCGCAGGGGGCGAGCAAAGGGATCAGCGCAGGGGGCGAGCAAAGGGATCAGCGCAGGGGGCGAGCAAAGGGATCAGCGCAGGGGGCGAGCAAAGGGATCAGCGCAGGGGGCGAGCAAAGGGATCAGCGCAGGGGGCGAGCAAAGGGATCAGCGCAAGCTCCACCGTCTTCGATCAAACTCCAGTGTGATTCCCGATTGCTGTAATTGTATGATTAGTCACCCGGTGTTAGAACAAAAAAAAAGTTTCCCTTCCCTTCCCTTCCCTCCACCGCGCCACCCCCCTCTCCCCCCCCCCCCCCCCCCCCCACCCCCCGAGAGATTATAATCAGTGCTTGAGCGCAGAGCTCGATCTGGATCATTTTAAGTTGTTTCCTACCATCTCGTCGCAACCAAGCTGGCCTGTCGCAATTAACGATCGTAATTTTACCGCTATCCACTCAAACGTGACTTTGCTCACAGTCGGGGGCCTCCCCTTAGGGGCCACGGCTCTTCCGAAAGTCAACCGGTCCGGCCGGCCGGGTAACGGTATGATTGATTGCGTCCAATATTCATCTGCTTGGCAGCCCATCGGGGGACCGTTCTCTGACGAAACCCCGACCCGATTAACGCGGAGCAACTGCTCCGTTAAGATCTCAAGTCCTGATCTGGCTGGTTATTAATTGATCCGATTATGTCTCGCGAGGGGGGTCGGGATGTGGCAGGCGAGAGGTTTAAGTCGGTGTAGGTCTGGCTCTGGAGCCAAAGGAATGTAAAGACGACGGAGGGGAGGGCGGAGGGGAGGGGAGGGGAGGTGGGGGAGGACTGGTGGCTCTCTCACGCTGATATTGCGTTCGACGTTGAGCGCGTTTGCCTTGTGTTCGGCAGGAATGTGAAACCGACAGTGGGATGGTGCTGCCCTCCAATGAGTTTAAGTGTCTCCGACGTCTGGAAACCAGATCCCGACCTTTTGGACTCATGACACTGGCGTGAGTACAGCTAACTCCTCAACCGTCATCTCGATGTGTCTCAGGGGTGGCATGGTCAGGCCCCAACCCTCCCCTACACCCTTCTAGTTGCGGGAGGAAGGTAGGGCGAGATTTCTGGAAGGATGAGATCAAACAGGGGGCCGAAGAACTTCCTTCATCCCAAAGATATCTTGGGTAACGCAGGGGAAAGTGCTTGGAGCTCCTGTCGCGCAATATCAAATGCAAGGATTATTATTATATTATTTATATTATATCTTCGCTGTTCACTTCTTCTAGACAGACGTCTCAAAGCGCTTCACAGAATATACTGTGAAGTGAATTGACCGCAGACTAGCATCTATAATGGCCCCCTTAAGAATCTCATTCTAAAAAGTACAATCGCATTTTATTTCATTTTTTCGAGGGGGGGGACAAACTCAGCTGATACTCTAATGCCCCCCACTCCCTCCCTCACCCCCCACTCCCCCCCCCCCCCCCACCCACCCACCCACTCGCCTGCCAACAACCTTCAAGTTGGAATTTACGGAGCTCGGGTCGATTGGAACTGTCGCAAAGGGTCTTGAACGGCCAAGTTTGCTCTGGGATTCATGAGGTTAACAAACCCAAAGGTCGGTTAAACGACAAACGCACTGTTTGGCTTGTGATGTGTGACAAGGGTTAACGTCGAAAACATTCAATGTCAAAAGAGTGAGGGAGCGAACCGTTGGACGAGGAGTTTTAATTTAAGTGATGGGCATGTTTCCTGCCCCTCGAGGCATGATTCCAATTACACCATCGACTGTAAGGCTCACACAATCTCATTGTGTGGTCAATATCTCCAATACTGTAGCTTTCAACCCACGCTCCGGCCGTCTGGAGGCCTCCCGAGCAGCTCAGATACTTTTGTGATTTCCCTTGTATCTCTTGACAACTTTAATACCTGAGTATTAAAGGCAGAAAATCTGCCAAACGTCAAACAGATACTTGGAACGGAGGCTTGCCAAGTTGCCAATGCAGGAGTATGCCAACTCTGTGTGAAGAGACCGTTTGTTTGCCGGTCTGTTCCCTTCCAAGGCTATTATTGGAAAAAAATTAAGAATGCCCGGAATTCGGTCACCCAACCCCCGGCTGTCTGTGGGACGCCCCTCGCTGTGCGCAATCGGCTGCCTCCATTTCGCCCACGGAATACGCAGCCAATCGACTGTGACTGTATATTCCGCGAAGCATTTCGAGGCGTCGCTGTATCAAACTCAACGGTTATTATTGGTAGTATGATTATTATTATTATTATCGTTCTTTCTCCCTGCCATTTGCGGTCTGATTTAATTCCTCCTCCTCTTCCTCCCACACGCCCCCCCCCCCCCCCCCCCCCCCCCACCCACCCTCTTCCAACCCACGCCCTCCTCACACCCTCCAACCCACCCAACCACCCAACGCATGTCAACACAGAATGAGAGCCGTGAGCAGAAGCAAGGAGTCTGTGCTCTCGGAGGTGGAGGTCCAGACCAAGCTGTGCCAGGCCGAGCTCTGTGGGGCGGTGGACGACGGCCTGGACTTTTCGATGGAAGACGCGGTTCTGCTCCCGATGGATCAGGGGTTGGAGTGCCACAGCCCGCCCCCGGATTACAACTCCGTCGTCCGCTACACGGCCCCCCCGGTGTGAGTCGGCCCGAGGTTCCCGCGGAGCGTTTCCCCCCCCCCCCCCCCCCCGAGGGCGAACTCAGGGAGCGGACCTCCTTCCTCACGACACACGTAGAATCACACGCAAGAGCGGGTGTCGGGATTGACCTGTGAATCTATACCCCTCCATCACCGACCACCCCAAACTCAAAGGCCAGCTTCAGTGTTGTTCCTAGTTAGCCTCCCCCCCCCCCCCCCCCCCCCACCACCCCACCCCACCCCACCCCACCTCCGACTACCCCCACAACACCCTCCAACCCCACCCCAAACCCCCAACCCAGTCTCAGGAAGTTAACAGTCGTTTGCTTGCGATAAATCACAGCGATATGTTCCTATTTATATTTGAAAACAATTTGGGTGGGTGAGTGGGTGGGTGGGTGGGTGGGTGGGTGGATGGTCAGGGGAAAGGTATTTTCCAGCTAGCTGGCGAGCCGTAGGAATGTTTCCACCCCCCCCCACACCCCCCCTCACCAAAAAAAAATATCCGATGATTCTCGTTGGAAAAGCGAGAGCGAGTTCCGATCTGCCAACCAAACCTCCCGGTCGTCTTGTTAGAAACAACAGAGCGATTCAGTGAGATATGATTCTGTGCACCTCTATTACACACACACACACACACACAGTCACACACACACATCTTATCTTTACCGGAAGAATGTTTTGCATTTCCAGACGTTTTTTTTACAAAGCTCCAGGAGAGTGTAGTGTGAGAGGAGAGTAAGAGAGAGGGAGGAAGGTGGGGGTGGGGGGTGGGGGGTGGGTTGGGATGGTGGATGGGGAGGGATGGGGGGAGCTTGGGGTGGGGTAAGAGATGAGAGGGGGAGAGAAGAGAGGAAGGAATCTGGCCGAGAGACGGGGGTCAAACAGGGTCGAATCACGGCTTCCTGTTCGGAGCGATCGGTCCGTCGAGCCGTCCACCTCCACGACGACGAGACTTTCGGCAACTTTTGAACCGGCTCCATTGAAAGCAGCCGGAACCGAGCTCTTTAAACTCACACCGTCTCGGCGAGGTCTCTCTCTCTCTCTCTCTCTCCGTCGGTTCAGGGACGCGCTCTCGCGGCACCATCCAGGCAAACGGAGGTGGGGGTTGGGGGGGGGGGGTGAATTCCCGTGAATCCCGTGTACAAGCGTGAGGAGCAGTAGCCGTTCGGCAGCACGGAAACGAGGCCATTCAGCCCCTCGAGCCAGCGCTGGCGTTCCCGAAACGCCGCCCTCGCTTTGAATCCCATCCTCCCGGCCTCCTTCCCTCCCACCTCGCGTTTGTTTGTTCGGTTCATTTTTTTTGTCCGCCAACGAACCGAATGGACAAGGGCGAAACCTCGGGCAAGTTTCCTTACTCCACACGCACGCCTAATAAGAGCAATCCCTCCAAAAAAAAACACGCACGCAATAATAAATCAGTCAGTTTCAACCCACGACTGTTTGGGTGGTGGGGGGGGGGGTGGGGAACGCTGCTGTGCGCGATCGGCTGCCGCGTTTCCCCACAAATATACAGTCACTTCACTTCACAGTGTATTCTGTTAAGCGCTCTGAGACGTCTAGAAGACGCGAAAAGCTCTATATCAAATGCAAGGATTATTATCATTATAATTATTATTAATTCTGTGTTCTCTATCAATTGCCTCATCGACCGACCAATACATAATCACTCCCCCTTTAGCAAAACCTACCGCTGAACACCCGGGAAGGATAATTTCATCGGTGTCAGTATGAAATACGCTTCCAAATGTCTCCGCCCGAATCTGACTAAGTTGGGAGGCGAGTAGACGCACTTTTGAACAATCAAACGCAGGCGTTATTGTAACCAAGCCGAGGAGGACAAAGGCAGAGAGAGAATATAGTCTATTTTACTGTGAATTTGCAGGGCTTTTCAAAGGAACTCTCGAGTTGGGAGTTCTGGGTTTGTTTGTTGTTGTAAATACGCCGCCAGAGAATATAAAAGGGAGTGGGGGGGGGGGGGGGGGGGAATTCTGTATTAGTCTCTACACCTGCTCAAATGCTGTCTGGTTCCTTTCAACGCCCTTATCATAGGAGTCAATCGAATGGGTAGGTTCTATGTTTATACCGTACCGTGAATGTGACCGATGAGACCGTAGATCGAGTGCTGTAAGAGTCAAAGGGACTGGCGTAAAGCCGAGCCCCCCCCCCCCCCCAAAAAAATGAACGGTCATCGTCGCTTCTCGGTGCCCTTTCCCGCGAAGCGCTTTGAGGCGCCGCGAGGGACGCGATGAGGCGCTGCATCTAAAGCGAGAGGCTTCGAAATACCATTCACTCGTTTGTAGCTTTTATTGCGTCCTCCCCGTCATGTACGTTATGTATATTAACTGGAAAGTCCTTTTTAAAAATTTTATATATCGATCTATATATATTATATATATTGGCGTAAAATAACTAACAAGTGAATAGATTAACATTCGAACGAGCGATGAGTTGTGCGTTACGCAGCCCAGGCGTTGTCCAATCTATTAGCCCACAGGCTGTGTTCAACAAACCCGCTCTTCTGTGTCAGCCGCTAACCTCCTTCAACGAGGAGTTTGTCTAGGATTTTAATGATCGCTTCTATGCCTTCTCCCGTTCACTCCAGATGTGCGTCCCAAGAGACAATTTCTCCGGCAACGCACTCATACACATTACACACACACACACACACGCGCGCGCACACACACAGAGATGTATAAACGTTAAACACCACACCAATCTGCCTACAGACACCAAAACCGGCGATTTCTGAATATATTTTTACTGTCGGAATTCTTTTGAGGATTATCGCCAATGTGACCTTTTAATTGCGGCTTTTCACGTCTTATCGGCGTCTCAAAGCGCTTCACATAAAATCGAGTGCCTTGTCTATTTAGATAACACTGTGTACTGCCGGTCAGGTAACTGGTGTTGGAAAAAACAAAATCCTGGGTGATTGATTGGCAGTAAGGATTGAAGTAAACAGTATAAATCTCTGCAGCGGATTCTGCTCGCGCTCTGGCGAAGCTGGGGATAAAGTAACGTATTCTCAAATACTACAATGGTTCATCTTGCCTTTGGTAACCGAAATGTGATCAGAAGGAATATCTTTCTCCCCCACCCACCCACCCACTAATCCTACACTAAATAACACTCGCAGGGCAGGGCTGACCGAATGTATTAACAGCAAGACGTCAAAAAGAAATACCCCACGCCCCCCCAAAAAATCTAATTTTATCCCTGTAAAATCACCAAACTCTTTGGGATTATGTAAGAAGGGATGTGTACCTCTGGGAGCGAGAGAGAGAGAGAGAGAGAGAGAATGCACGAGAGAGAATTAAATTAATTTAAACGTAAATCAAAACTTAATGGAATTCTCTTGGTTCGGA
>CM068754.1:17520229-17522729 GCA_035084275.1 Hydrolagus colliei
TGGCTTTGCATAAACCTCACATCATTTTATCGGTCCGTTGAATCCAGGCTTGGCTCCATATGGGAAATTTCCCTGGCTGTTATTATATTGGAGCTCCTGTAGCTCAGTGGTTAGAGCATTCACTTTACAAGAGCTGTGTTCGACTCCGGGCAGGTCAGGGCGAAACCTCGGGCAAATTTCCTTGCTCCACACACAGACACACACACACGCACGCCTAATAATAATCCCTCCAAACAAAAACCCGAATAAAAATTGGTCATTTTTAATCCACGGACTGTGTGGGGGACGCTGCTGTGCGCAATTGGCTGCCGCGTTTCGCCCACAGATATATACAGTCAATTCACTTGACAGTATATTCTATGAAGCGCTTTGAGACGTCGATAAGATGTGAAAAGCGCTATATCAAATGCAAAGATTATGTCCCACAAGCAGTCATGGATTGAATTGACCAATTTATTATTATTGTGTGTGTTTTTTGGGAAGGATTATTATCAGGAATGTGTGTGTGCGTGCGTGTGTGTGTGTGTGTGTGTGTGTGTGTGTGTGTGTGTGTGTGTGTGTGGTGTGTGTGTGTGTGTGTGTGTGTGTGGAGTACGGAAACTTGCCCAAGGTTTCGCCCTGACCCTGCCTGGGAATCGAACCCAGGTCTCTCGCTCGCTAAAAACCGCTGAGCTATACGGGGACTCCGAGTGCAAGCCACACTCACATCCGGAGAACGAGTTCGATGTCTCGACGTGGCGTGGAGCGGCTTCAAACCTCCGCAGCCTTCCGACCCGGTGGCGAGAGTAGAGAGAGACGGTGGCGAAAGTAGAGAGGGAGAGAGAGAGAGAGAGAGAGAGAGAGAGAGAGAGAGGGGAGAAAGAGAGAGAGTCCCTACCGACACAGCCAGACAATGCAAAGTGCTTCTCTCGGCAATCGCTGATCTGTCACGTTACACATCCTGGTGAACGAGATCGCAAGCGCGTGTTGACAAACTGCATCCTTTTGCCTTGAAATGCCTTTTTAAACACGCTTAATCGCAACCCATGAGACTAAATAATACCAAATGGGAGACAGTGACTTTCTTCCGCTCTGATTTCCACTGTGGTCTCCAAGCGCTTCACAGAATATACCACAAAGGGCATTTGTTGACTGTGTATATTTGTGGGCGAAACGCGGCAGCCGATTGCGCACGGCAGCGTCCCCCGCAAACAGTCGTGGATTGAGTGGCCACATTCTTTGGAGGGGATTAGTATTGGCTCTAACCACTGAGCTGCACAGGAGTCCACGTCCCACTGTGACCCGGGGAAACGAACGCTGTTTATCCCGCAGATAGAACATCACGTGTGGCTCGTGTTACAAGCGCGTGAGACCTGTGTTCGGGCGAAACCTTGGGCAAGTTTCCTACCTCACACACACACACGCACGCACGCACACACCACACACCTCACACACACACACACACACACACACACACACACACACACTAATCCCTCCAAACAAACCACAATAAATAAATTAAAAATCGGTCATTTTTCAACCACGTTTATTAATCCCCTGGGGGGGGGGGGGGGGCAGGCGGAGGAAAAGGGAACTTATTTCCAATTAACACCTGGCAGAGCATATCATCCTTGTCATCGCGAGGGCCTCATTACTACAATGAAAGGCAGGATGTGTTGTATTGTTCAGGCTGAAATACTCTGGCACCGTTCGCCCTGATTACATCAGGTGCCGTGACCTTTCCCATGCGGTAGATGGACATTTGCCCCAGTCTACCTGTGCCTGCCTTCGGTGTAAACAGTGTAGCTCTCTGCTTGTTCCCCACTTCTCCCGTCTTCCCTCTCCTCTCCCCAACCCACCCACCCACCCACCCACTCACCCACCCACCTTACGAGCGAGAGACCCGGGTTCGATTCCCGGCAGGTCAGCGGGAAAACCTCGGGCGAGTTTCCTTACTCCACACACACACGCACGCACGCACATACGCGCGCCTCCCCCCCCCCCCAAAAAAATAATAAATTGGTCATTTCAACCCACGACTGTTTGTGTGCGGAGGACGCTGCCGTGCGCAATCGGCTGCCGCGTTTGGCCCACAAACAACCAGTCGATTCACTTTAAGGTATATTCTGTGAGGCGCTTCGGGGCACAGTCTCGAAGACGAGATCAAATGCAATTATTATTGTTAAATGATTAGGATTTTTACATCGCGCTTCGACCACGGATATACATACAGTCAAATCGCTTTACAGTGCATTCTGTGAAGCGCTTTGAGACGTCTAGAAGACGTAAAAGCGCTACATCAAGTGCATGGGTGACGATTATCATTATTATTCTCTGATCAAACGAGCGAGATTCGGTCCCCCTGGTAGAAACAGCTCTAATGGATAAGGAGAGAGATCGAGCGCGCGTGCGAGAGAGAGAGAGAGAGAGAGAGAGCATCTTTCATGTGCCTCAAAGTGATTGGTTTAACCTTGTGACCGCTGACCCTCGTCTGAGTAGACCATTCTCAGAGGGACCCAAG
>CM068754.1:17527729-17562729 GCA_035084275.1 Hydrolagus colliei
TCACGCCTTCCTGTCCTAGACGTCCCACAGAAAATACCGTGAAGTGAACCGGGGAGTCACCGTATATACCGTGAGGCGCTTTGAGACGTCTAGAAGACATTGAAAAGCTTTATATATGGAAATGCAAGAATTATTATTATTATTATTACAGAAATCAAACGGCTTTCCGTGGCTTGTTTGTGGGATGTTGCTGCCCGCAAATTGGCTGCCTTGGATTTGGATAAATCGGATAGATTTCCGTATTAATCTTGTTCCATGCGATGCTTTCACTTTCAAGTTTGCCATAACTCCCTCTTGGCCTAAAATCATACTCAAAGTGAATATGCTCCCCCGTCTGGTGTGACTTTTCATAAGAATAATAATACTAGCAATAATCCTCGCATTCGCCCTATCACGTCTTCGAGGCACCGATCTTCTCAGAAGATACTGTCGAGTTAAGCGGCTGTGTATTTGCGGGTGAAACGAAACGCGGTGGCCGATGACAGTAGCCACAGCGGTGACCTGCAAACCGTTGGGGATTGAGTGACCACATTATTTCGATGTGTGTATTTATTTTGAAGGGATTATTCATATATATATATATTTCTCTGTCAACTAACTGTTAATGTAGCGGTTTTGAGACGAAACTCGATGCAGACGTGAGGGAGAAGGGAATGCTGATAATTATAATAGTATTGACAAAGTTAATTAGACGTCTCAGAGCGCTTCACGGGATTAGACTGGCAAGTGAATCGACTGTATCTTTGTGGGCGAAACGCGGCAGCCGATTGCGCAAGGCAGCGTCCTCCCCACAAACAGCCGTGCATTGAAAATGACCAATTTTATTATTGTTGTTTTTTTTGCAGGGATTATTGTCAGGCGTGTGTGTGGAGTAAGGAAACTGGCCGGAGGGAAGGTATATAAGATAGCCAGTGTGCGATCTGCAGCCACGACAATTTTGTGTCTATCTATCGCCACTCACGCAGTGTAGGGTCCCAGAGCGCTTGACAGTGTCACTAAATCAAATGCGTGGGTTGGTACAGTATTATTCTAAAAATTATATTTGTGTTTATTATCATTATTATTTATTCTTCCATCAAAATTGCAGTATCATTACTGTTCTGTATATTCCGTGGAACGCTTTGAGGCGTCTCAACGACCTGATAAGCCACCACATAATAATCTGTCCACAAACCCACGATAATAAAAATTGGTCATTTCGATCCACGGCTGTTTGTGTGTGTGGGGGGGGGGGGGGGGGGGGGAGACGCTGCTGTGCGCAATTGGCTGCCGCGTTTCACCCACAAATATACAGTTAATTCACTTTACAGTATATTCTGCGAAGCGCTTTGAGACGTTGATAAGATGTGAAAAGCGCTGTATCAAATGCAAGGATTATTATTATTATTACATCAAATGCAAGGTTGATTAAATATCACTAATATATATATTAAAAAAACACATTTGGTTAAGACAGGAAAGTGAAACTGGGACCAGTTAACTCTAGCACCTTGCTTTGCGAATTGCAATTGACTTTACAAACGAAGAACTTTCAACTGTTCAATCACCTTGAGTGAGGAAATTAGTTCATAATACTTTTCACCTCTTTCTAAAGTGTATCTGTGTGTGTGAGAGAGAGAGAGAGAGAAAGAGAAAGAGGAGTTTTAGTCTGCAATAATGAATCTGCTTATTTGGCCTCACTTCCTAATTCCCCGCTTTAAACCCGTAACTAAATTTCACATCCAATAATCAAATAAACTTCTGGCAATTTTTCTTAACAAGAGTAATGATATTAATAACAATTATATTATTCTCGCGTTTGATGTCCTTGCGCTTTTCACGTCTTCTAAACGTCTAAAAGCGCTTCAAAGAATACACTGTAAAGTGAATCGACTGTATATATTTGTGGGCGAAACGCGGCAGCCAATTGCGCACAGCGGCGTCTCCCACACAAACAGTCGTGGATTGAAACGGCCAATTTTTTTATTGTGTTTTTTGGGGACGGATTATTATTAGGCGTGTGTGTGTGTGTGTGTGTGTGTGTGTGTGTGTGTGGAGTAAGGAAACTTGCCCAGGGTTTCGCCCTGACCTGCCTGGATTCAAACACAGGTTGTAAGGCGAGTGCTCTAGCCACTGAGCTACAGTTAATCAGAAAATCAGAAGAATTGGATACACACTAAATATATATATACAGTACAATATATTATGTGCACAGATCGGTTCCCTAAAAAATTGTTTGATTAACTCAGTCAGATCCACACTGAATATATTTTAGTATTTAAAGTTTCTGCTCAGAGATTTTAAACATGAATATTTTTTAACTTAACCTTTAAATACTGAGAAGATCTTACTGTTTTAATTATAATACATTTAATTCCTAAACGCTCTGATTTCAACTTTAAATAATAATAATAATCTTTGCATTTGATACCTCTGATTTGTTTTAAAATGTATATTCACAAATTGAGCCTTTTTTTGTTTCAATATTTTCAAAAGGGTAAAAAGTATGTGTGATCGAAATACAGGTCGCCGTTTTTCTCTCTCTCTCTCTCTCTTTCTCCCTTCTCTCTTCCCCTCTGTCTTTCTCTCACTCTCTTTTGCTGCCTCTCTCTGTTTCTCTCACTCACTCTTTCTCTCTCTCTACCGTTCTATTTAACATTTCCCTTTCTGAATACCTCTAAAAAAAAATCCTCCCATACGCACACACACACACACTTAATAGGACCTCAAAATCTTCCTGGAAAGATTCTTTTGAAAACCCATTCATGTCTAAAATAAAATACAATATTTAACTATTATTTGCTTGGCCCTTAACATTGCTACAAATGTACAAACATATTATATTTGCATTGGATTCACACACATATACACAAAAAAATTCCAAGTTCATATCTCTCAAAAATCAGACACTCTTTTTAAAACACATTCAAGTCTAAAATAAAATGTATTGAACTATTATTTGCTCGGCCCTTAACATTGCTATAACACACACACACAATATACATAATATGTAAAGTAATACTATTTACATGTATAATATAGTATATAAGTATGTATATATAAATAGACACACATAGAGTGAGCATACATTATTGCATAAGTCTGAAATACATTTGGGAATATTTCTGTAGATAATTAGGTAGTCTTTGGGTCACTACATACAGTATATATGTTATAGCAATGTACATATATATATATATGGAGAGAGAGAGAGAGAGTTCAGATCTCTCAATAACCCAGAGATATGAGATCCAGGGGCCAATGTAAATGAGTTTGTTTTGTGTGTGTGAAGTTGGCCTGGTTTGAGGATGTGTTAAGAGAGTTTGAGAGTGAGAAGGAGGGGAGAGGGGGGGAATTAAATGAATGGTCCCTATAACGAATACGTGAGGAAGGAAATAGGGGGTGGGGGGGGGGGGGGTGGTGGTGGTGGTGGTGGAGAGGGGGTGGTAGAGATAGTCAGAAGGTGGAGTTACATCAGCTCATCAACATCAAGCGTCTAGTACTTATTGGAATGCAAATCGGTCTCACAGTGACTGGAGGCACTTTGCTTGGTGGTTGGATGTACAGTGAAGTTTCCTTGAGTAGACAGACAAGAGACAGACACACAGAGAGGTAGAGGGAGAGACACACACACACACAGAGAGAGAGAGAGAGAAGAGAGAGACAGAGAGAGAAAGAGAAGAGAGAGAGAGACAGAAGAACAACCAACCATCTCCCAAGATGTTCTGGAATCAGTGGAGGCCATGAGACCAACCAGATTGAAGCCATCGCCAGCAGACAGCATGCCCACACACCCCCATCTCAGCCATGTATGTGGGTTATATGTTGGATAAGGAAGGAACCATGTACCCAACGCCAGTCAGAAGACCCAACCTCAACGTCTCCTCGGCCCAGAACTTTGCCCCTGGACCTCAGTACTCGGACTACTCCGGTTACCATGTCCCAGCCATGGACCCTCACCCGCCACAACCCAACCCAATGGCTTGGAACCCAACCTATGGCGCCCCACCGAGAGAGGACTGGGCAGCCGCTTATGGGCTAGGACCTCCCAACCCAGTCCAGGTCAGTCACTCGCCGGGGCAATTGTCCTATGGGAACCCCGACTATGGCTCATTGAACCCCCCCGTCCAGGGTCTACTCCCAGCCTTGGACACTCACCCCAACCCCAACCCCACCAACAATCCCAACCACAACAACACCCCGCCGGCCACCACACTGACACTGACACCGTCGGCCACCCCATCGCTGGCTCCCAGCCACTCACCCAACGGCCAGAGGCGCAACCCTTACGAATGGATGAAGAAATCGTCGCAAATTTCCGCTGCGGGTAAGTGCGGGGAGCGAAGAGCGAAGGGTTGAGTTGAGCGAATGTGAATGGTAGGTTGTGGGGTGGGTGGGTTGGGGAGGGGGGGGGGGGAGGAGGGTTTGAGTGAGTGAGTGTGTGAGTGAGTGCTTTAGTTGGTGAGTGAGTGCGTTAGTTGGTGAGTTGGTGGCTTAGTTAGTTAGTAGTTTCGTGAGTGAGTGAGTGAGTTGGGTAGCGAGTGAGTTGATTGGTTAGTTTTTAAGCGCCTTGAGACGTCCAGAAGACCGCGAACGCGCTATATCAAATGCAAGGATTGTTATTAACAGTACAGTACTGTAGGAACAATTTGCTTCTCTGCCTTTGCATGAGTTACCACTGAACCCTCTTGTGTGTGTGTGTGTGTTGTGTGTGTGTTTAAATGCAGCTAAAATGCGGGTCTTTCCTTAATTCGTTTGTTGCGAACGAATTGGGTGGAAAGAGGGTATCTTTCGATAGATATTTTCTCACGATAGTAATTCCAACAATTGCAGTAATATTCAGGGCTGGGTGTGAATGGGGGGGGGGGAAGTGTCTTGAGTCGTGAAAGAGAGAGCGAGTTTCCAAAGCGTCAAACTTGCGACTTAAAATGCGCGAATGATTCTTACCAGTGCGGTAATTAACGCATCGAATGTGTTTTTAACGAACTGGCGCGTTTTGGCACAGATTCTCCGCCTTGTGTGGAGGTGTGGGGTTTGGGGGGGGGGGGGGGGTACATCAGTCAGTGGTTAACATGTGTCCATTAATCTAGTTCCACATCTCACAAATCATGTGTTTTCTCTTCATTGATAAACTCTTTCTCTCTCCTACTCACTCACTGTCCCCCCCAAAAAATAAATCAATGTCCCTTTCTCCCTCTCTCTCTCTCTCTCTTTCCTTCCCCCCCTCCACCCCCACCATCTCACACACAAAAAACAATCCAATTATTCAGAAGTCGGAATGAATTTAGAGTTTTAAAATATATATACGTGTGGGTGTGTGAGTGAAAGAAAGAGACAGAGAGAGAACAGAAAAGTTGTGATACTATTGCAAGGTCTATTAAATCTTAATGAAATAATGATTTGTTGTTAAAATAAAAGAGAGTTTGGAAGCTTAATGGTATTTGGTCACATTCTGTATTATATAAATATATATAATACATTATGTACATATATAGTGTATTTAATATAAATGTATGTATAATATGTGTGTATATATATATATTATATGTGTGTATGTGTAGCGTATGTGTATGTATTTTTAATAGATACATAATATGTGTTTTGCTAACTCTGATCAGTCGATTGTAACTTTCTTTTGTGAGTTGTGTTTTAACGCTAGTAAATGTCACTCTCCCACCCACCTCCACCGTCTGATTGATTTTAAAACATCCTTGTTTTTTTTATTGAGGGAATAAGATTTTTAAATGTTAGAGACGTTCTCCCCCCCCCCCCCCCCCCTCAAAAACTTTTACTCCAATCACTGCCCCCCCCCCCACACACACACACATGCTGTCCACTTTCTCTCTCTCTCTTGGGCTAACTAAGAAATTGTGTTGCAGAAAGTTAGGGGGGGGGAACAGGTAAGGAGAGACTAAATATCACAGCTCCTCACTCAAGTGTAAAAGGCTCATTCCTAAGGCTAGTAAAAAAACATTCCTCTCCCCCCACACACACACAAACACACACAGACACACACATAAACTCTGTTTAAAAATGCACCAATTCATAATCAGGGATTCGATGTGATGATTCTAGCGCTGAATAAAAAGAGGTGAGTTTTCGAAAGGAGGGATAGATTCTTGGTGAAGTTGATCAGAAATTGTTTCAGAATACTTCCCGGTTTCAGTTTGACATGCACAAGTTTCTTGTCTTATTCACTAAGATTTTTTTTCCCCCCTTCTTCTGAAACAAAATCCCATTTTATTTTCGTTCTACACAGCTAGTTTCAGCATAAAAGTGCTCCCAATTTTTTAAAAAATCAAATGCATGCAATATTATTATTATTTACAATAATTACTTTCCTTTGAATGTTGACCAAATTGAAGGCGAAGGAAGGAGATATATAGAGGATGCAATAATAATAATCATAATGATCCTTGCATTTGATTTAGAGCCTTACTGCGTCTTTGAGAAGTCTCGTAAAACGCTTCACAAAATATACTGTAAACTAAATTGACTGTATATTTTGTGGGCGAGACGCGGCAGCCAATAGCTCACAAACGCTTGCCACAAACAGTCAGGATCGATTGTCCAAATTATTACCATTTGTTTCAAGGGATTATTACAGTACGGATCTTAACTCTTAACCCCCTTTTAAACAGATCCTTACAGGAGCTGAAATCGGTTAACTTTTCGTATTGTTTCCGATAATATTTCCATTTTTACCGGGTGCAAAGAATACGTTAGATTTTTTTTGCGTGGGGGTTGGTGGGGGGGGGGGGTTGTTGGGGGGGTTTGCAGATTAAATCCCGTTTAAAATTTGAAACTGAAAAGGAAAGATCGGGTTACCCGGTTCCACGGTCTCTGTCGTGTCGCTTTATTGTCTGTACGTTTGGAGCGAGAGAGAAAACAAGAGTTAAAAATTTCAGACTTATCTATTTTTTAAAAATGCCAGACTTTCGAATTGATAGTATCTTTGAGGATTTACGTTCGATTCCCAGGGCAGAGCAAAGCCCTACTCCACATGTCTCTTGTTTATCACTATTTTTTCCAGTAAATAATTCCCTCTCGCCCTCCCCTCCCTCTGAAACCAAAAATGCTATTTACCCGATCCACAACCGTTTGGGGAAACGCTGCTGTGCGCAATTAGCTGCCGCGTTTCACCCACAAAATACGGTCGATTCGCTTCACATTATATCCTCGTGAGGCGCTTTGAGGCGTCTCAATGACTCGCGAAGGCGCTGTACCACATGCGAGGATTCCTAGCAATATTATTTTTAAATCAACGTTAATATAGCTACTGACCCAGTGATAGTTAGTTAGTTAGTTAATTATTCGGTTGGTTAGTGCCACACTCCCATTGCACATTTACAGGAGAGAATGGGAAACCTAACCTAGGCTTACCCTCTTCCCCCAGTTGTAATGTTAATTTACCATCCTGTAAAAGCAAGCTAGATGTGAGGTCTCTTTTTTTCCTTTACAGCTACATTGTTATCTGCCATATTCAAAGTGCCTTTGCTCTTTCAACCTGTGTGTGTGTGTGTGAGAGAGAGAGTGTGTGTGTGTGTTTGTGGGGAGTGAAGGAGGGAGGGAGAGCTTTGATATGCATCTGATGTAGGATTCCTAAGTCCCCCCCTTATTATCTTGAGTGTCTTTATATTACCGGAAAAAAAAGGGTTTGGAGGGATTTTTCACAATAAGTAATGAATCCTTGCTTGCCCTCTCCCCACATTGTCTTAGCTGGGGGATAAACCATTGAATTTTACGACTTGAGTTGAAATAATGTGAGTGCGGATGAGAACTACTTTATAAAACTCGAGGTCATGTTTACATTCAGTAGGTTTGACAGAAACCTGTTGAATTTTAACCCCCTCGCCTCTCTCTCTCTCTCTCTCTCTCTCTCTCAGGTCCCAGCTCAATCGTATTTTCTGAACTGAAAAAAATACTGTTTTTAAAAAAAAGTGATCAGTATTTTGTCTGAAAATATCAATATTTTGTCTGAAAAATACTGATATAAAATGTATTTATTTATCCCCCCACCCCTCCATTCAAGTTGTGGAGTACTGTATTATAATTTTTTTATCATAATATTATTATAGAGAGACTCATGACAGTGAGAGAAACTCTTAATTTCTTTATTCTCAATCTCTCCCTCTCTCTCCCTCCCTCTCTCTCTCTCTTACAATTATAGTGATATTATCCTTATTATTATAATATTCATATATATGTGTGTGTGAGAAATATCATCAAATCTGACATACTAGTCAGAGCAAATGTAATTACAATTTTTTTTTAAAAAAATTTAAATCACTTGAAATTCAAATGTGTCTAAAAGGAAGTGAATCCTTTTATTCCATAATTCCTGTCATGAATTATAATTTGTTTTAAAAATGGGCAGTGTTAACAACACAATAAAACATGGAATCTCTTCACCTCCCATCCCATTCCCAAATCCTTCCCATGTATTTTTTTTCACAACCCAGAAAAATCTTACATTACATTGCAATTTTGTTCTGTGTGTGTGTGTGTGTGTGTATGTATGTATGTGTGTGTGTTTTGCTCTCTCCTCCCCCACTTCCCCACCCAAAGACAAAAAAAATCCCAAGGGTCCTTTTAAGATGAAAGTAAACGCCGCCATTTGTTTATGTAAAATCAAATCAAACAGATTGGTGTGAGGGTGTCCCTTGTCTCGGTATTGTGTGGAGTGTGTTGGCTTTCATCCTCTGAATACAAGTGCCGTTAATTCCTCAAAAGCTGTCGCCTTCAACCCCACACAGAACCAGGGCGATTGATGGGCAGAAACCAGGTGCAAAATATTAGCATCTTCAAATCCTTGCCCCCAAAACCCTTGTTATATACTGTGTGTATATATATATATATATATATATATTATATTTATATAGGGGAGGGGATGAAATTTAGATTCCCCCCTTCTCTCTCTCTCTCTCTGTGTCTGTCTGCCCCCTAAATATTGTTAGTAAATCTCTGCATTTGGCTGTCAAAATAATACATCATAAATAGTTATTATTCAATCAGAAACTCTGTACCAATTTTGAAGTTGCTTTTCATCAAACCCGACACAGAACTGCATCACTAAACCCAATTTGGAGTGTGTCTAACCAACTAACTAACTAACTAACTAACTAACTAACACACATATACATTGGCTGAGTGTGTTGAGAATGTTATTCTGTGGCTGTGTCTATTGTGGATCACAATATGAAACTGTCTCAAAGAGAGAAAGGAGAGGGAGGGAGGGAGGGAGGGAGGGAGGGAGACATAGATAGAGACTGAGAAAAAGGGCTGTATGTGCGTATGGGGGGGTGGTGGGTGGGAGAGATATCTTGAGAAGACAAGTTGTTTAACCTGTTACTTTTCACACTTAGCTACTTTCTCTCCCTCCCTCCCTCCCTCCCTCTCTTTCTCTGAGAATTTCCTGCTCGTTTTGCTCTGTGCTGTTTCTGGTGGGAAGGCAAACACTTACTATAAAGGCAACCCACGAGTAACAGGACTGTGTTGGGTTCAGCCAAGCCTGAGGCGTTGGGTTAAAATCGTTGGGTTAAATTGAGAGCTCGTTGACTAGGAAAAAATATGGGATTCCACTTTTTTAAAAAAACAGGGATTTTTGCAAACAGTATACAAAAAAACCCTTTCAAATTCCCCCCCCCCCAAAAAAAAAATCAGTGGTTTGCTCAATAAATCTTGTTGGTCTATCAATATAATTCAGTTCTGATTCTGTTGTAAAGACAATATTATGATATAATGTTTGCCTTCGATGCCAGCTCCTTATCAGGTCGTTGAAAGAATAATAATAATAATAATCCTTGCGCTTTCACGTCTTCTAGACGTCTCAAAGCGCTTCACAGAATATACTGTAAAGTGAATTGACTATATATTTGTGGGTGAAACGCGGCAGCCAATTGCACACAGCAGCGTCCCCCACACGAAAACAGTCGTGAATATTCCTATTGATGCTCAAATGACTTGAATAATAATTTTTATATTTGGTACAGTGCCTTTCACATCAGACAGACATCCCAAAAAGCAACAACTCGAAAACTTCACCGCATATACTTGTAGAAGCATTAATGACTAATAATAATAATAATAATAATAATCCTTGCATTTGATATAGCGCTTTTCACCTCTTTTTGACTGTGTCTCAAAACGCTTCACAGTGTATATTTGTGGGCGAAACACGGCAGCCAATCTCACACAGAGGCGTCCCCCACAAACGGTCGTGGATTGAAATGACCGATTTGTTGTAGGGTTTTTTGGGGGACATTTTATCATTAGGCTGTATTCTATAGAGTACATCTGAGCAACTGGTGCAAATTAACTTCCAACGCAGCCATGGAATGTCACTGGCCTCGTGAATGTGCGTTCTCTTAACCATTCTCAGAAACAAGAGATTTCTCAAAATGCATCACACGGGATATACTGTACTGTAAAGGGAATTGACTGTACTGTACTGTATTTTGCGGGCGAAATGAAGTCAATGAAAAGAAAACGTGAATGCTTAAAAGTGGGCTTGGAATGGGGTGAATTTTGTGATTTATATAGTTAACGATTCTACTTTTTTTTTTGCCCTTCCCTCTTTGATAAGTTCTGTTTATCTCATCCCTTCGTATGAGACCAGGTCCAGTCTTGTGCCTGTTCAGGTGGATGTTAAGGATCCCATGGCACTATTTGTTAAGAGAGAAGGGAGTTCCTCCAGATGTTCTGGCTCATATTCACTCCCTTTCACAGGAGTTCAGTTTATAAAAAATGATCACAGGTAATATTTAATAGGCAGGGGCTCGAGCGAGAGAGAGAGAGACAGAGAGAGAGAGAGAGAGAAGTATGACAGAAACTTAAACTGTAACTTCCAAGGGTGTGTACTTTTTGAAAGTTGCGTCAAAGTACTTTGGCTTGTTTGATGCCCTCTTAACAATCAATAACTTTCAGCCATGGTGTCCCACTCCCCTCCCCACCTTAGGAACTATCTTTTCGCAAGGTTTATTGCTGACGTAATTCCCTCTTGATCGCCCATTAATCATGATTTTCCAAGTGAATCAGGTGATTGATAGTGACTTGGAATACCCTCCTGACGTGAAACGTGCCGTGCATACGTAATGTGTTATTGTTTGGTGTTGCTGTTGTTTTCGAACTGTACTTTCAGCCACCTTACCTAACGCCCGTGTCTGCGCTCCCAGCTAACGGGGTGAAGAGCTTTGAGACGTCCCCTCAATGTGAAAATTGCTGTTTAAATGTAAATTGTGAATTCGTTTTTGCGATTATTAGTCTATTGGCTGGTGGAGCTGAACTCTCTTTAACCCGGTCGCTGTTTTTTTACAGGGAAAACCAGGACGAAAGACAAATACAGGGTAGTTTACACTGACCACCAAAGGCTGGAGCTGGAGAAGGAATTTCACTACAACAGATATATTACAATCAAGAGGAAATCGGAACTGGCGACGATCCTGGGGCTCTCAGAAAGACAGGTTGGTTTAAGCCGAAACACTTTGATAAAGAGATACGACATTATCTGCGCACAGCGTTAGCAGATGTGAAATCTAGGGATAATCCTTGCATTTGATATCGCGGCTTTTCACATCTTATCAACGTCTCAAAGCGCTAGACTGTGAAGTGAATTGACTGTGTATGTTTGTGGGCGAAACGCGGCAGCCGATTGCGCACAGCAGCGTCCCCCACATACAAACATTCGCGGATTGAAATGACCCCATTTTTATTACTGTGGGGGGTTTTTTTGGAAGGATTAATATTCCAATTCTTGATTTTAATTTCGTAACGGATTTGAGATTCGGGTTTCAAAAGAGTCACGCGTTTGAAATGAACCCAAACGGTCACTGAATGAAATGTCAGGATCCGAATGATTTTTTTGGGTGGGGGAGATTGTCGGCCTGGACACATTGATCATTTCAATCCACGACTGTTTGTGGGGACGCAGCTGTGCGCAATTGGCTGCCGCGTTTCACCCATAAATATACAGTCAATTCACTTTACAGTGTATTCCGTGAAGCGCTTTGAGACGTCTAGAAGACGTGAAAAGCGCAATATCAAATGCAAGGATTATCATTATTCTGATTCTGATTATTATTATTATCGTTCATTCCTTCACGCTCGTCGCTGACGCATTCCCGTGGCTGCCCCTAAGGTGAAGATCTGGTTCCAGAATCGGAGGGCGAAGGAGCGGAAAATCACCAAGAAACAGATGGCTCAGTCCGAGGGCTGCCCGTCCCAGCACGGACCCGTTTCGGCGAGTGCCGGCGATATCGCAGCCCAAATGATGGTCGGGAATCAAATCTCCGCAGGCCAGTCCATCGGCAACATGCCCCAAGTGACCGTCGCCCTCTGAGACGTGTGGACTCCAGGCACGGCCGGAAACAGAAGGCGAGGATTGACGTACATAGTGCTCAATGTCGGATGGAAAGGAACTTTATTTTACCCGTCGCAGCGGGGATTTGCAAATCGGACTGGTTTTTCGGGAAATCCGCAAATAGTAACATCAAGTGTTATTAAGAGGGGACGTTGCATTTCACCGATGGAAATCCACTGCCGAGGAAATGAAGTTATTTGGGAACTTTTTTTTCCCCCCTTGTGTTGAAAATGTTTTTTCTTTTGTATCATCCCGGTTACCCACCACTACTCATATAAATATGTACACAACAAATACTTTGTGGGTAGTCCATGGGTGGGGAGGGGTGGGGGTGGGGGTGGGGGGTGGCGGGGAAGGATAAGAGAGAGATCAAGGACGGATGAGTAAAGTAGGGAAAAATGACTAATTTAGTAAAAAAAAAAAAAATCCCAAACATTCAAAACGTTCAAAGATGAGATTCCGCAAGCGAATGAAAGCGTTATCTTGCGCGCCTCCTTCCCCGTCTATTGTTTTGAGCTGACCTGGTACAGGGTAAATTGCGTGAGTATACATCCCCCGTCAATCCAATCCAATGTGTGCGAAGGGTGGCTTTAAAAATTGCCGAGAATTGTCAATCACACCTGCGGTGAGTTTTCGCAGAGATAATCCCCGGTTTCAAGCGATACAATTCCCCTTTTGTTTTCCCTCCTAAATGTGTAGAAGATATATATATTTTTTAAAAAAACAAGCTGCCTAAAATGGTCGTAGGATTCGCTCTGTATTTTACCCGACCTTTTGTTAAAATAAAACGGTTTGTTTTGGGGGCTGATTCACTCCCTGTGGTTGCTGCTTCCGGCCTCGAAACAAGCCAGAGCATAAGGTAGATTTGTTTCCAGCTTGATCCGCGATGCACTCGCCATTCCTCGGCTTGATTGACTGGACATGCGTGCAGCGAAATAAGATTGGAACATTTCATTATTGCCCTCTCTCTCTCGCGCGCGCTCTCTCTCGTCCTCGCTCCCCTCCCCTCCTTTACCGCGCCCCCACCCCCACCAAAAACAAACAAACTTCGGTGCCAAAGATTTCTCACCACCGGCTAATAATACACAATAATAAAAAATTGCTCATTTAAATCCACGGCTGTTTGTGTGTGGGGTGGGGGGGGGGGACGCTGCTGTGCGCAATCGGCTGCCGCGTTTCGCCCATAAGCTTACAGTCAATTCACTTGACAGTGTATTCTGCGAAGCGCTTTGAGACGTCGATAAGATGTGAAAAGTGCTACATCAAATGCAAGGATTATTATTGTCATTAGAATTATTATCCGTGCGACACTTGGCAATGGTCTCGGTCTTTGGGGAGGGATTCGCCTATCTTGAGACCCGTCTCCTCCCGTTGTGTTGTGTGTGTGTGTTGTGTGTGTGTGTGTGTGTGTGTGTGTTGTGTGTGTGTGTGTGTGTGTGTGTGTGTTGTCGGAAAGGCTTCTTCGGCCCGCGGTTGCCAGGCGACGGCACTGGGAACTTATCAGGTTCAAAGAGTCGGGCTTGAATTATATTTGCACAGAGGAGACGGTGCAAAGGTCGAGGAGGAGAGCGAGTGCATCGCTGTCGTAAAATATGGTCGCGGCCAAACTTCCAAGGGGTATCCGCGCTAGAGAAGGCAACATTCTCCCTCCTCTCCCGGGCTTAGCTTCGGGTCGCGCGCGAATCCGAGCTCCTGCGGCTCGGCGGTTTGAGCGCTCGCCTTACAAGCGTGAGAGCTGTGTTTCGAATCCAGGCAGTTCAGGGCCGAAACCTTGGGCAAGTTTCCTTACTACACACACACACACACACACACACACACACACACACGCGGTCCTGATAATAATCCCTCCAAAAAAACCACAACGAATATAAATTGGTCATTTTCAATTCACGGCTGTTTGTGGGGGACGCAGCTGTGCGCAATTGGCTGCCGCGTCTCGCCCATAAGCATACAGTCAATTCACTTGTCGGTATATTCTGCGAAGCGCTTTGAGACGTCGATAAGACGTGAAAAGAGCTCTATGTCAAATGCAAGGATTATTATTCTTATCCTTATTCTAACAATGCGACAACATCGCCAAGACAATGACACACGGCCGCCACACTTTACAACCGCCCTACATCTCGGGCGCAAGGATTATTATTTGTCGAGAAAATCGCTGCCCGTCAACCCCAGCGTTTGGTGACACGTTGTCTCAGCCTCTGCCCTATTGCGTTGCGCGGCTCTGCGAGAGACTGAAACCACAAGGCGCCACTTGTGCGCTGAGTTCGGGTGGAATTCTGAGCGTACAATCGGACATTGCCCGCAGCTCGTTTGCAAAGGTCCACCAGGTTTACTCGCGCGTCAACCGCCCATCACTGTACTCTATTGAATGGACAGGCTATGATTGTAACTTGCTCAAGTATTGAACCAGATAGGACGAGACGGACGAAAGATATTCATTTGTATCTATCTTATCATTTGTATTTTTTTTTACACACACACGCAGCGAGAGTACAAACAGCCTGTTTAGTGTGTTTGCGCCTTGGGAACTTCCTCCCGACGTGTAAAGGCGCTCTATCGATGTAATTTTGTTGTGGTTGTTGCTGCTGCTGTTGTTGTTGGTGGTGTGTGTGTGTGTGTGTGTGTGTGTGTGTGTGTGCGGAGGGGAGGGTGGCGGAGGGTTAGCAGATGGCTTGTTGAATGTGATCCTGTGTGAAAAAGGGGGTAAAAAAATGAACTGGCTGTTGATGTGAATTCTGATTGCTACCTTATCTCTCTCTCTCTCTCTCTCTCTCGCTGACCCGTTTTATTGACTGGAACTTTTTAAGTGTGTCATCACCTGTCTCTTGAACTGACCGAGTGCGTTATGTGACTGACCCGTGAATGTATTCCAAACCCCCCCCCCCCAAAAAAAAAACACACTTTGTCTTTTAACGGCTCGGTTAATGTAACAAACTGTGAACGAACTAACTCGGGTTGGATAGAAATAAACCTTTTGACACTTGTCGCTGTCGTGTTTATAAGTTTGGAGGTATCTTTTTGGTGGGGTGGGGGTTTGGGATGGTGGGTGGGGGGGGCGGTGGGGGGAAAAAAATGGTCCCAACTCAGTGTTTTTTTAACTTGTGCTGAAATATTTGGCGAAATCTTTTTTGGGGGGGGGAGTGAATTCAATACAAAAGGGTTGGATTCGGGGGTTTGTGTGTGGGGTGGGTGGGTGGGTGGGTGGGTGAGGGAGCGTTTTGTTATTTACTTTTGAATGTTATTCTTCCTGTTTGAAGTAAAGTCTGAAGAAGGCATCACAAAGACAGATTAGTCGATTGCTTTTTTTTTTATGTCTATCTTTTTTAATCAAAGGTCACTCCCGAACCCATAAAAGTTAATGATAAACCCCCCGAATCAACTGATCCCAAGTGGGGCTGGTGAACCGACGTCCCTGATCTCCCTTTTGGGGTCAACCTTCTACAAGAGGTTTTAGTGTTGTCTTGAAGAGCGCGTCTTGAATATTGCACGATAAGTCGGGCTTAGCTGCAAGCATTCTTGCTTCTGGGTCAAAAGGTTAGAGGTTTAAAATGCGCAACCTTTTGACCTGGAGTTTGGCGAGTCTTTGCTAACACTGCTGCAGCAGTGGGCGGGCGGGTGGAAGGGGGGGGGTGATGGGGTGGGGGGAGAACGCATTTTCTAAGCTTGGTTTCCTTCGGAAGAAATGTTAAGCCGAGGTCCCTTCACTCGTTGGAAAGAGAAGGGAAGTTTTTCCAAGGTTTTCACATTGGGAATCCTGTAGCTCAGTGCACTCGCCTTCGCAAGGCGAGAGACCTGGGTTCAATTCCCGGCGAAACCTCGTTGGGCAAGTTTCCTCACTCCGCACGCCTGATAAGAATCCCTCAACCCCCCCAAACAATGTGGTCATTTCAACCCACGACTGTTTGTGGGGACGCTGCTGTGAACGATTGGCTGCTGCGTTTCGCCCGCCCACAAATACATACAGTGAATTCACTTTACAAGGTTGTCCACGGGAACTCGCTCGTGTTTTACCGACAAAAATACGGTCACTGCACTTGACAGCAATTACCTGTGAAGAGCTTTGAGTGTTGAACGCATCGAATGCCACGGGTTGTCAAGGTAAATCTTAGTGATATCAGCTGCAAGGGTGAGAATCCTTTATTAAAAAAAAGTACAATTAAAATAGCTCCTTTTGTAGGAAAACACATTCGCTACCGGCCAGGGAATCTGAAGGGAACTCTCTTCTCTTCACAACTTGTTCTTTTGGGGGAACTTGAACATCCAGATTAGGAGGCGTGTTGCGTTTAAAAGCTCATCCGAAAAGCCAGCATCCCTGACGACGTAGCGCTCCCCCCTCCAGTGGACTGTAGCGTCACAGTCTAGTCCGTGACGTGAACTCTAACACTCCTGATGTGGCGTTCGGACCACGCAACCTTCTGACCTCAAAATGAGAGAGCTGCCAACGGTGCTGGGGCTGACACCTAAGATTCACACCCTCTTCTGAACTCCATTCCACTCCACTAGAGAAAAACAGAGAGAGACAGAGAGAGAGAGGGACACACACACACGCACGCACGCACACACTGCATTAATAATAAGAATAATAAGAATAATCCTTGCGTTTGATTTAGTGGCTTTTCTCGTCTTCTAGACTGTGTCTCAAAGCGCTCCGCGGAATACACTGCAAAATGACTGTATATTTGTGGGCGAAAGGCGACAGCCAATTAATGGCGCGTTCACACCCCCCCCCCCCCCCCCCCCCCGCCCCCCTGCACAAACGGGTCGTGGACTGAAAACGACCGATTTTATTCCCAGGAATGTTTTTACGTAGACTCCTCGGCACGTGACCTCGCAGCCGACCGAAATCGAAACAGCCTTCGCAACTCTGGCCGGGAAATAATAAGCATCTGTTCGAAGTAAGAGTGGGGGGGGGGGGGGTTCTTACATGGAAAAAGTTTCCCCCCCCCCCCCCCCCCGCCCCCACTTCAAACCGGTGGTGGTGATGATCCCTTTTCAGTATGCTGGGTTAACTTTCACAAGGTGTCGTGATCACAGATCTCCATTGAGAAGGGGGAAAGGGAGGCGGGCGATTCTCAAGCTGTCGGCAGTCAGTTTTTGGAAGTCTTTTCATCAGGCGCGAAACAAAGGGGCGCGAGAGAGAGAGAGGCCGACTTCACAAGCTGGTCGGGTTCACGCGGGCCATCCCTCCCATCAGGTGGCGAGATAGAAGGAAACGGCATATATATCTCACCCGCAGGAACCAACCACAAGCTGGCGGAAGAAAAATAGGTTCCTGTATGGTTCTGTCAAGTCGAAATCGCCTTTCACTGAACTCCCTCATCAAACAGAATGCATCTGTCTCTCAAGAACGACGTCCACCTGAAATTTATACAGCACCCTTCACACAGGATTGCATCCGGGGACACTTAGGTGTCATCCCCTCTGCCCCCCCCCCCCACCTCCCCCCACCCCCCCCACCCCCATCAGTCCCCTCCGCCACCCCACTCTTCGCTGTTTGAGTTACGGACATACAGAAGCATGTTGACTAGACAATTTATCGTTAGTACTGTATTAGTATTATTTCGAACCACCAGAACAATTCAAATACTTGATTAAAGATTGTAGCTAAACTTCCCGAGTACCTTCCTCCCAATACAGATGGCTTTCTCTGCAAAGATACGTGATGAGGCGCTACATCAGACGCAAAGGATTATTATTATCATTATCCTGATTATTTCGCTGTTGAAAGCTTGTATGGCCTCTTTCCAGAAATTAAATTAAACTCCACTCATATTAAATCACAGTGTTTTGTCAAAGTAACTTCCCACGTTACTGATTAAGGGGTAGAAAATAACAACCCTTGCGTTCGACACAGCTCCCCTATCATGTCAGGAGATTATCTCGAAGCGCTTCTCTGTAAAAGTGTAGTAACTGTGTATCCTGTAGGCCAATGTGGCAGCCGAGAAGTAATTGAATGTCCCAGTTTTTATGCAGGCTGGAACACTGGGAGAGAGGAAATCTGAATTGGAGGCTGCGAGCTCGGTTTTAAAAATATATGTTCTTATACAATATATGCGCGTGGGTGGGCATGGGAGTAGGAGTCTTAATTTCTTTTCAAGAAAAATTTATTTAAACCCGCAAAACATTTCTTTAGTTTGTTTCTCTCTTTCCTTTGGAGACCTTTTCTTACCCGTTTTTAAAAAAAAAACAAGCATTAAAGTTAATCTTAGGCCATTATAATAATTATTATTATTATTATATCAATTGCATTTGATATAGCGCTTTTCACTTCTGCTAGACGTCTCAAAGCGCTTCACAGAATGTACTGTTAATTGAATTGACTGGATATATGTGGGCGAAATGCGGCAGCCAATTGCGCACAGCAGCGTCTCCACAAACAGTCTTGAGTTGAGTGACCAATTTAGCTCCAGCCGAGCTCTAATTTTAAGACTATGCCCCACACTACCCTATTCTTGATTTCCCTCTCCCACCCCACCGGAGGAAATAGTTTCTCTGTCTCTACCCTATTGAATCCTTTTAATATTATTTTTTATTAATCTGCTGCCAGCTGCCCACATGGGGGCTGGAGGCAATTCATTTGTGGAGCTCTTGTAGCTCAGTGGTTAGAGCACTCGGTTCACAAGCGAGAGACCTGGGCTCGATTCCCAGATCAGGTCAGGGCAAAACCTTGGGCGAATTTACTTACTCCACACGCCTAATAATAATCCCTCAAAAAAACAATAACAAGTTGGCTAATTTTAATCCACGACTGTTTGTGGAACACTGCTGTGCACAATTGGCTGCTGCGTTTTGCCCACACATTCGCCCACACATATATATATATACACGGTCTCTTTCCTTCGGAGACATTTTCTTTACAGTATATTCTGCGAAGCGCTTTGAGACGTTGCAAAGATACGTGATGAGGCGCTACATCAGACGCAAAGGATTATTATTATCATTATCCTGATTATTATTATTACTACGATTAGACATTGGGAGTCTTGTAGCTCAGTGGATAGAGCGTTCGCCTTACTAGCGTGTGAGACCTGTGTTTCGAATACAGGCAGTTTCAGGGCGAAACTTTGGGCAAGTTTCCTTACTCCACACACACACACACATACACACGCGCAAACCCACACACACACATACACAAGCCTAATAATAATAATCCCTCAAGAAAAAAAGAATAATAAAATTGGTCATTTTCAATCCACGGCTGTTTGTGGGTGGGTGGGGGCGGGGGGGCGGATGCTGCTGTGCGCAATTGGCTGCCGCGTTTTCGCCCACAAATATACCGTACACAGTCAATTCACGTTGATAAGATGTGAAAAGCCCTATAATCAAATGCGGGGATTATTAATATTATTATGTACATAATAATAAAGTACACAATAATAATGTACACAAAAATGTACATAATAATAATAATGTACATAATAATGTACATAATAACAATGTATGTAATAATGTACATAATAATGTACACAATAATGTACACAATAATAATGTACACAATAATAATGTACACAATAACAATGTACATAATAACAATGTATATAATAATGTATATAATAATAATGTATATAATAATGTACATACAAATGTGTATAATAATAATGTACACAATAATGTACACAATAATGTACATAAAAATGTATATAATAATAATGTACATAATAATGTACATAATAATGTACATACAAATGTATATAATAATAATGTACACAATAGTGTACACAATAATGTACATAATAATATATATGATGATAATGTACATAATAATGTACATAATAATGTATATGATGATAATGTACATAATAATGTACATAATAATGTATATAATAATAATGTATATAATAATAATGTACACAATAATAATGTACACAATAATGTATAATGCACAATGTTCTTTGATTTAGACTTTGGGCTATTTTTGGGGGGCGGCTTTGGGCTACCGAGCGTGGGCTTGCGTCGTTGCCGGACAACTAAGCGCGCTGTGCGCCTGCGCCCATTTCCCGCCCCATTTCCCGCCTCGAACATGGCCGACTTCGACACCATCTCGGAGCTGGACGATGAAGACGAGCGGGTGGTGATGGACGAGCATTTGCTCCAGCACATGACCGACTCGGTGGTGATTCGAGGGGCCGGGCATATCACGGTGTAAGTTCCTCACCCTCCTCTACCCGTGTGTGTGAGATGAGGTTATCGGTAGTAACGGCGGCGGCGTCTCCCTCCCTCCCTCGCTTTCCGCTGTGTTCCGCAGGCCTCAACCCGAGCCTCGGCCTTTCCTGAGCAGCCAGGCCGGGCTTGAGTGCGACCCACAACGGGGACCCAGGTCGGAACGATAGGGTGTGTATGTATGTGTATGTGTGTGTGGAGGCCTCTCTCCCGAGCTCTAGTGATGATAGACCCAAGTCTTTACAGACATACATATATACTATATATATATATAATAATATTATATATATAATACAGAGTCCATTCACTTTACAGTAATAATAACAGTTATTATTATAATAATTCTTGCATCTGATGTGGAGCCTTATCGCGTCTCCTGGACTGTGTCTCAAAGCCCTTCACGGGCGGGATATACTGTAAAGTGAATTGACTGTATATATATATATTTGTGGGCGAAACGCGGCAGCCGATTGCCCACAGCAGCGTTTCCCCCCCCACCCCACACACACACACGCACACACACAAACAAACAAACAGGCTTGGATTGAAATGACTAATTTTATTATTATTATTTTGAGGGATTATTATTTTGTGTGTGTGGAGTAAGGAAACTCGCCCATGGTTTCGCCCTGACCTGCCGGGAATTGAACCCAGGGCTCTCTCGTGCGAAGGGATAATAATGATGATGATTATTATTGTTATCAATAATGATATGTTTGCTTTACAAATGTGATTTGTGGTGATAATGATTCCCGCGGGGTGCGGGGGAAAGGGTAATAAATTGGTCACTTCAATCCACGATTTTTTGTGTGTGTGTGTGTGGGGGGGGGGGAACGCTGCTGTGCGTAATTGGCTGCCGCGTTTCGCCCACAAAATATACAGTCAAATTCACTTTACAGTGAATCCTGTGAAGCTCTTTGAGACACAGTCTAGAAGACGTGAAAAGGCGGTATATCAAATGCAAGGATTATTATTTACTATTAAATGCAACCTTGTGGTTTTTTTTTCACATCTCTAGTGTTTGGGCCTTTGTTTTTAAGAAGTTTTACTTAAGGGTTAAAAGCAGTATCCACTGTTTTTAAACAACATTCACGTCGCAAATGATAGGAATAACCAAACACCACTCGCCTTGAAACTTCTGTTGCAGTAAATGTCATTTGTGTTTTGCGTTTATTGATTAACTGGCTACATGGGACTTGTTCCAGTGGCTTACACTGTATGTGTGTGTCCCTGCCAGCGTTGCTATAATTACAATAATACTTATCTTGACACAGCTCTTGCTGACGCACCATCACACAGTGACACACTCTGAAGTGAAGGGAATGCTGGTGGTACATGTTATGACTGGATTAACGGTCGTTATTAATGATTATAATTAATACTAATCATTATTATTATTATTACACTTTTAATGAGGTTTAAGCCCAGACTATCTGATCAAATCCTAGAATCCTAGACAAAAACAGAGGTCGCTGGGAACAATCAGCAGGTCAGGCGGCATCTATGGAGAAAGGGAAAATGAGCCAACGTTTCGGGTCCACAACCCTTTGTCATCAGAACAGAACTCAGAACTTTTATTTACATCGCTAAATTTTAACTCAAATGACCCCAGTGCCTCGGCATCTAAATGCACCATCTGGCTTAATACTGAGCTGTACATAATCGAAAAGCCTCCTCTTCTTTGGCTTG
This sequence comes from Hydrolagus colliei, assembly GCA_035084275.1. Classification (NCBI taxonomy): domain Eukaryota; kingdom Metazoa; phylum Chordata; class Chondrichthyes; order Chimaeriformes; family Chimaeridae; genus Hydrolagus; species Hydrolagus colliei. The sequence continues at coordinate 17,549,919 of CM068754.1, forward strand.
CTTCCCTTCTTCACCTGCCCTGGCAGTTTAATACTGCACATTGATGTCCAGGCTTACGATTGGGGGAAAAAAAAGACCCTTGGGTAAGGAAGGTACCGCGGATTTACACAGTATCCACAGTCACTGCCATCAGGAGAAAAGATTGGTGGGGAGAAACCAGCTAAATGACTTCCAGCATCTATTCTCCATTATTTTTGTATATATACAGTAGTTAATGTAGTGGCACAGAGGCATGTGGGTTTTGTTTCCCCCCTGCTGCTCTCCTATCTTATCTGAGCTTTCGTCAGGGGGATTTGGGGCTTCTTGTTTGGGAGCGGAAAAATCCTAGTAAGAACCCTTACCGAGCTATTGGCCTAAGTCCAAAATCCAATGGCTTAAGGAGAAGCTTGTGTTGAAGAGGAAACAGGAGACACTCATACTGTGCTCGTTCTTTGTGGGGGAAAAAAGAGAGAAGAGGTTATCTATAGAGGTTGTCAAATGAGCAAATTATGATACAAGGACTTTACTGCCAGTCCAGGATCAAATCTTCAGTCGTAAATTGCAAAAACAGTCTACTGTCAGTTCTTGTTACATTGATGGACTGTCCAAATGAGATGTCCGGGACCTTTCAATAAGTATCTGATTGGAATGTCAAAGCTGTCCGTTGGATGGGTAGTATAGCCGGATAGCTTGACGTAGCTGCTTCACTGTTGCCCAAAAAACCTGCTGCAAAATATTCTGTTGAAATATGCACTTTGTCAATAAAACTGGGTGGGTGCCGAGAAGCTGCGTGTTTTGTGAGTTGCGGGTCAGCAGGTATCAGTGCTGTGAATTTATTAAGGCATGGCTGCATGAATCACCGATGCCGTAACCTTCTAACTGTTGTAACTGACTATTCAACCTGACTGTGTGCTTAGGGTAGGGGGGAGGGAACTGCGACAAAACAAGGGTGACTAGAGTTTATGATCAAGGTTTCAAACTGGCTTTCAGCAAGCACCACAGTCAACTTCCCCCGTTATCACTGTTAATTGTTCCAAAGGGGTTTTTTGATTTATATATCGGCTTTCACATTGGGATGTCCTCCCGAAGCGATCGGCACGACACAAATCTAATTTTGTGGTTGTTGTATTGCGTTTCACACAGAAGAGGAGAATCCGTGTCCGCCTGAGAGATTTTCGGAAGTTTGAATCGCATGTGAAAGCTTATGTGTGGAAAACAGTAGCAGGGAAGGGGGATATTTTCAAATTGTTATTTATTATCTTAAGGTGGTGTTTTGCAATTAAACACGAGAGCTCGTCCACAATGAATGGAGTTTTAACAACCACAAAGTATATACAACAACAAATCCCATGTGTACGGAGCCCCTCCCAAATGTTTTCTCCCTGGCCTTCACATTTGCTGTGGATGTTGTAATAACCAAAGCATCTGGTTTTGTACCAACCAAATTTCTGCTCTCCTCCTCTTGCTACCATCCCAAGTACCAGGTGCTTTCCAGCGCCTCAGCCAAATGGCTTTGATCCATGTCTAAACCTGTATAGTGAGTGCTGGCAGTCGATCTAATAATAACAGTAGTAATCCTCGCGTTTGATACAGCCTGATCGTGTCGTCGAGGCGTCTCAAAGTGCTTCACCGAATTGTGGAGTCCTGTAGACTCAGACTCGCCTTGGAAGCGTGAGATCTGCATTCGAATCCAGGCAGGTCAGGGCGAGTAAAGTTTCTTTACTCCACATGCCTAATAATAATCCCACCCCCCAAAAAAAATTGGTCATTTCAATCCACGACTGTTTAAGGGACGCTGCTGTGCGCAATTGGCTGCCGCGTTTCGCCCGCAAATATACCGTCAATTCACTTAACAGTATATTCTGTATACAGTATATTCGCTTTGAGACGTCTAGAAGGCGTGAAGCTTGCTATAGCGATGCAAGGATTATTATATACTGTAAGGTGAATTGACTGCCTATGTGTATGTGAACTGTGAGAAATTAGGTGCTGGGGGTGTGGGGAGGAAAGTCACAGGTAAATATCAACCTGCCCTAAGCAGAAACCCATGCGTGCTCACTATTCCATAGGGTTAACAAGCAGGTGATAATAATAATCCTTGAATTTAGTACAGTGCTTTATTATTCCTGCCTGAAAACACTTCATTGGATTCACTGTAGAATATAGCATCTGTATTTTGTAGGCAAACTTGGCAGACAATTTGCGCGCAACAATGTCTCGCAAACAGTCATGGAAGTGAATCATCAATTTTATCACGGTTGAGAAACTGGGGAGGTTTCAGGAAGACATTTCTTTCCCTTTCTGCCTCCTCCCCCCCCCCCCCCCCCCCCCACAATTGTAGTGTCCCCACAAGCAGCCTAATTGAGAACCATAAGCTCAATACAGATCAAAGATAGAACCTGTATCCTTTCTTGGTCTGTGTGGTTCAGTATCCTACCAGACAGTTAGCATTTCGCAACTTAGCTGTTGGGGGCACACACACACACACACAGTGACACACAGAGGTCACCCATTATCCTGTCAGCGGGCTTCTGTGAGACATTAAGTATTTGAAACAAAGCAGAGTGCTAAACTACTTTATATAATATTATCATTGTACAATATATTATTGACACTATTTTTAATATTATTATACCATAATAATCCTTGCATTTGATATATCCCCCGGTCACTTCGTTGAGACGTCTCAAAGTGCTTCAAAGAATAACCTGTAAAGTGTGATGACTGTACATTTTGTGGGTGAAAGTCTATTCATGGGTAAAATTGCTTGATTTTCAAAAGCCAGGTTTTTCTGTTTTACAATACCTGTGTATGGATTCCTATAAAACGCCCTGAGATGCCATCTGGCACGGAGAGCGCTATATAAATCCAAGTTGTTGTTGTGAAGGGCTGACATCCAGTATATGCCCAGTAGACTTGGCCGTTAGATGCCTTATCTTCCTTCGATGTGGTTTAATTCTACCCTTAAATGTTTTCTTTTACAGGTTTGGCCTCAGCAACAAATTTGATGCGGAATTTCCCAACGTACTTACAGGAAAGGTAAGTATTGATAAACAAAGAGTGAAAGCCTTGATTACCTCTCTCTTTTTCTTTCCCCTCCCCACATCGCAAAAGACACTCAATTCTTCATTTCCTGCACAGACCATAGGATAAGGTTTCCCCCAATGTTCATTACAATGTAGTGAATTATAGGAAGTCCTTCAGATAAGAGCTGCTTATTTAGAGGTAACTTTTTAACCTCAGTAACTCACTATTTCTAATAGATCAATTTAAAAGGTTTTCCTCCATGAATTTTATCAAAACGTTTCCAAGACCCAGAGATTTTTTTTTAAATGAATGCATTGGACACAATTCAGCATTGGCTGCTGCGTTTTGCCCACAAATTACAACTGTTTGACTTGAGCACTGTTAGTAATTGGATCTTGGGGTCATTGATTTCACCACACAAATGGTGTGTATTACCTGTGACAGGATCAAATGTGTTTGTGATTTATCTGTATAGATTACGCATTACAGTATTTTTTTGAATGCAATCGCAAAAATTCCAGTGTTGTCAGCCGAAATGAGCAAGTGGGTCAAATCCAAATGTTCTTAAATAATTGATTGGCTATAATTGCATGCAAAGTTCTCTCTTGACAAATTGAAATAGCGAATGAACCAGAGGAGTGAATTACTGCACTTGGAATACTGTAGGATTACAATTTTGTCAAATAGCTTCAAACTATTACATGCACGATGACAGTTAATTTTCTTTTGAGATATTACTATTGCTGCATTAAACTATGAACGATGCTCGGTGCAAGCTGGCCGGTGGGTGGAGGGGAAGTGTCACCATAGAACATTTGTTCAGGTGTAAAAATATCTACCTCGGAACAAAAAGAAGACTGTACATCGCTGACATTAATAATTCCACTGATCACAATGGCTCGCACACTTGCTAATGAAACTCCATTTTGAGAAAACACATTTATTTCCTCACAATTTTAACACTGAAGTTGTTGAGTTCCAAACACGCGAGGTTTCCGAGAGGGCACAGGGTGAAGAAATGCCTATGGCCCATTGTATCTGCCCAGTCTTCAGAGTGACGTTGAGGAACATTATCATTAAATATTTTTGAATGTGCTCATTTTCCTGCCTAAAACTCCAGCAGTTCGCCAAATTTAACCCGCTTGCCTGTATGGTTATGGATATAGTTCGGAAGGGTGCCTAATTGTTGTAGTTCTTTATTGTGACATCTATTTTAATCACACGCTTGTGCGGTATTTTGCTCTTCCCTCCGAGCTTACATAGAAAAGTGTGGTGTACATGCCACGTGATGCGAATGGTATAATGTCAAGCACAGCTCGGGGGGGGGGTGGGGGGGGCACATAGGATGACTTGAATCTAATATAGGAAGAAATAAAGCTTCCTACTCTAAAACTGGAACAAAGAAAAGGCCTGTGGAGAGGTGGTGTGCAATGCAGGGAAGTGTAAGCAATAAACAAGTGGCTTGCATTGTGTCTGAACTCGACAGTTGATGGATTAGAGGCCTGCCTTATTATGATTGAAGAGGCTAGGCAAGCCTGCTAGGCTTTGCTGGCCTTTTCACTATTTGTAAAGTGTTTTCGCATCCTGTTGTAAAATGTTACAACCGTGTTTTATTAGCAGGTACAATATAAGGCTGAGGGGAAGTAGGAATCATTTGCAGTGTGGGAAGCAGACTGTACTAACCAGTAGCTGGATTCTCATTTGCATTTTCCCTATGGCAAGAATACTTGGGTCATATTATACAGCCAATTCATGTTGCTAGTGAGATGCAATGCAAAGCCTCCAACGATTGTTTCTTTCCACCATTTGATGCGTGTTTCAAATACAGTAAACCATCTCCGTTAAGCTGATTTAGAAGTTCCACAAAGCAGTATTTTCTGTGTGGAGAATATTGTACGTAATCCTTTCCACGCAAATAGAGCCATAAGCTAGATGTCAGAAATTGAAATCCAGTTCTACGGCTACAGTAGAAATTGTCAAGAATAAATTTAGTTTGCGGCACCATACACTCTTATGAACTCTTAAACAATGCTTTATTTTCTTACAAAATGGTGCTTAATGTCTCAATGAAACATTTGAATACCGGACTCAGATTCACAATTGGCCCCTTTTATTTACAAAAGCAGGCGACAAAATATATGAAATTGCCGGATGTAGTGGGTTATATCAGTGTGTAATCAACACAAAAAATTCTGAGTACGTCGATACGAAAGCTTCCGCATTTTCCCAGAAGGTCAGAACTTGCATTCAGCTTTTTTCAGTCTTCGCACTGTTCCTCTTCAAACTGTTTCCTGTAAACGTTTTAAGTTGACCTTCTCTCGCAGAAAGATTTTGAGTGGAAGAGGCTGAGAAAACGGATAAGTATAGAAGGCTCTTTCTAAACACTGACTTCATCTCAAGTGCATGTGATGCATTGTATTACAGTCATGTTGGCACTGGAAGCTTAATGCCACTTGGTTTATCTGTCTGTAGGGAGAGGATTTCCAAAGCCCACACAGTGCCTCTTGGATAAGGAAGGGGGCAAATTAGCATGCGTTTCCATGCTGCTGATAGCTGTTTAGCAGTTAGTTCTGTTGAAAAGTGTCTGTCTGTGTGGATATAGTGTGAGGACAGTATTGATTTTGGCTGTGATTAACCCCCACACGCTGAAGGACTGCTAGACAATTGTTTTGTCGTCTATCACACATGAAAAAGCACCCTTCTGGCTGATGTACCAAAGAGCTGATTCTGTGCAATAAGTACCCTCTGCACGGGTTACAAGTTTGGGGTAGAGGAAACGAAAGAAAATTCCTACATTAGTCTCTCCTAATAAGAAAATTAGCCCAATTATTTCCACTCAAACATAACACATAAATTTACAGTTGGTTTCAAACCTGCCCAAGTCCACTGACTGCTGGTTCCGTCTGTCCTAGGTGGCTCCCGAGGAGTACAAGACGAGCATCGGTCGGATAAATGGGTGTTTAAAGAAAAATCTTCCCATCAACGTCAAGTGGCTTCTGTGTGGTTGTCTGTGTTGCTGTTGCACCCTGGGCTGCAGTCTTTGGCCTGTCATCTGTCTTAACAAAAGAGTAAGTGCTCAACTTTTAACCCTTGTGCAGATAGGATCAGACGTGAAAGGTACGACAGTATATCAAATGTGAGGATTAGTTTTTACTAACTGAAACACCCTCCCCACTTATTTGTTCGCCGCCTTGCAGTTTATTATGAAACTGCTGCGCGCTGCCTTAGTCGCGTTTCAACAAAACCTTTCGCTTGTTGTCTTTCAGACTCGAAGGTCAATACAGAAGTTATTAGAATGGGAGAATAACAGATTGTATCACAAGGTGAGAAAACTTGGAAAAGACCAGAGTATAAGTATATGTGGTGAAGGTCAAACAGATAATTCTGCTGCCCCGCAGACAAAACCCCTTAACTTTTCAATACCGTTGCTCCCATCGGCAGAAATCACAGGCTGCTTTACTGTGTGCAACTGGCTGCCGTGCTTTGTCCCTCAAAATGTGCTGTCGATTCGCTTTCCAGTACATTCTTTGAATCACGTTGAGACGTCTCAAAGACGTGATCAGGCGCCATGCCAAATGCAAGGATTAATATTTTTTGTGTATGTTGTCTTAAACTATTGGTAGAATTTTTTTTAAATGTAATGCCTATTTTCTATTTCAATTAGTGTGGGATTTATTTTGCTGTTCTTTTTCAACACTGACCTGACAATTATGATAAGCAGTATTCATAATGTTGTATTAACCCCTATTTTCAAGGGACTCTTGTGACTTACAGTAAGAATCCAGCTGTCCTAAGAAACCTTACCTGATTGCAAATCACTAATGAACATTGCGATTCTTGGCATTACTGCCCTAAAATATTACCAGACACTGCAGGATGGGAAAGTGGTTAAGAAAAAGTAGTTGAGCTAATTGAAAGCCTTTAGATAATCTCACTGTTTGATTTTCTTCGGCTAAATATGTTTTTTCCCTCATCCCCCTCCCTCCTGTCTTTTCGACTTAGCTCGGTTTGCATTGGAAGCTGAGCAAAAGGAAATGTGAAACCAGTAACATGATGGAATATGTAAGTAATCCGCTTGCTTGCACACTTTATTCGTCTCTTTCCAATTGATAAGATGGTTGCAAGCACTTTTAACACCTCCGTTGTGCCTCCAGTGTCTGTTTGCATGAAATTGCACGTAATAGTTTTATAACCTGGGGTTCCAGATGTTGACTTTGCCACCAGCTGGAGTGCAGGTGTTTTCCCCAAAGGCGCATAGGACAGACAGACGGACAGACGGACGGACAGACAGACAGACAGACAGACAGACAGACAGACAGACAGACAGACAGACAGACAGACAGACAGACAGACAGACAGACAGACAGACAGACAGACAGACAGACAGACAGACAGACAGACAGACAGACAGACAGACAGACAGACAGACAGACAGACAGACAGACAGACAGACAGACAGACAGACAGACAGACAGACAGACAGACAGACAGACAGACAGACAGACAGACAGACAGGTGATCCCAGTTTGCTGGACTCCTCAAAAGGCTGTTTTTAGAAAGTGAGCAGCGTTGCCAGCAATCTGGGAGCTGGTCATATGCCTGCTCTTTCAGTGACTTGTCTATCTACTCATTTGGAAGTAAAGAGGTTGAGAATTCATACCGGGCGTTTCCGCATGAGTTTTAAAAATTGTGTGTCTGGAATAATTTTCTGTGTGTGTGTGTGTGTTTGCCGAATAAAAAGTTTTCATTCCTGTGCAATACAGTATTCCTGCGACACGTCGCAGAATGCAATGTGCGTTGTTTGCAAAGAGGCAAAATGGCAAATCAAAAATTCACTCTCTTTTTTTTTGCTTTGCAGGTAATACTGATAGAATTCTTACCCAAATTTCCTATCCTCCGACCCGACTGAAGAAAAGGCTCGGCCACCGTGAAGTGAAACCATATCATTCCTACCCTTAGTGCCTTGTTGATTTCTGAGCAAAAAGTGTCAACACGCCCATTTTAACAAGTTTTCTCTAGTCCACTAGTGAGTGTAAATGACCTTTCTAATCTTTCCTTTACAAAGCATATTTTGCACATGTATTATGTTTTCCCCCTTTCTCTCTTGAAAAGTGTTGCACTCAGTCGGTGATCACTGACATCCATTGAGTACGGAGGTGTTCGCTTTTGAAAGAACTCAGCTGTTGTAAATAACGCTTTCAGTCCATATTGTACAGTGCTGTATATGTCAATGTTTACAGAATTTAATATTGCTTGCCAAGGGTCTCGAGATACGGAAAGGACTTTCTGTTTACGGTTGACGTTATTTTTAATTTTCGGTGCGAATGTGGGGGAATCTGTCCGACCCTTTTCATAACTAGATTAGTGATGTAAATGGAAAAGAAAGTGCCTTTGTATTACAATAATTACAGTAGGAAGAGTTACTCCAATTGAAACACAGGAACAAATCCAACCTACACAGAGCGGATGACCGGAAAACCAAACTATTGGGTCCATAGGTGGAACTAGCCGGGCTTTCTCTAAGGTCCTTAATCCATGTTACTGTCTTCAGACACGCTGAGTATATAGTCTTAGCACAGAATGTTTTTTAATTTTAAGTATGAAAGACAAAATGGATAAAGGATTCAGCATTTCTAAAAAGCTCAGTCTTCTGTCGGAACCTGTAATTCGCAGCCAATTCTCTACCTTATCCAGGCTCTCCCCACTAAACCTGGTCCTTATTTTCTTGTGTCAATCTCCCATAGTCTATAACGCTTAACAAAGAATTTTTTTTACTCATACTGAAAAAATGTCTGTTACCGTTCTGAGAACCAATATATTTAGCTTCATCGATCGTACCCTTGTGAAGCAACCATCACAGGAACGCTGTCACACGAGGGCTTTTTTTAATCTCTGCTGTTGTGGGGGAAAGATCTCATTCAGCTTCGAACGGGCATTGCGATAAAGGAGGATCCAAAGACCTTTGTCCTGTAAAAATTGATTTCTCTCGCGCACCAAAGCAAAGTGTATTTTTGTAAGATGTGCAACGCAAGTCACAAACCTCTTGTAATACCTAGCTATCTCTACAGTATCCGTAATATATTTCCTTCACCGTTTTGTGAACCGGTAGAAATCGTGGAGCTTTTTCGTCTTTTCACTTGTAGATTTGGATTATGTTTTTCGGCTTTCGGTAACTCTTGCTTGCCTCCCTCTGTTCTTTGAGAGATCATCAGTACAAATACCAAAGTATCATCCGGCTGTTCCCTAATGAAAAGCAAACAGAAATTGGGAATTTCATGAACCTGTAAAAAATGTTACCAGTTATTGTTTCGATCAACTCCTACGCACCCTTGGGAGGCTATAGACCTTTAATCTGCATTTAGGTTTAAACGGATGAAGCGAAATTAACTTATTTTATGTTTTGCTATTTCTTTCTTCCTCTCGCCTCCTTCCCCGGTGATCAAACCTCACTTTATTCTGAAGGACGTAAACTGTAGATTTTAGAATAGCGAATGCTGCGTTACATTGCTTGCCTGGTGATAGGATGAATAAGAACTAAAAACAGATAATTCTCTCATTCTGCCGAGCAGGATTTATTTTTATCTCTCATCTTGTTGGAAGTGAATAAAATCAATCCAGAAGAGTTGGGTGACCAGATGGTACTGTGCAAGTGCCAAATATAACCATATGTTTGTACCTGTGGAATTTGTAGTCAAAGCCACTATCAAACTTAGCAAGTTAGAAGCGACTGGATTGTTGTACAATGAAACCCAAGAAATTTGCAAGTCAACTTAACCGAATTTGTACCACTGTTAGCCCCAGACTGTCGTTTTCGAGCTCCGCCACTGTTAAAGTTAAAACGCCCCGATATGCTACCCCGTGTGAAGGGCGCTGTATAAAAACGCAAGTTACTGTTTTCAATGACGTCTGTGATTATGAAGCATAAAATAATTAATAAAAGCTGAATGGAGGCTCCCATCAGAAAAGCATGTTACCGTATTATCGTATTGATGCTCATACTCGTTCGTCCCTTAGATGACAGCCAAAAACCACTCCCGCCGCGTCTTTTCGCTTTGTGAAATCCCGTAGCTCAGTGGTTAAGAGCGCTCGCCTTGCAAGCGAGAAACCCGGGTTCAATTCCCGGCAGGTCAGATTAGGTCAAAACCTTGGGCCAGTTTCCTCACTCCGCACACAAATGCCTGATAATCATCCCTCGAGAATTTTTTTTAAAAATTGGTCATTTCAGTCCACAACTGTTTGGGGGGACATTGCTGGCTGCCGTGTTTCGCCCACATATATGCAGTCGATTCACCTTACAGTATATTCCGTGAAGCGCTTTGAGGCGTGTAGAAGACGTGAAAAGCGCTATATCATATGCCAGGATTATTATTTATTATTTTTGATTCCATCGGATCACTGATTTAATTTCGAGTGGGTTATTTAAATGCAATCTTAATTGCATTGATGTTACTAGAGTCATTGCAGTAAGTGGAAGCGATGAATCCTACATTTCATGGAGATGGAGGTACAGAACACTTCGAGTTTGTAAGATCTGATCGGGGATTGTATGTTTAGCATGCTAGATCACTATGTTGGCTTGATAATTTTGCAAAGCAGTTTCCTATTTTCTGAATTTGTGTGTGCGTGTAAATATTCTACGTTGGTGTATTATATTTTATTATAATTGTTCGGTTTGCCAGCATTTTACATGTGTCATAAATGAGTTGGGGAAAAGGTACATTGAGGAAGTTCAGCAGTTAAACAACTATCAAGTGTTATTGTATTACTGTCTGAACCCTGACCTTTTTTTTCCTCTAATTTTCTTTATTTTCTAAAGAAAATGCTGCATTTCAGTTGTTTCGGATGACCTATTTTCGTAGATTTTTAGTTCAATGTGGTTTCTGCTTTGTTCGTTTAATTTTTTTTTAGAGTGCCACAAAAAAGAGAGGTTTGTCAACTGTGCGGGTCCTCATTAATGGTTTTCTTGATGGATTTCTTAATGATGAACCACGTTCGTTCGTTCGTTCATTGTGAACGGATTTCTTAAAAGTCCCAAAATGCCGAAGAATACAATTCCTCAAGGCGTTTGATATTTTTAGACTTTCGACCAGTCATCATTTCCCATTAACAAACCTTAAGGTATACAGCAAAATCAGATCCAGATCTCAACAAAAAGAAAAGCATTGTGTAATTTGAAATGCAGAATAGTGTTGTCAAAACTGCTTTCCGTCAAACCCGTTTCAATGGTTAATAATGAAACCGAATAAGACTAATCTGTCCTTAGGGTGGAGAATACAACTTGTGTATATATATATATATGTCTGTGCATTTGGTCAAAAAAGCAACTGTGGTCAATAGCAACTCATTGAAAACTACAGAACATAGTTCCTGTGTGTAGCTTTTGACTAACTCAGTTTCGTTTCCAAGTCAAGTTTATTTTTCATTCCTCAAAGATCCATTGTCAATGGACCTCGTCTTCAAAGTCAGTGTTTTCTCAAGTGTTCTCGGGAGAAGAGAATTTATTTAATCGAACGCAAATGAAGCAAGTTAACTTTGATAACGGTTGGAAACGTGGGAGGGTCGACTTTTAACGACTTCGTTCTTTGGATCTTTTCAAAGACGCGGGAAGAGGGAGAGAAGAAAACAGAATTTGAATAACTTGGGGAGTGGGTTGGTTGGTTGGTGTGAGGGGGATTGAAACTTACAAATTGGAACACTGAGCATTTGCACCCTATTGCAGTGACTTTCATTCGGATCATCTACTGCAAGTATTGTGTGCTACAGACATTGCTTCTGTGAATACTAGTTAGGTGCATGATCCACTGTCAGCAAATCGCTCTCTTATCTGAGGCGTGTATACGTTTAAATGTATTAAATGGGTCTGGTTTGAATGATCCGTTCTGTTATGAATTCCTTCCTCCCTCCCGCCCCCCCTAACCCGGCCTCAACACTACAATTGCCACAAATGAGAGTTTACTGTTATTTATGTATTTAATAAATTGTACCCACGCTCCCAATTGTTTAAAAAAAAGTTTTACGTTCTATCAGGCCATTCATATAAGTGCATAATTAAAGGCAAAATTAAGTACAATCTGACTTCTTTGGAATTCTTTTTTATTACTGTTTTTCCTCGTCAGAACAGAATGAAAAAATTCAGTCGAAAAAAAACTGATACACTATGTGCATGGAACCAACAACAACAACAAATTACATTTATAGAGCGCCTTTCACGTTGGGAGGACGTCCCAAGGCGCTGCACAGGAGGTGTGTGACCCGAGCTAGGAGGGGAGTGTTTGGGAAGGGGTGAAACACGAAGGGGAGGTAAAAGAGTTCGGGGTGGAACAGAAGGCACGATCGAAGAGGAAAGTCTTCAAACCGGCCTTGAAAGAGGAAAGGGAAGAGACGAAACGGAGGGATTGAGGGATGGCATTCCAAAGGGTGGGAGCGGAGAAACTGAAGGCCCGGCCTCCGATGGTGGGGCGGTTCGGGCGGGGGGCTTGGAGCAGGCCAAGTCCTGTTGAACGGAGGGTCCGGGTGGGCGTGTAGGGGGAGAGTAGATCGGTTAGGTAGGATGGGGCAAGGCCGTGTAAGGCCTTGTAGGTGAGGACGAGGATCTTGAACTCGATCCTCTGGAGGATGGGGAGCCAGTGGAGACGGGCGAGGGTGGGGGTTATGTGGTCGCAGAGGCGGGTGCGGGATAGTACACGGGCTGCAGAGTTTTGGATGGCCTGCAGCCTGTGAATGGAGGAACTGGGGAGGCCGACGAGGAGAGAATTTCCGTAGTCCAGCCGTGAGGTGATGTATGCATGCACGAGTGTTTCGGCAG
>CM068754.1:17567729-17583233 GCA_035084275.1 Hydrolagus colliei
ATATACTATAATTATATACTATATATATCTTATCACATATATAGACACCTGTATTCATATATACAGTATATGGATACAGCATACATACTATATACTATACATTACAGACACATATAGCTGTATTCAGCATATATTATATATAGGGATATAGCATACATACTATATATACTACATATCACATATATGGAGATACTATATACAGTATATTAGATACAATATACAGTATGTTAATCATATGGGGGGCATATCATACATACTATCATATATGCTAATCATATATGTATACTATACACATACATAGGAAAATATATATGGGTGCATATCTTATATACACATTTAGATACATATACATACACACATATATAGGTACATATACATATACAAATCCACATATTGTTACATATATACAGATATATAGGAACACATATGGGTAAATATATATACACATACAGGTACATATATTAAATATATACATATGTATGATATATGTACATAAGATATATATGTATATAAGATTATACATGAGATATCTATGCATAAATAAAGGTTGTTAGTTGATTGGTGATCACTTTTCCAGGGTAATATTCCCTTTACCCTGTGTAAAAATAATAATTATTTGGTCACTCCATCCACGACTGTTTCTGGGACGCTGCTCGTTCCGCCTATAAAAGTTTTATAGTATATTCGGTGCTGACACCTGAACTGCGTGGCTTGTGGGCCCGAGTGTAATCAAGTGCCAGGATCCACTTAATTGTCTTCAGAATTTTTTTTGTTTGGACCTGAAATGATGACGTCAATCTTGTTTTGTTTTGTAGATGAGAACCCAGGTAAACTAGAAGAGACATCGCTACTTGGGTAAGAACCAAGAATGGAATTCTTATGCCTCCCTTCTTTGTCAGTTATGATTGAAATCTGGTGTGTGTGTGTGTGTGCGTACGCGCGTGTGTGTGTGCATCTGCGTGTGTGCGTGCGTCTGCGTGTGTGCCTCTGCGCGCGTGCGTGCGTCTCTGTGTGTGTGTGCGTCTGTGTGTGTATGCGTCTGTGTGTGTATGCATCTGCGTGTGTACGTGTGTCCACCACTGTATTTGCCAAAAGGTTTGAAACGGTCACTTACATGAGGGTTAGGTATTAAGGAAACGCAAATTAATCGAGATCCTGTTTGAGACACTCCCGATTTGCTTGGTTTAAACAGGCCAGATGACCCCTTACAGCTCTTCCAAGACAAGTCGCAGGAATCCAAAGTCAGCAGCTGTGAAGATCGGGAATCAGCTGAAATGGTACTTTTTTCTCTCTCTCTCTCTCTCTCTCTCTGTTTGTCCTCCATCCTTGAACATAATGTAAGAACGTAAGAGGTAGGAGTAGGCCATTCAGCCAGCCGCTTCCGGCCTGCCCCGCCATTTAATAAGATCACGGCTGATCTCCTAACCTACTTCCATTTACCCGCCCGCCCTATCCCCGTATCCCTTAATCCCTATATCTTTTTTTAAAAAAAAACCTATCGATCTCAGTCGTGAATATGTTCAGGGCGAAACCTTGGCCAAGTTTCCTTACTCTACACGCCTAATAATCCGCCACCCACCCCCCCCCCCAACTACCAAAAACAAAAACCCTATAACAAATCGGTGTTTTTTCTAACGGTAACGCGCTGCGGTATTTCAGGCCGCGCGAAATGGTGGGGGAGACAAGGATGGTGACGAGGACGACAGCGACAGCGACAGCGATGACGATGATGTCAAGGTGACCATCGGCAATATTAAAACGCAGTACATGTAAGTCTGTCTCGTGCGATCTCTTCCGTGTCATCATTAGCAGATATGAAAAACCAAACCGATCGCAAACACAGCAAAATCACACTTGTATATACAGTCGCGCCTTTCAGGGCAGGAGGATGTCCCAAATTTGGAATTTTATTTCACAGATGATATCAAAAAAAATGTAATCCCATATTACGAGATTGTATCGGACCGTATTACCACTGGCTTTACAGAGAATATTTAACAAACAACAACAACAACAATGTCAAAGTTACACTCGTATAGCGCCTTTCACGTTCAGGAGGACGCCACAATTAAGAAATCATGTTACTGTTACAGTATTTGACTGTATTCGGTGAAAACTATTCCTACACTTTGATTCGGTTATTGGGAGTAAATAATCCTGTCGAATTTGCTCTCGCATCTATTGCACTGCACTCATTTAGGGTTCTGTATTGAAACAGCGTTAGGCTCGTGAGCCCTAAGGGGAAAATAATAACAAATAATGACAAATTTTAATCCACGACTGTTTGTGGGGGACACTGCTGTGTGCAATTGGCTGCCACGTTTCGCCCACAAAATACACAAGTCAATTCACTTTACAGTATATTCTGCGAAGCGTCTTGAGACGTTTAGAAGATGCGATAAGTCGCTACATCAAACGCAAGGATTATTATTATTATAGTATGCAAAACACTCTCTTCCACCCCCCCCACTCCTTTCTCTCTTTTCCTCTCTCTCTCTCTCTCTCTCACACGGCTGGGATTCTAGAAATAGCTTCTAATTCAGCCCCTTTGACCATTTCTCCAGGGGAACTCCGATGAACTTAAACCTGAAGACCGGCCGGCCATATGGATCGTCTGTGACAGGTGAGTGATCAGACCGGTGAGGGATTTTACTGCTTGAGGGGGTTGCACATTGCAACTCAGTGGCACAATGATATTTCAGTGAATCATCCGAGGATAGGTGGATTGCGTTGAACCATTCCGTCTGTCCGGATCGCGGGGGCGACAGGCAGGGAAATTGACAGTGGCTCCTGTAATAGTATTAGCGACAGGCTCCTTTTGATGAGCCAAATGATCCCACAGATGGAAGAAGAAACTTTTGAGCGTTTCAGAAAAAGAAATCGATCCGTTTCCAGTCCACTGCAAAGGTTATTGCATTTCTTTTTTTACTACGGATGTACATATGTACGTCAAGGGAATGTTGGGTAAGAGCGAGCAGGTTTAGATGGACAGATGGAAATTGTTTGAATGCAAGTACAGAATCACACTTGCTGATCACAAGACAAGCACAAGGTGAATGAGGCAAAAACTGGAGAAGGGCGTGCGTTCGTGCTTGCATACGCGCTTGTGTGGTGGGTGGTAGCATATATGTGGAGGAGGGCCATTGAATGAAAACGTCTGGTTTTGTTGGGGTTTGATGAACAATGTGCCAATGTGTCCTGGTTTAATCGCCTCCTTCACGTTTACTCTACAGCGAAGCTGCACCACAGAGGCATTGACCTGGACACCTCCGGGAATATCAATGGGCTCCCAGTGGTTGAGGTGGACATGGAATTATTTGAGGACAAGCCTTGGAGAAAGCCTGGTGAGTGTTGGGAGTGAAAACAGTGCCATTTAATGGGGTGGATGCACACGGCCACTTAATGACGTGGATTATTTATTTGTCCCATCGTTCTTGGAAAAGTGCACCGCATTCAAAGCCCTCCACGGCCTCGCCCCAGCCTGCGTCCGCGACCTCCTAACCCCCTATCAACCTGCCCGTCCCCTCCGCTCAGCAGGCTCCGGCCTGATCCACGGCCCCGACCCACCCATCCCACCACTGGCGGGCGAGCATTCAGCCACTCTACCCCCCAACCTCTGGAACTCCATCCCGCAGTCCCTCCGCCTCACTCCCTCCCTGGCCTCCTTCAACTCTCGCCTCAAGACCCTCCTCTTCGACGGTCCTATCAGTCACCCCAAATCCCTCCCTTTCCCTCCACCCTCCCCGTCCCCATCTCAGGTCTGAAACAATGACTGTCCAGCGCCTTGCGACGTCCTCCTGACGTGAAAGGCGCTGTCTATATACAAGTGTCATTTTGTTGTTGTAACCCAACCTTTCCCTCTCCTCTCACCCCCAGGAGCCGATCAATCCGACTATTTTAACTACGGCTTCAATGAAGAGACTTGGAAATCCTATTGTGAAAAACAGCGAAGACTTCAGCTCGGGTTGGATCCCATACTGTCATCGGGTTCCGAGAGCAAAATATCGGTACAGGAAGACTTAATCCGCGCAGAGCCATACCTGAATAACTGAATAATAGTTACAGTCAATTCACTTTACGGTATATTCTGTGAAGCGCTTTGAGACGTCGATAAGATGTGAAAAGCGCATACATCAAATGCGAGGATTATTATTATTATTATATTAGTGCTTATGTGGGGAAGCTTCTCATTCTTGGTGAAGATGATTGTAATGGATCACTTACTACATAGTGACTGCATCACTGTCCAGCTCCCCATATCTATTCACATTTATCTGTTCTGGTTAACTAGAGTAGAAAGGAGCTGAAAGCTTTCTTGTGTTTTCTCTCTCTCTCTCTCTCTCCTCTCCTCGCTTCTCTCTCTTATGTCCCTCTGTCTGTGGCCAGTTGATTGGGAAGGGTAAGAGAAACGGTTAGAGCACTCCAAATGAATTCACCGATTGTAACCCAGACCTGGGTTGGGGGGGGGGGGGGGGGGAGGGGGTTAATGATCCTGGAACTTTCTTGGTATGTACGGCTCCCGTCTCACACCAAATGAGACATGAGGGGAGCCACCTCTAATTGACTTCATTGACTCCATCCAATTGTATTTCAGAAGCTACGTTAACCCCAGATGTATTTTCCCAGCTGTTTTTGTGACCCGAGCTTTGCGCACAGCGTAGCCTTGTATTTAACGAGAGCTTATATTCAATCCCTTTCCGTAATTGTCTAGGTACAGCAGGGCCGGACAGGCAACGCCGAGAAAGACATAGAAAACATCGTCGTGAAACCAGACTTCAAGAGTGAATTTACATCTCCACCTGGGATCAGGATGAAGGCTGGCCCACCACCGAATAGGTAAGGTGCACATTGACAGGGAAGGTCTAATTGTGGTCCGACCTGCCGGTTCCAACCACAAAACAAATCTGGGTACAATCTAGTCCCCAAATACTAATGCCTGTGAAGAGATGCACTGGAGACGGGCTACACAAGACGTGTGTTTTGTTTCTGCTGGAAGTTGTCCAGGGGAATATCTCACAACAGTCTCTATCAAAGGCCCACGATCGTGCAGACAAACTATCTGGAAAAAGTTCAGTGAAAATGGGCTCCATCGAAATCCCGATACATGTCGCGACAGATCTGACTCCCGCTTTCCGGATGTCAGTTTTTGTGAACCGACTCGGAATCAAATTGGCGTGATTTCAAGCCCTTTTGGTTTTTTTTTGTTTTTGCATTCGATCGATTGGACTTGTTATTAACAAGTATTAACGGCACTTCGTCCCGTTATCCAGCACAAAACGATAACAAAATTCGACCACCTTCCAGTAGTTCTGTTGTTCTGCCTCTTTAGAATTATCAGATTTAATGTAAGATAAAGTTTTCCCTTTAGGAAACTTGCTGGGACAATTGATGTAATTGGCGGACACACAGGTCCCATCAGGAGGGTGGAAGGAAGGCGTCGAGACAAACACGGAGGCGATGAGAGTGCAATTCAGGTACTGGTACTGTGACGCGTGTTAGGCTTCAGCCGCCTGTTGCTAGTCTTCTCTGTCTGTAAGTTGTGTTTGTCAACCTATTGTGTGTTGGCCTCGAGTACGGTTCTGCAAGGAGACGCAAAGGGGTCCCTGTGTTAGAGCGCTCGCCTTACAAGCGTTGTGAGACCTGTGTTTCGAATCCAGGCAGGTCAGGGCGAAACCTTGGGCAAGTTTCCTTACTACACACACACACACACGCCTAATAATAATCCCTCAAAAAATGTATAATGTATTGCTGCTCCCAGCACTTCCCATCAATTCGCCGAAGCTAATGAGTTGCGGTGGACACGGGAAGCCGAGTAAAGAGAAATAGGAGCCAGGTCACAGTACAGACATGAACAGTAGAACGTTTGTATTGCGCTCTTCATTCTTTTTACCAGACTCGGTTCCTCCACTGGCAAATTCAAGAGAGAATGAGATAGCAATTTGGCGGAGAGTTCTAATTCAGCGAGATGAGTGAGAGAGAGAGAGAACTCAGAGGACAGTGTTTTTTTGTTTAAACATGTACAAATAGTCCCTCGCTTAACGTCGCGGTTGTGTTCTTGGAAAGTGCGATTTTTAAGCGAAACGACGTGAAGCGAACCCACGCAAGAATATCAGACGTTTGGCGTCTACGTACGTACGCCCTATGCTACCCAAAGATGTGTGTTTCCACCCGCTGGCAAACAACGTAATAGCGAACATCATAAGACCATAAGAATTAGGAGCAGGAGTTGGCCATTCGGCCCCTCGAGCCTGCCCTCCATTCAATAAGTTCATGGCTGATTTTCTGATCTAACTAATTACCTGCCCTATCCCCATATCCCCTAATCCCTCTACTTTTAAAAAAAATTATCAGTCTCAGCCTTGAAAATGTTCAGGGACTGAGCATCCACAGCCTTCTGGGGGAGTGAATTCCTCTGAGTGAAGAAATGTTTCCTCAACTCCGTTCTAAAAGGCTGACCCTTAATTTTAAGACTGTGACCCCTGGTTATAGATTCTCCTACCAGGGGAAACAGTCCCTCACTGTCTACTTTATCTTGCCCTTTAAGAATCTTATATGTTTCAATAAGATCCCCCCTAATTCTTCTGTACTCTAGAGAATACAGCCCTAGTTAATTCAACCTATCCTCATAGGTCAGTCCCCTCATCCCAGGAACTAATCTAGTGAATCTACGCTGGTAATGTCATAACATTAAATGTATTTACGTTTCCTCCCCAGCCCCCCTATGTATCAGCGATGTAATAATGAAACAAGTCAAGTTTATTTTGTTGTGGCTCCTAAAACCTGTCTGTTTGTGTGCGTGCTCGCTCCTTGACGCCGCTGCTTTTGTTACTTCGCCCGTCTCGACACAGTGGGGCCCAGTCCTCGGAAGGTTGTCCTTTGTTTAAATCAGAAACGTCTTTCCTGTGTGTTAGGTTCTCGGAGACCACGGAAATAAAAGACCACCGTTCGGGCCCCCGACGGGCCCCCCTCCCCCTCCAATGCCAGGACCTCCCCCTCACTTCCTGAACCCACCCCCTCCCGCCTCTGCTGGTCCCCCCCCCATGCACCCGCCAGGTAAGGAACGTTTGATTGTTACTGCTTTCTGCGACCCACCGACCACCGGCTGCAATGGTGTTGTTATAAATCGGGGCTCTACTCCTAGCTTGTTGAATGTTATTCAAATGATTTCCGGAGCCTCGTCCTCACTGCCTGATGCCAGGGCCAGTAATTTGCGTCAAATCCTAAATTCATAACGTCCAGGCCCGGGAATCCTAATCCTGCGAATCCGAACCGAATAATTCAGGACCAAAAACCTTGAACCCCATCGACGTGAGCTAGAGCTGCAGAGAAGATTGGAAAACGTGAAAGAGGAGAGAGGAATTCAGAGAGGAAGCGTTAAATCCAGTAATGGTGATACAACTTTTAAGTGGGGTCAGAACATTTGAATAGCCTGGTCACAACTCCCTAGTCCTAAACGTATCAATGACCAAAGTAATTGCTTCATTTCTTCCCAATCGAACTGTTGAGATCTAACTTGTGTACCTGCCTCTAGTCTGTGATGTAAGTCAGTGAACCGTGCTTTTGTGTTTGCAGGAATGCCCCCACCTGGACCTCTGCCAGGTAAGGTTACTTTTTAAGTTACTCTGTGACTATAACAGGGACTGCGATCCGGTGAAATTTCATGCAAGAATTGTTTCGTTCGGGCAACTGGTGGATGTTTGCAACGGCACTTCTCCCTGTGGCTCCTTGACTCACTCTTCTTCTTCCCCCAGTCTTTACCGCCTTGGCCGTTTGAATTTTACTGTGTCTGAAATAAAACTTCCCTCTCGGCTGTATGTTGTTTTTTTGTGCGTTTTTGCAGGACTGTTTCCGCCTCCCATGCCTCCTCCGTCGTTAATGCTGCCGTCGATGGAAGGGTAAGACATTTACAGCAGGTCACCTGAGAGCGGTTCTTTGTCAATGGGGTTCTCTAAACCTAGAGCGAGAGTAGATAGCATCACACGCACATGCACACGCACATGCACACGCACAGTCTTACTATTCTAAACAGAAGCCATTTTCACAGCCCTCCCTCGCTGGCTGCTCGCGCATAAATTGGAAAGTTTATTTGAACGAGAGAGAGAGAGAAGTGTGTGAAGAAACAAGGGAGATATAAGAAGCTATTTCAGTAAGTGGGTGGACTCGACAAGAGAAAGAGGTGGGCAGAGAGGTATTTGGCTTTGTATAAAGTGTCCCGGTCGCTTCGGTCCTGTGTCTCGAGAGTGCTTCACGGAGATTGGAGCCTGCGCTTCCACTTTAGCCGATCGAGTGACCGTTTTCCTTGTACCTCTTTCCAGGGGCCCACCCACCAACTATGACAACCGACCTCCGCCACCATTCGCATTCACTGCTCCAGGTAAAACATGAGTCCAGTGTAAATACTCAAGCAGAGCCTGCGAATATGTGTGTTTGATTATTAATAATAATAATAATCTCCCCGTCTATATTTCCTGTTTCTCCTGCACATTATGTCAGTCACGGGTTTTCTGTGTCAGCGGAACTGAGTGTTAGTGGAGGCCGTGGTTAGAGCACTCGCCTTACAATTGTCAGGCGAGTGTTCGAATCCAGGCAGGTCAGGGCGAAACCTTGGGCATGTTTCCCTACTCCACACACACACACCTAATAATAATCCCTCCAAAAAAAACCCACAATAATAAAAATTGGTCATTTCAATCCATGACTGTTTGTGGGGGACGCTGCTGTGCGCAATTGGCTGCCGCGTTTCGCCCACAAATATACAGTCAATTCATTTTACAGTATATTCTGTGAAGCGCTTTAAGACGTTGATAAGATAACAAATGCAAGGAGGATTATTATTATTATTATTTGGGCGCCATTCAAACGGGATGGTTCAAATCTTTTCTCTTTCTCCGCAAGCTGTTTTCTCCGCCTCCTCCCCCCAACATTTTGTTTGTGGGTGATTTTTATTTTTGTTCTCCCCCCCCCCCCCCCCCCCCCCCACCCCCCACTGCCCAGACTCCGGCTTGATCGGTTACCCTCCTATCTCCACGTCACACGCGCCCTGGGTCATCGCCGCCGACAAGGGAGTCAACAACCCCATGGGTCACTGGGATTACCCCCCGGGAACCCGGCGGGAGCGGGAACAACGGGAGAGAGAGCACGAGCGAGATCGCACGCCCACGACTAACGAATACCCCACGTGAGTGAGCGGACGGTGCTTTGGTAGCCAGCGGTTGGTTTGTGAGACGCGCGTTTCATTTACGACAACGCCAACAAAGTTTACACTTTTATCGACGGCGCCTTTCACGTCAGGAGGACGACCCAAAGGCGCCAGACGGTCATTGTTTCAGACCCGAGCCGGGGTCGGGGGGTTCGGGATGGTAGAGGGAAAGGGATGGGGATTTGGAGTGACCGATGGGACCGTCGAAGAGGAGGGTCTTGAGGTGGGACTTGAAGGAGGCCAAGTGTGGGGGTGGGGGGTGTGAGGCAGAGGGGACTGCGGGATGGAGTTCCATAAGTCGCCAAAATTTACAAATGCAGTTGGCAAATTTGTCCGTTCTAGGGCTTATTTTTCAATGCATATTATTTGAAGGGGGAAAAAAACATGCAATCCAGTTTGGTGTTCAGATAAAAAAAAGGTTCTTCATCCCTTTTGACCTGATTCTCCCTAAAACGGCTGCGAATCTCACCGTTACAGCATCCGGTTTCTTAAACGAGTGAGGCCAGTGCCTTGGCTTAAACTACTCTTGCTGGAAACCCATTCACCATCCATTGTAAAGGAATAGTGGGAGCTCAGTGGTTAGAGCACTCACCTCACAAGCGTGAGATCTGCGTTTGAATCCAGGCAGGTCAGGGTGAAACCTTGGACAAGTTTCCTTACTCCACACGCCTAATAATAATACCTAATAAAAAATTGGTCATTTAAATCCACGCCTGTTTGTGGGGGGACGCTGCTGTGCACAATTGGCTGCTGCGTTTCGCCCACAAATATATATACAGTCAATTCACTTTACAGTATATTCTATGAAGCGCTTTGAGACTGCCAGAGGGCGTGAAAAGCGCTATATCAAATACAAGGATTATTATTATACCTCCTGGCATCTATCCTAACATAGCCCTTCACAAACTATAATCTCTTGACTGTTTAAAAGTACTAATTCTGTGTTTAAGTTCCTAAGTCCCATTTGGCATTTAATAGATAACTCAAAACTCCACAATATATTTGTTTTACTGATTCTATCACCCCCCCCCCACCGCCCCCCACCGCATGACCCCCCACTCCCCACTGCTTCCTCTCCCTCTGCGGGACGTAACCTTGGCTTGGCCTGTCTCTTTGCGTCGCTGCAGTGAAGAGGAACGCTACCGTACCTACGGCAGAGAACGGACTTACGAGCGGGATTATCACCGCAGTCGAGAACGCAGCCGGGAGCGTGAGGAACGCCACCGAGAGCGGAGGCACAGGGACAAGGACGAGACCAAGCACAAGTCATCTCGACGGTACGGTAGTCAAGTATTTTTTTCAAAGCTGAGTGGGAGTGAGGGGTGGGTTGATGGGGGGGGTGTGGGGTTGCTATTCTCTTTGTGGATGTGTGCTGTAAGACGCAGGGAGGTTCAGTGGTTAGAGCACTCGCCTTACAAGCGTGAGACACACACACCTAATAACAATCCATGCCCCCCCCCAAAAAAAAAACACAATAAGAAAAATTGGGTCATTTTCAATCCACGACTGTTAGTGGGAGGGGGGGGGGAGAGGGGGGCACACACGCTGCGGTGTGCAATTGGCTGCCGCGTTTCGCCCACAAATATACAGTCAATTCACATTTTACAGTATATTCTGTGAAGCGCTTTGAGACGTCGATAAGATCTGAAAAAGCCGCTAAATCAAATGCAAGGATTATTACTAATTATTATTATTATTATTATGAAGCCAAAATTGTAACTCGACGCGGTTGATATGAAATGAGCCACGCATTCCGACTGCACGGCGTTTCAGCTCCTGTACAAGCCACACCACTAGTGATTGTCCAGCAGATGGGGGCAAGGAGTCCCCAGCTGTCTGCTCTTGCTTTCTCGATGCCTTAATTGCAGTATTATTACACAGGGATCATTTTCCGAAGCAGACATTTGTACAACAGCTGAGGCCCATCCTGTTTTTTCTCTCTCCATCTCACTCTCTCTCTCTGTGACACAAACACACACACACACACACACACACAGCTTTAGTGAGCGTTATTGCATAGCAGCCTGGACACTCGCTCTCCTCTTTTCCTTCGTCTGACTTCCCCCACCCCCCACCCCCCACTCCCCTCTCCTACCAACTATATTTTGCTCTTAAAAGTGAGGCTGCCTTGCATTGGATACCAACCCAACCATTAAGGGCCGTGCAGATACAAGGCTGCGTTGCTCGCGCTGTACAACACCAGCAGTGTTGACAAAGCTAGTACAAGGTTACAAAGCCACAAAGACAGCTGTCCTTGGCCCGGCTCCATCATACACAACACAGCCCCGCAGGTCACAGACTCATTGTGGAGTTCCTGTAGCTGAGTGGTTAGAGCACTCACTCGCCTTACAAGCCTTGAGACCCTGTGTTTCGAATCCAGGCAGCATCAGGTCAGGGCAAAACCTTGGGCAAGTTTCCTTAACTCCACACACACACACACACACACACACACACACACACACACGCCTAATAATAATTCATGCCCCCAAAAAAACACAATAATAATAATGATTCATTTTCAATCCACGATTGTTTGTGGGGCAGGGACGCTGCTGTGCGCAATCGGCTGTTGCGTTTCGCCCACAAATACATACAGTCAATTCACTTGACAGTATAGTCTGTGAAGCGCTTTGAGACGTCGATAAGATGCGAAAAACGGCTACCTAAAAATGCAAGGATTATTATTACATTATCATTGTTTTAACCTCCCTCGGGTCCCTCCAGCAAACAGCACGACGCCGAGGAAGGCGGGGAGGGCCACAGGCGCCACAAACACAAGAAGAACAAGCGAAGCAAAGAGGACAAGGAGGCGAGCGAGGAAGGAGCGGCGGAGACAGAGGAAACCGAGCCTAAAGAATGAGCTCGGCCGAGCAAGTCTTTTAAGACTGTAAAAAAAGAGAGGAAGAGCTCTGCTTAGGATAGATCGTGGCTTCCCATCCTCCGGATCCCTTTGTTAAAAGGGGCTGTACCAGGGCGGGTGGATAAAGGGAGCTGTCGTGGACAGTGGTGTCAAAACCTTCCACGTGGTGAGGGGGGTGGGGGGAGGGGGGGGGGGGGTGTTTCTTGGGGGGCAGGCTGGGTTGGCGGACGCACACCTTAACTCGTTTCTCCAAAGCCTGATTATTTCTACACGCTTTACGACACTGTTACCCACATTTTTGTTTTGTAAAATGTGCCCGTGAAACGAAAAATTATTAAAAAAAAAGTTTTTCTAAATGTATAGTTTTTAAAGCTGGTTTTCATGTGGATATGAAGAACTCCTGTAGCTCGGTGGTTAGACCTCTTGCCTTACGGGCACGAGACCAGTGTTTCGAATCCAGAGCGAAACCTTGGGCGAGTTTCCTTACTCCACACATACGCGCCTAATAACAATGTGTCCAAACAAAACCCCACTATAATAAAAATTGGTCATTTTCAATCCACGACTGTTAGTGGGGGACGCTGCTGTGCGCGATTGGCTGCCGTGTTTC
The DNA here is from genome assembly GCA_035084275.1 of Hydrolagus colliei. Classification (NCBI taxonomy): domain Eukaryota; kingdom Metazoa; phylum Chordata; class Chondrichthyes; order Chimaeriformes; family Chimaeridae; genus Hydrolagus; species Hydrolagus colliei. Next base: position 17,580,399 of record CM068754.1, read on the forward strand.
GCCCGCAAATGTACAGTCAGTTCACTTTGCAGTATATCCTGTGAAGCGCTTTGAGGCGTCTAGAAGATGTGAAAAAGCGCTCCAATCAAATGCAAGGGTTATTGTTGTTCGTAGTAACTCAATACAGGTACCATTTTCTGAGAAGGGTTATTTATAAAATCAAACCTTTGCTTCAGTTCAGAAATACATCGGTTGTACAACCATTTAAGGCAACTTAAGATACAAATCACATTGTGGTTTAAAAATAGTGTGATTGTGAGTTCCATCTGCATCTTTTAAAAAATACCTTTCATTTTTACGCTAAGTTACCTACTTGAGCTGGTGCTGGGAAGTGGCAGATTGGAGGGTTTCAATCTACAGTAATTGCTTCTAGTTGCCTGAATGGATTTGATGGGCGGAATTCGATTCCTAGTTGGGGGTGGTGGTGGGGGGGAAGAAAAGGCAAGGGGGCATTAACCCTTAAGGAGCCACATTGGCAGCTTCCAAAAGCAGTTAACGTACATCTTCAGAAACTGCATTGAACTGGAAGGAGTTATTGTGTGTAGGTAGCAGTTAAGTCGCAGTATCACACAGGTTGGAATTCCCCACACCTGCCCCACTTTAATACACCTCGGGCCTGCCCTCTTGCGTTTGCTTTACGTTTCGTTTAACCTCGTGACACTCATTACCTTTCGGGTTGAAGGCAAAGCAAGGTAGCGTTTTGTCGACTCGGTTGTGTGAAACACACGCGTTCACGTTTGCGTCTTGGGAGTACCCCCACGAGCCTCGGGACATCCCACCCCCCCATCCTGTGACGTGAAAGGTGCTCTACAAACGTCACTTCTTGTGGTAACTCCAGTTCCGCTCACTTTGTGATTTCTCAAGCTTTGCTGCACGTTAAAATAGCCTGAGTGGGCGGAGAGAGGGTGGCAATTATCTCTGGTATTTCGCCCCCCACCTCCCCTGAGGCAAACATGGTGGATCAAACATAGTTGGGTTGAGGAGGAATGTGTCAAGCCCGCAGGCAGGTCATAGAACCACCAATGGCTGCACGGAGAGGTGATTAGCGACAAGCCAACAGTCAGGTAAGCATTGCTAACTATTCAATCTGACACCTTTCGTAACCTGTTTTGGGTGTATGCGTGTGTGTGTGTGGGTGTGTGATGGTTAGGAGGGGGTAAGGAGGCTCGACTTGTTTTGGCTGAGCAGGGCTACAACCAATCCACCCATCCACCATGCGCACAGCAACAAGAGTATTCACCTTTCGGGGAGGGGGGGGGGTAATAGGAGGGAGGGTATCGGTCACGTTGACTTCACAGTGAATATCCAACGACAACAACAAACAGTTAATTTTGTCCCATTGATGGATCGAGTTCTCCAGCGTCCTCGTGGGATGGAAACCTTGACGTTCCCCGCCCCTAGCCACAGGTCAGGCCGGGTGGAAAGTTGAAAGCGGGCCGCACAGTCCCTGCCCTTCCTCCCGCGGCCTCTGATTCCTTACCGCAGAGCGCAACGCGTTTCGAAGGCAGATTGCGGCGTGCAAACGGAACGAGTGAATCCAAAGGGTCTTTGAGATAGAAAGAAAATTGTAGTGACAGTGATCGGTTGTTCCTCCCATTGGGCTGTGACTTCTTGCGTGTGTGTGTGTGTGTGTGTGTGTATGTGTCTTGAGTGTCTCTCTCTCTCTCTCTCTCTCTCTCCGTAGAGTGGGACTCTCCCTTTTCACACCAGGCTGCCCGGCCAAGACACCACAGTCAACGTGACCCTGTTTCTCTGTTCTTTCAGCATCGGGATCACAGCAGAGTTGCTCAGGCCCAGAGTGGAGACTCCATTCACAGCCACAATCTCATCCCCACACCTAAAAGGGGGGGGGAAGTGGGGGAAGGGGGGCAGGGGTGGGGAGGGGGGAGGAAAGAAACAGCAAAAATCACAGCTTTATTCTAACACAAAAACATCCCTTTGGCTTCAATTCTCTCTCATCGCGCTCTCTCTCGCGCACACACACTCACATACACACACACACACACTTAAGGGGGAAGATGAATGAACGATGCCGTAAAGTTGGAACAGGTTTTATTCTTTATCCATCCCTCTCTTTCACTCCTGCTGCCCCCACCACCCCCCATATAAAACAGGGTCATTGAAATCCGTTGGTGATTCCCAGCTGAGATCAGCTCCCAGCACAAAAGGGATCAAAGCCTTTGATGTGTATGGCTTGTTGCGCACTGCGGCTTTCAGGAGCTCAGCCGTCAGGGAACGGATCAATTCACTTTGCATCACATCAGAAGAGGTTGGGGTTGGGGTTGGGGGAGGGGAGGGTGGATGAGAGATTTCAAAAGAGTTGGGAGCGGAAGATTTGGTGAATTTGCTGTAAAAAGAAACCCCAAATCGGTCAAAATGTCGTTTGGGTTTCAACCTATTGGCCGTTTTAGCTATTTTACGTAACACCCCACCCACCCCTCCACCCAAAAAAAAACAATTTGGTCCATATATAGTCCGTAAAACCGGGGTCTAGACAACAGATGATTTGACAGGGATTTGACTTACTTTAATCTCCCGTCAAAGTACGCTGACGTGCCGGGAACAATGGTCTTGATGAAGAAGGGCTGGTTGCCATGTGTTTCCTCGAAGCCCCCCACGATACTGAAGCCCCAGCTCTCAGAGTTGTTCTTGTTCAGGATAATATCGTTGCAGCAATGAAGGTAACTGGAGAGAGGGAACAGAAGGGTGGTGCGGAGGGTGAGTTGAGGTGGGGAGTGGGGGGGGGGGTTAGAGAAAGGGTGTCACTGTCAATAATACCACCCAGTATTCCTGCCTGACATTTGTTCACCCTCCACCAACCCCCAAAAAAAACCA
>CM068754.1:17583433-17668949 GCA_035084275.1 Hydrolagus colliei
TCCCCCCTCCCCCCGCCCGTTACCTTCTGTCTCCGTTTCTCTTTCCGCTTGTCTTCCGTAGCCTGTAGCATCTTCTCCTTCCATAGGTTGAAGAAATAGGAGGAATCCGTGTAGAACTTCAGGCCATCTTTTCTGTCGTCCCTAACAAGTAACAAGGCCGGAAGGTCACATTCCCTCTCAAATCGCGAATGATAATCCTGCCGTTCCATGTAGCATTTTGTCACGTTCTTTCGTATCACTAAAGGGTTTGGGCTGTAAAGTCCAGCGCGTGTATTTTGCGGGCGAAACGCTGCGGCCGATTGCGTAAAGTGGAGACCTGTAGCTCAGTGGTTAGAGCACTGGCCTCGCGAGCGAGAGACCAGGGTTTGAGTCCAGGCAGCTCAGGGAGAAACCTTGGGTAAGTTCCTTTACTCCACATTCCTGATGACAATCCCTCCCCCCCAAAAAAAAAAAAAAAATCGGTCATTTCAATCCATGGTTGTTTGTGGGGGGGGGGGGGGGGGGGGACGCTGCTGTGCGCAATTGGCTGCCGCATTTCGTCCACAAATATACAGTCAATTCACTTTACAGTATATCCTGTGAAGCGCTTTGAGACGTCTAGAAGACGTTGATGTGATTTCATGAGTTTTGGGACGGTATTCAGTCATCTGTGTGTGTGTGTGTGTGTCTCTCTCTCTCTCTCTCGATCAGCAATCTCTAGAAGGCTCTGAAGAGTTCCTCTCGACAGAGAGGCGGGAGGGGGAAAGGCGGCTTTGCGTTACCTGTAGGGGGTGAGGATGTTGAGAGGCGGGGGCTTGTCACACTGTTGGTTACATTTCCAAGGCGGGATTGGGGATGGTGTTGCGTGACACCACTTGCTGATCTTGAACGGTGGAGCTCTTGAAGGCTTTCCTCATGTTGATGTCCTGCAGCGAGACTGGCAACGAGACAAACGCACGCGTGTCACAAGAGGCTCCCAGGCCACGGGTTCCCGCCTCCGCAGAACCGCCAACCGCCTCCACGCCTCGCCCACAAACACACAGACACTTGCGCTTCGCGACGTCTCAACAGCCCGATAAGGCGCTGTTTCCAACGTAAGGATCATTATTGTTGGAGTTGCAATATAAGGATAATAATAATACCAGTAACACAATGATTACCAATCCTTGCATTTTGATGCAGCGTCCTTCATATCTTATCGACGTCTCAAAGCGCTTCGCAGAACATACCGTCAAGTGAATTGACTGTGTACCTTTCATGTGTCGGGAGGACGTCCCAAGGCGCTGAACAGTCAGGGCTTCAGGGAGTGGGGTGGGGGGGGCTAGGGTTGGGATGAGGGAGGGAGGGAGGGAGGGAGGGGCAGAGAGGGGAGGGAGGGCAGAGAGGGAGGGAGGGCAGAGAGGGAGCAAGGGCAGAGAGGGAGGGAGGTCGTTCGGCGACCGAAGGCACGGTTGAAGAAGAGAGAAAGGGTAGGTTTCTGAGTCCTCCCACCCTACAATACCAACCCTCGGATCTCGGTCCTCTCTCTCTCACTCACCTTCTCTCCACCGTCGAGTCCAGTTGGGTGACTTTGACGGCCAGACAGTCGATCCTTTCCTGGAGCGCGTTCACCCGCATGCAGAAATGGTTGGCCTCGTTAAACAGCTCCCCGAATATGTCTTCGGCGTGTCTGCCTGCGCGAGGGGGAGGCGGGAGGTGAGGGATAAAATAATGAAATAGTTATTAATTATATAAAATGTTAAATCTTTACATATCCTAATAATAATAATCCGTCCCTTTTCCCCCCGCCCTCCCCCCAAAAAAAACCAACCAATAATAAATCGGTCATTTCAATCCACGACTGCGTGTGTGTGTGTGTGTGTGTGTGGGGGGGGGGGGGGGGGGGGGGGGACGCTGCTGTGCGCAATTGGCTGCCGCGTTTCGCCCACAAACACACACAGTCAATTCCCTTCGCAGTATATTCTGTGGAGCGCTTTGGGACGTCGATATCAAATGCAAGGACTATTATTATCTTCCCCAAGTAGAGGTTGGCTACTTGGCACGTGACGTCGAGAGGGAGTTGACCTCGTCTCTCGCCCCTGATATTAATGGGGAAGATAATAATAGTCCTTGCATTTGATATAGCGCTTTTCACATTGTATCCACGTCTCAGTAACTGTTAGGTTAGTTACTTACTCAGGCTGCCGAGCTGTTGTATGATAGAAGCCAGCGTACTGTTGGTCACACACTCCAGTTCACTGGTGACGCTGTCTGGTAAAGCGCCTCGGCACAGGTGCCGAGGCTCGATGATCCTCTTTATCAGCGGCATCTCGGCCCCAAACCCAGTTCAATTCCCTGCAGCGGAGCAAAGGCACTGAGACGGAAGGAAAACCCTAAACGAGCTGCGTTAATCAGGCTCGCCTGCGGTACACTTTAACGAACAGTGTAGAATGTGACGCTTCAACCGTCAGTAGATGCTTGTTGTGGAGCTCCTGCAGCTCAGTGGTTAGAGCACTCGCAGTTACAAACGTGAGAACTGTGTTTCGAATCCAGGCAGGTTCAGGGGTGAAATCTTGGGCTACGTTTCCTTGCTCTACACACACACACACACACATACACACACACACAGACACACAAACGCCTAATAATAATCCCTCCCCAAAAAAAACACACAAACATAAATCGGTCATTCCAATTCACGACTGTTTGTGTGTGGGGGACGCTCGTGTGCGCAATTGGCTGCCACGTTTCGCCCACGAATATACATGCAGTCAATTCACTTTACAGTATATGCCGTGAAGCGCTTTGAGACGTCGATAAGATGTGAAAAGCCGCGATATCAAAACGCAAGGATTAATATTATTATTTATCGCTATTAAGCGCCGTTTCTGTTTCACGTCTTGTTTTCAGCCAACCTGTGGCTTTTCACGCTTCTCGCTCGACGCGCTGCGATTTTGAACTAGACATCTCCAAGGTTCATTATCACCGCAAAATTAAATTAGAGATACAGGGAGATAATCACATTACAGTAAATGTCCGTCCCTGTGGGTTTGGGAAGGGCAGCGAATTTGACTAAACTAAACAAACAGAGCAAGAGAGGACTGGCCTCGCTTCAATGAGCAACAAACGAAGAGCGGAGATTCCCTCAACCCTCGCCCCCCCCGCCCGCCCGTGTTTCACCCACGAAATATACAGTCAATTCGCTTTACAGTATATTCTGTGAAGCGCTTTGAGACGTCTAGAAGGCTTGAAAAGCGCTCTATCAAATGCAAGCGTGATTGCAATACATGTGTCAGCTTTCTCTGAATTCGACTTTCAGGCAGAATACATTCCAGCATTTGATTCACGGCCTCAACGGCGTCATGAGTTTGGGCATAAAAGCACGGAATTATCTGGGGGGAAAAGAGAGACGCGACCTTTACATCATCCATACCGGAGAGAGGGGCAAGGTAGGGAAGGGGGGGGGGGAAGTGGGAGTGGTTGGAGCGCTCGCCTTACAAGTGTGAGAACTGTGATTCGAATCCAGGCAGGTCAGGGCGAAACCTTGGGCAAGTTTCCTTACTCCACACACACACGCACACACATACACACACGCGCGCACGCACACACACGCGACTGATAATAATCCGTCCCCCCCCCAAAAAAAAACCACGATAATAAAATTGGTCATTCCAATCCACGACTGTTTGCGTTTCACCCACAACTCTGCAGTCAACTCACTTGACAGTATATTCTGTGAAGCGCTTTGAGACGTGGATAAGATGTGAAAAGCTGCTATATCAAATGCAAGGACTGAGACTGATAGATTTTTTTTAAATAGAGGGATTTGGGGATATGGGGATGGGGCAGGTAATTAGAGTTAGGTCAGAAGATCAGCCATGATCTTATTGAATGGCGGGGCAGGCTCGAGGGGCTGAATGGCCTACTCCTGCTCCTAATTCTTATGGTCTTATGGTCTTCTTATTATTTTTTTCTTGGGAAAGTTCCATTCATTGACGAGGAATTGTCATTAGACTGTTTGTCCACAGGAGGACGCCAGAGCCAAACTTGAATGAGTCCAGAGCTAAACCATCATCTTCATCATCATCATCATCATCAACAACAACAGCAACAACAACAACAACATGCCTTATAGAGCGTGTTATACAGCACCCTTCACGCAGTGTAGCAGAGAGCTTAAGAGCGGTGGGGGAGACTGGCATCGGGCTGGGGAGTGAGTCCCTCCCTCCCTCAGTGACATTGGCTGTACTTGTCGACAGCCACAGTGATGTGCGATGACGCTCCCACTGAAAGGTTAGCCTTTGAGGCGCTTTCTCTGCGGATTTCTCAAGTGACGAGAGACAAGCGATTACTGCCAGGAAACATTACCGAGGCCGTTTCTCTCCACCTCACGACCCAAACTGCCATCCCTTTGCTGTCATCGTCCTGTAGCTCAGTGGTTAGAGCACTCGCCTTACAAGCGAGAGACTCGTGTTCGATTCCCGGGCAGGTCAGGGCGAAACCTTGGGAGAGTTTCTACATTCGATCTAGCGCTTTTCACATCTCCTAGACGTTTCAAAGTGCCACACAGAATATACTGTACTGTAAGGTGAATTGACTGTATACATATATTTGTCGGCGATACGCGGCAGCCAATTGCGCACAGCAGCGTCCCCATTAAACAGTCGTGGATTGAAATGACCAATTTTATTATTGTGGGATTTTTTTGGACTGATTATTATTATTATTAGTTGTGTGTGTGTGTGTGTGTGGAGTAAGGAAACTTGCCCCAGGTTTCGCCCTGACCTGCCTGGATTCGAACCACAGGTCTTATAAGGCGAGTGCTCTAACCACTGAGCTACAGCAGCTCCACGAGCCTATCGAGTTGAGGCATTGAACGCCAGCACATTCGCGGATCAGTCACATTCTCTCCCAGTCTAGAAAACCTCATCACGTTTCCTCACCCGAAGCATCAAAGTGATTTAACATCGAATTACATTGTTTTACAGCATCCGCGACAGGGTTGAATAAGGGAGGGAGGTCGATGGATGAACAGGGAGAGCTGCGTTTCGCTTGATAGCCTGAGGGAATCAGTCAACGACAAGGGGAATAACAATCTCTGCGGCTGATACAAGCGGCTTTCCGTCCAGGTTGAAACTTCTCCATGCGCTCGGCAGGGCGTTTGGTTTGCCGCAAAGCGTAGTGACTGTGTGTCTCGTAAGCCAACTCGCGCGCAGCAACCTCGTCACAAAACGGACACCGATAATAATATAATAATAATCCTTGCATTTGATATCGCGCTTTTCACGTCTTCCAGACGTCTCAAAGCGCTTCACAATAATAGAGTGTAAAGTGAATTGACTCGTATATATTTGTGGGCGAAACGCGGGCAGCCACAAACAGTCATGGATTGAAATGACCAATTTTATTAAATTATCGGGTGTTTTTTTGGAGGGATTATTATTAGGCGTGTGTGTGGGTCTGTGTGTGAAGTAAGGAAACTTGCCCTGACCTGCCTGGATTCGAACACAGGTCTCACGCTTGTAAGGCGAGTGAGTGTCTCTAACCCACTGAGCTACAGGAGCTCGCCAACGAGACAGTCAGGTTCACACCAGACAATGGATGACAGAGGCTGTAAAAAGAATCGAAATATCTCTCTCTCCTTCTCAGCATATCCACGATTGAATTACTTTGCTCGCAAACCTTTGCCAGAAATTTAATATGCCCGTATACATAAATTACTGAGATGGTGTTGAGACTTGGGACATGCTCTTTGAAAGCTATAGGTTTCCGAATGATTTTACTGTACAGATGAGCACTGAATACCAGAACGATTACCTGCTGCGACTCGGGAACTCAAAACAGCCCGGGAGAGACGGAGCGAGAATATTTTCGCGTTTAAGATTTTGCCCTTAAAACGCGGAGAATTTTCCACAATTCCACACCATCTTAAATTCAGGTGGGCGTTTCGCACGCACAATACACAGTCAATCCACTCTACAGTGCATTTTGTGGAGCTTTTGAGGCACCTCTACGATGCGATAAAATGCTACGGTATATCAAATGCAAGGAATATTATTCATGTTATTATTATTCTACCATTATTATCTAAATACTTGAAACCCCTTGAAACTCTGAGTTAGATTGTGGAAATGTTTAATAATAATAATAATAATAATCCTTGCATTGGATATAGCGCTTTCATAGCATTTTGAGGTATCTTCTGGACACCTTCACAGAATACACAGTAAAGTGAAATGTATATTTGTGGGCGAAACGCGGCAGCCAATTGCGCGCAGCAGCGTCTCCCCCCCCCACAAACAGTCGTGGATTGAAATGACCGATTTTTTTTATTGTGGTTTTTTTGGGGGGAGACGGATATTATTGTAATGTGTGAGTGTGTGTGTGTGTGTGTATATGTGTGTGTATATGTGTGTGTGTGTGTGTGTGTGTGTATATGTGTGTGTATATGTGTGTGTGTGTGTGTGTGTGTGTGTGTGTGTGTGTGTGTGTGTGTGTGTATATGTGTGTGTGTGTGTGTGTGTGTGTGTGTGTGTGTGTGTGTGTGTGTGTGTATATGTGTGTGTGTGTGTGTGTGTGTGTGTGTGTGTGTGTGTGTGTGTGTGTAGCAAGGAAACACGCCTGAGGTTTCGCCGCTGACCTGACCCTGGATTCGAACTCGGGTCTCGCGCTGGTCAGGCGAGCGCTCTAACCACTGAGCCACAAGATACCCAGACTGATCAAACAAAACACACACACACACACACACACACGTGAGTCAGGGCCCAGGGTGCAGCAACATTCCAGGGAGGATTCTGCAGCAAGGAATGTGACTTCGACATTACAAGCTCGTCCGCCCTCCTGCCAGCTACCTGCCGACACCCGGCTGCCTTTACCTGTTTTACGCTGACGCCATTGAAACAATACTATTCCTTTGCACGGCGCCTTATCGCATCGTTGAGACGTCTCGAAGCGTGTCACAGGGTATGCCGCGATCGTGGTAAGGAAGGAGAGGAATCCTCGCATTCGGCACGGCAGCTTGTCGCATCCTACCCACGCCTCAAAGCGCTTCGCGGAACATACAGTACCGTAAAGTGAATTGACTGCGTATGTATTTGTGGGCGAAACGCGGCGGGCCGATTGCGCACAGCAGAGTCGTTGTTGTCCAACCCCCCCCCCCCACCCCCCCCCCTACACACACACACACACACACACACACACATACGCACGCACAAACGGTCGTGGGTTTGAGGTGACCAAATCATTATTGTTTTGTCATTGTGTTCTTTTTTAACAGGGACGATCACCCCCGGGAAAGTGATCGATCCGATCGATTTGCAACCGGGTTCCTACTTATTAACCAGTGGCGTGAGGAGTAAGGAAAGTTGCCTAAGGTCTCGGTCGTGCCCGGGAATCGAACCCACGTCCCCTCTGACTTGCGAGGCCAGCGCTCTAACCAATACCCTATATTAGGATCTATATTAGGATCTCTGAGGTAGAAACCTGGTGTTTATAATGTATTCTTTTGTGCCCTGATCCTCTGGTTAGTTGCAAAGCTCCAGAACGTAACACGTTATTTCACACGTTATTTCCAAGTACTTGATTTTTTTTTTAATGAGATTTCGTCGCCTCGATGCATCTGAATTAAGGAAGAAAATTAATCTTTTCTTTACTTCTCCCGGGTGTTGGAATGCGAAATCTGTGCAAAGGCAGGCGGGCAGGCAGGCAGGCAGCATCTCATATTTTTTTTGGGTGTGGGAGGGAGGGAGGGAGGGAGAGAGGGAGGGAACGAGGGAGGGAACGAGGGAGGGAGGGATTGAATAGCAAATAACATAACAAAGCCACTCTGTGAATACTGTTTTAAATTCCCCTCTTTCCACACTGCTCCCCACCCTCCTCTTCTCCCATCGTCTCTCTACCCCTTTCCCCTTCCCGTTATCCCCCACATCCTCTCCCCCCTACTACCCCGCCCCCCCACCACCCCCCCCACCCCCACCTTCTCTCTCCTCTTCCCGCATCTCTTTCTCTCCCCGATCACTCTCTCCTCCCCAACCACATCCCCCTCTCCCCCCACCTACATCCCTCTCTCCCCCATCACTCTCCCTCCACCGCACATCCAAATCTCCCCCCACCCACATGCCTCTCTCTCCCCCATCACTCTTTCCCTCCACCCCACGGTCCTCTCTCTCAACCCCACCCCTCCTCCCCAAACCTTCTCTCCCACCATCCTTGTCTCTCCTCCACCCCCATCTTCTCCCCCAAACCCCCCCCCCTCCCCAACCACCATCCTCTCTCCCACCACCCCACGCCCCCACCCACCCCCAACCACCATTGCCACAGGGCGTCCTTTGGGTGCTATCTCTCTGCTGGACTCCGGTCCACAGATGATTGACGCCAGCTGAAAGTCACACTGGAAAAATCCAATAGAATTCTAATAAGCTGCGCTGCTCTGCGAGTGCAGGTCACCTTGAACGAGAGACTGCAGCTCTCATCGTGAGTGTCGTTTCCCGGGAATCGAACCGTTTACCTCAGCGGCCTCCGGATCAAATCCCCTCCCGACCTGACCCGGCCTCTGACGGGTTGATCCCACTTACATTCCCCCCCCCCTCCCCCCCACCCTCCCCACACCAACCAACGATCGGTTGCGTTGAAACGCAGGCGTCACACAGTCACTAGACTTAATGATAATAATGATGATAATAATAATAATAATCCTTGCGTTTGATATCGCGGCTTTTCACGTCTTCTAGACTGTGTCCCAAAGCGCTTCACAGAATATATTGTCAAGTGAATTGACTGTGCAGTATATTTGTGGGCGAAACGCGGCAGCCAATCGCGCACAGCGGCGTCCCCCACGCACAAACAATCGTGGATTGAAATGACCAATTTATTACTGGACGGATTATTATTAGGCGCGCACGTGTGTGTGTATGTGTGGAGTAAGGAAACTTGGCCAAGGTTTCGCCCTGACCTGCCTGGATTCGAAACACAGCTGTCACGCTTGTAAGGCGAGCGCTCTAACCACTGAGCTACAGGATTATTCCACGCCTGGTTTGGTATCAAACAACAGTAATATAATACTGCAAGGATAATTGACTGCACGTCAGCTCTTCGGGACGTCTCAGAGCGATTGACTTAAGAGCGAGATTAGCCTATCAAACCTCGCGCTCTCAAGGCAAGACTGGCTGGTTTGCCTTCTGAGCTGCCCGCAAGCCTGTCGGTTAAAGTGATTTTTCCCTTTGGTCCAAACTCCAGCTCTGTCAGCGTCGACATCTATCGGAGCTGATGGCGGAATCAATAGACCAGATACCCCCCAAAAAAAACACACACACAACTGGAGGACAGAATGCGACAGCCGACTCCGCCACAGCAGCGTCCCACAAACCGTCATGGATCGAGTTATTATTATTATTATCATTAAAGCAAATCCACCAATAGACAAACTATCGGTTTCTTACTGACCGCTGGGTAAACAGAGGCAAACTAGGTAAACTGGGCCAGTTTCCTTACCCCACACACCCGCCTAATAATAATCCCTCCAAAAAAAACCACAGTAATAAAATTGGTCATTTCAATCCACGACTGTGTGTGTGGGGTGGGGGGGGGGGGGGGGAGGGGAGGACGCTGCTGTGCGCAATCGGCTGCCACGATTCGCCCACAAATATATATATATATATACAGTCAATTCACTTTACAGTATACTCTGCGAAGCGCTTTGAGACGTTGATAAAATGTGGAAAGCGCTACGTCAAATGCAAGGATTATTGGTATTATTATTATAACTCCTTATCGCGTCGTCAAGAGGTCTCGGTCACCGCTTTCCGGTGAGTGTTTTCGCGCGCAGGAATGGAGCAGCTATTCTGTGCGTCGTTCAAGAAGGTCTCGCCAAAAAGTCCACGTGGCGCCAAACGATGCGTCTGGAGGATCGATGGGCCAGAGACCACGAGGAAATCCCTTCTCTTTTCCAACAGTGAGAAGTTTCTTCCAACAGTGAGAAGTTTCCTATAATGAGATTTCGTCGTCTGGGTCATGGTGCCCGATGGAAGGATTAACCACGACCTCAATGGTTTACCATGAAGGAGTGGGGGGGAGGGTTGAGTTCTCATTACACACAGAGAGATTACCATTACATATAAGTGACATTTCTCTTGTCGGCTTGTCAGGGAATCGGGAAGGTTCGATTTAAACTTCCCCTTAATCACTCATCACAGGAAACTCAGAGCGAAACACCGGGCAGGACTGACAATCACTTGACTCGCTCTCGCTGGGTGTTAAGATCCAGTATCCCATCTGCATGTGATACAGTTGCTTATCACATCGTCTCAAGGCGCTTCCCGGGATTTACCGTAAAGTGAATTGACTGCGTATTTTATAATCCTTGCATTTTGATATCGCGGCTTTTCACGTCTCAAAGCGCTTCAGATAATATACCGTCAAGTGAATTGATTTGTATATTCTCAGTCCAAGCCATCGTGTGGCCCTCAACTCCTGAACGATCAGGTAGGGACCCGAGCGGGGGGTGGGGGTGGTGGGGGGGGGGGGATGGGGGGAGAAAAGGGTCAGGGTAGGGGGAAAGGGGAAGGAGAGTAGGAGAGGTGGAAGAGTTAGGAGGGTAGCAGAAGGCAGAAGAGGAAGGTCTTGAGAGCGGCCTTGAACGAGGAAAGAGAGGAAGTGAGGCCAAGAGGCTTGTGGGATGGAGTTCCACGGCCCCCACAAAAGGTAAGGGTTAATTCAATAGCGGAAATCGACGTGAACAATCAAGACATCACCTAAATGCTCACACTGACTTCCCAGCTGCTGTCTTCAGAGCTTGGTAGACAGCAGAAAGGGTCACATTATGTTCCAGCCTTACGCCAGCAATCTTGTCTTGCACCCTCAAGCAACATCGCGTTCAATGGTCCACCCGGTTCTAGGTCTCATCATCAGGACACGCAAATGGTGTTAATTCTCCGCCAGCCACGTCTTTTGCAAAATACGTTTCAATTTCCTTAAACCAACCCCCCCCCCCCGCCCACCCCCCACCACCTCAATCCCCACCCCCCCCCACCACACCCCCCCCCACCCCGCCCACCCCCCACCCCCTCAATCCCCACCCCCCCCCACCACACACCCACCCCACCCCTCCCCCACACCACCCCCAACTCTCCTCACACGTAAAACATTTGCCTTTTTTCGCTCCCAACAAAACGAGTGAGCGACTCGATTCAACTGTTACTTTTTCTGGACCTCCCGCAGCTCAGTGGTTAGAGCACTCACTCGCCTTACAAGCACGAGAAACTGGGTTCGAATCTAGGCAGGTCAGGCCGAAACCTTGGGCAAGTTTCCTTACTCCACACACACACACACACACACACACACACACACACACACACACACACATACACCTAATAATAATCCCTCCCTAAAAAAAACACAGTAATAAATTCGGTCATTTCAACCCACGGCTGTTTGTGTGGGGGACGCTGCTGTGCGCAATTGGCTGCCGCGTTTCGCCCACAAATATATACAGTCAATTCACTTGACAGTATATTCTGTGAAGCGCTTTGAGACGTCGATAAGATGTGAATAGCGCTGCATCAAATGCAAGGATTATTATTATTATTACAAAGAACCTTTCAACGGGATAAACATAACAGATCATCTCACCATCCAGGCTGACGTTCTAATGCAGTACTGGGAGCTGAGGGGGTAGTTGGAGTGGGGGGGGAAGGGAGACATGGGGTGGGGGGGGTGGGTATATTTTCGATGTTGGGGTCCTTCGGATGAACCATTAAACGGAGGACCTCTTGCAACAGTGCAGTCCATAAACAACTAGGAGTGAGAAGTAATTCCCTTCACAGTAAGAACCTTAACAGCCGACAGATTAAGGAGGCCTTTATCTGGGCCTTGACGTAAGCCTGGACTAGAGTTACGCCCAGCTCCAAGGGAATTTGGAGCTCCTGTAGCTCAGAGGTTAGAGCACTCGTCTTACAAGCGTGAGAGACCTGTGTTCGAATCCCGGCAGGTCAGGGCGAAACCTTGGGCAAGTTTCCTTACTCTACACACACACACACACACACACACACGCACACACGCGTCTAATAATAATCCCTCCAAAAAAAAACACACAATTATAAAATTGGTCATTTCAATCCACAACTGTTTGTGTGGGGGATCGCTGCTGTGTGCAATTGGCTGCCGTGTTTCGCCCACAAATACACACAGTCAATTCACTTTACAGTATATTCTGCGAAGCGCTTTGAGACGTCGATAAGTTGCGAAAAGCGCTCTATCAAATGCAACGATTGTTATCATTATTATACTAACCTCAATATGTAGCCCAGCCCATCAATATCAGACAACTGGGGGGTGAAAGGGGTAAAATATATTTTTAAATATAGCGAGGATCATGTATTTGCCTGAGAATACACAGCTCAGGACAGTGATTATCTGCGAGACATCTTTTGGAGATATTTCCTAGTTTCATAGCCAACAGTCACTACGCTTTACAGTATATCCTGCGAAGCGTTTCCAGACGTCTCGACCACGTGATAAGGCGCTGTTAACAGTATTATTATTAAGATCCTCACTCTTGTCTTCAAATCTCTCCACTCCTCTGCCTCTCTGACCTGCTCTCTCCCCAAACAGCACGCATTGCCTTTGCTCCCTCCAGGTCTGGCCTTCTCCCTGCCCCCCTCGAATCCTCCACCGCTCCACCATCGGCGGCCGTGCCTTCAGCCACTACGCCCCGAAACTCTGGGACTCCCTTCCTCACTCATTCCCTTCGCCTCGCCCCCCCCTCCCTCCCACTCTCTCTCGCTTCCTATTTTCAGGTCTCAGCTGAAGACCTTTCTCTTCGATCTCGCTTTTGGTCACCTTTCCTCCCCCTCTCTCTCTCTCTCTCTCCTCCCGGGGATCCGTTATCGAGAAGCGCTCTGAGACCCCGTCCGGCGTGGAGTGAGGGAGGTTCGCTACATAAATCCAAGTGGTTGTTGTTGTTGGTTGTAATGAGAAGAGAAGAGAAGAGAAGAGAAGAGAAGAGAAGAGAAGAGAAGAGAAGAGAAGAGAAGAGAAGAGAAGAGAGTTACACCGTTTCCCTATCTGCCAGGTCTGATATTTTCGTTTATTTTGTGTGGTAACTGGAGCTTAGCCTGACCCAGTTTCCATGACAGCCGAGAGAGGGACAGAGTTAACAGGCTTAATAACTCATCCGCCAAATATACGGTACCTTTCCCCCCCGCCAACCTCAGAGGAACGATATTCCAGGCACGCTCTATGCACCCCTCACCCACCCCCACCTAAACGCGTCGACAGCTGAAATCACACACACACACACACACACACACACACTCGCACTCGCACATTCACACTCACACAAACCGCTTCCTCGGTATAAGGTCGGCAAAAAAAAAATGTGTGTATATATAATGCAGCGTAAATTGGGGGAAACATGGCAGATGGTTGGGTGTTTTCATGGGAAACTTTCTGATTAATGCGTTACAGTATCGCCACGTTTAATGCTTAGTGTATTTCAATACACAGCCGGGCAACGTAACAACAGGCAGCAGATCACAACTGCAGAGCAGCCGGACATTTAATCTATAAACCCTCCCTCACTCATCGAAGGATAATAATAATAATAATAATAATAATAATCCTTGCATTCGATATAGCGCCTTCTCACGTCTTCTATCTAGACTGCGTAAAGTGAATCGACCGTATATACGTACGTATATATTTCGTGGGCGAAACGCGGCAGCCATTTGCGCGCACGGCAGCCTCCCCCCCTCTCCCCCCCCTCTCCCCCCCCTCCCCCACAAACAGACAGTCGTGGATTAATAATAATAATTATTATTATTATAATATTATTATTGATGGTTATTTATAGGGGGAATGGATGACGTGTGTGGTGGATGGGGAGTGGGGGGGAGGGAATAAACGCCACCCCCACCCACATCTCCCAGAGTAAGCGACTCGTATTATATCTGGAGAATCGTTGGCCTGGACACGCGGGGAGAGAAGGTAGAGAGAGAGAAAGAGAGAGTAGAGAGAGAAACTCCCTTCTCTTTTCCGACAGCGCCGCGGGTTCTTTGCCGCCCACCCGAGCAGACAAACGGGACTTGGGTTTAACGTCTCACCCGAAGGATGGACCACTGACTGTTGCCCCATTACCCCAGCACCTCAATGGAATGACAGTCTAGACTGTGAGCTGAAAGTGCCAATTTGTTGAGGGTGGGATTGGGGTGGGCTCGAGACCATCACTCTCCTGACTGGTGAGGAGACAGCAAACCACAGGTACCATGGATAAGGCACCGATTGGTATCGGTAGGACATTGCTTAGGAGGGATTTTGGGGGAGGGGGGATTGGGGGGGGGGGGGGTTTGGAGGTGGGTTGGGGGGAGAGGCTTACACATGAGAGGAAACCCATCAACGTGCTTCAGAGTCTCCAAACCGGGTGAGAATTATACACACACACAGAAATCCCAGAGATAGAATTCCCCTTTTTTCACCACCTCTCTCCCCTCCCCTCCCCCCACCCCACACTCCCCCTGCGCAGAGTAAAAAAAGGAGGGGGAGGAAACAACTGAAAAGTTGAGGGAAGTACAGCTATAAACGTCTCAATAGGATATTGACCCTATTAACTGAAGCCTGAAGAGCGCACTCAAATCATATCAAACCCCCAGCCTATAATGTGAATACTCCTTTTGGGGACTTGCATCCAATTTTTTTTGGGGGGGAGGTAGGTGGGTGGATGGGTAGGTGTATATGGATGGATGGGGGGAAGTGGGAAGATGGGGTATTGGTTTATAAATCAGCTGTTTGATGGGAAACCAGGGCAAGGACAGAGTGAGTTAATGCAATCGCTCCCTGGGCACTTCCAACTAGGCTGATCCTCTCTCTCTCTCTCTCCCTCTCTCTCTCCCTCTCTGTCTCTCCCTCTCTTTCTCTCTCACTACAACCTCCAAATTTAGAGATGCTGAACGATGGGGTTGATGGTTAGCTCCATATATTAGCCATTTGGTTGCAGATGGATGGATGGGTAGATGGATAGCTAGATGGATAGCTAGATAGGGTAGACAGACAGACAGACAGACAGACAGACACAGAGAGAGACATAGATAGATAGATAGATAGATAGATAGATAGATAGATAGATAGATAGATAGATAGATAGATAGATAGATAGATAGATAGATAGATAGATAGATAGATAGATAGATAGATAGATAGATAGATAGATAGATAGATAGATAGATAGATAGATAGATAGATAGATAGATAGATAGATAGATAGATAGATGACCAGACAGACAGACAGACAGACAGACAGACAGACAATCCCTGGAAATAATAGATTGGTTCCTTCACCTCCCTCCCTCCCTCCCTCCCAATCCCTCCTCCATCTCCATCCTCTCCCTCTACCCCCCCACCCCCACACCACCCTCCCCCACCCCCAGTTGGTTGGTACCTGGTGCTGTTTGTGGTCCTGAAGTGATTCAAGGCATCTGGGCTGCTGAGGTCTCCATCTCTTCACTGGATGGGTTCATGGCTGGCTGGCTGGGTAGTGTGTGTGTGTGTGTGTGTGGGGGGGGGGGTGGGGGGATGGGGGGGTGAGGGGTGTGTGTTCAACCCACCCTCATCATTCCCCAATCCCAGGCACTGCCTGCCTCTGCCTGTACAGTTACAGCTCAGCTGGCTGCAGTCACAAAACGCGCATGCGAAACCTCTCTCACACAGACACACACATAAGCCATCATCTACTAGTGAACACTTAACTTAAAAGGGCAACACATTCATTCCACACACGCACACACACACACTCAACACACACACACACACACACCACTAAACAGATACTCACACTCACACCTCTCTCTCACACATACACACACTCCCACACACAAGCTCTCATACGCATACATGAATACACACACTCAAACCACTCAACACACACATTCTCATCACACACACGCACACACACACGCACACACACACTCACAGAAGACGTCAAGGAGATGTGAAAAAGCGCCGTATCAAATGCAAGGATTATTATTAATATTATTATTACTCACCAACACACGCGCACACCAAACACGTACACGCATCACATCCCAACACACATACGCACACACACATACCACTCCCCAACACACACAAACACACGCCACTCACCCCCCCCACCCCCACACACACACACACACACTGAAGAATATTCAAGTCTTTAGCGCAAAAGAAAACGGCCTGATAACCCATTATGCCTGAGGTTAGAATGAAGGAGATAAAACGCAGCAATAATAGACAACATAATAATTATAGTAATCCTTGCATTTGATATCGCGGCTTTGCGCGTCTTATCGGCGTCTCAAAGCGCTTCACGGAATATACTGTCAAGTGAATTGACTGTGTACATTTGTGGGCGAAACCCATCAGCCAGTTACCCCCCCACCAACAGTCGGTGATTGAAAACAATGATAATTCATAATTATAAATAGTAATAATTAATTAACCCTCTTCCGTCTGACGGAGCCACCAAGAGTCTTGACGGATTCTATCTGCGAGTGGGGGGAGGGGGGAGCGAGGGAGTTGGGGGGTGGGGGGGGGGGGGGGGGGGGGGGGCTGGAGGGGGAGGTGGACAACACACAAATATTGCTTATGAGGCCTTGCGGACATGTCTCAAAATAGGTAAACTCAGAAGCCGGAAGGTTGGAACCGCCCCCCACCACCCACCCCCGCCACCTCTCTCCCGGGTAGATGATACGTCCTCAACTTCTTGGAGGCAAGGTTATAACAGTACAACATCAAGCAAACCAACCTAGATAATGGCTGGAGCCTTGCCAAGAGAGAGAGAGAGAGGAGATTGGGTTTTGAAGGATCGGTCGATTTATCACTGAGCTGACAAGAGCTTGGAAATGAACGATGGCCAGTCGGCTACGGGATTAATGCCCTTTCACACGTGGGATCTGGGTCTCGATCCGACCCAGACACGTTCATGGCCTGAGAGTCTTGTCTCCGACCTTCGCCAGTCGTTGAGGAGTTTGCCTGGCCGGAACTTGAGACCCACTCGTTAGCTTTCAGTGGCGTACGGTGCAAATACACAGACCTCAACCTATCTCTGGATAAAAAAAAACAGTGACTTTTCGGTAACAGTTACAGCAGCCGTTGCATTTTTATACCGCTTCGAATTGGTCTGAGTGATGAGCGATGTCAAGACGCTAAATCGAATGGGGACTGTTGTTATCATTATAATCACTGCAATTATAATAATGAAACAAAATGATGGATGGCCTTCCAGTACGAGGCTTGGGTTTATCGATGGTGAGACTTCAACACGTTCCACCTGATGCATTTTAACAGGGGCTAGAGGTGAGGTCAAACCCCTTTTGATGTCATGCAAATCACAATCTTAACAACGAAATAAGACGACGAAGAAGAATCCTTGCATTTGATATGGCGCTTTTCACGTCTTCTAGACTGCGTCTCAAACTGACTGTGCGTTTGTGGGCGAAACGCGGCAGCCGATCGCGCTCAGCGGCGTCCCCCTCCCCACCCACCCACCCACCCCCGCCCCCGCAAACAGCCGTGGGTTGAAATGGCCAAATGTATTTCGTCGCTTGTTGATCGCATAAGCGAGTCTTGCCGCTGATTGCAACTTCGCCGGTTAGAGAAGAAGCACACGGTTAGCACATCCCGCAAATTAGCCCCATGGTTGCAAACTGGGGTACATCTGCGGCCAGAGTCCTTTAACCCCTTCCCCTCCCTAACCCCCCCCCCCCCCCCCCACCACCGCCCCCACCCCTCCCTCCCCAGCTCCTGCCTGTGTGGCTTTCTGTCGACCTAAATTGAGAGCTGACGGTTGTCTTTTGAACGCTTGCCCGTTTTAAAGGGACGGGTTTCGCTGAGAATTGCTGGCTTGCAAGCCTGCAAATGGCGGCTTCTGACACTATCATAGTGTAGGCGGGCGGGCAGGAGGGAGTGAGGCTGGTGGGGTGTGGCTGGGCGGGTGGCTGGGCGGGTGGGTGTGTGGCTAGATGGGTGGGTGGGTGGGTGGGGAAGGAGGTTGGTGTGGGGTGGGGGTGCGCGGAAGTGGGGGGGGGGTTTCTGTTTCAATGAGTTTCAGCAGCACAGTCTTCAAACAGAAGCAGTTGTTTGTGATCGTGGCGTTGCTATAGTGATCAGCTAAGACCAAAGGATTTTTTTTCCACACGATTGCCATCGAGCGCTCCCTCTGCCCTGTTGACTGTATGTACATTTGTGGGAGAAACGCGGCAGCCGATTGCGCACAGCAGCGTGTCCCCCCCCCCCCCCCACCCCCCGCCCACACACAGCCAGCCGTGGGTTGAAATGATCACAATTTATTATTGTTTTTTGGGGGGAAGAATTATTATCAGGCGTGTGTGTGTGTTGTGTGTGCGTGTGTGTGTGTGTGTCGGGACTTGAACTCACACGGTCTAAGCTAACTCTCCAGTGCAGCTCTGGGGGTTGGGGTGGGGGGGTGGGTTGGGAGGGGTTTTGTACAACCACTCCATGGCAGTTTGTGAGACATTGCTAGGTGCCAGTATAAATACAGTAAATCCTGTGAAGCTCTGTGACCCAATGCGACCAAATTCTTGTCGGGATTATTTTTACTTTATTTAATTATGAAGGGATTATTTTATTTCCCTGCCGCCCCTCACCCCCCCCACCCAAAAAAATGTGACCAAGTTACTGGGGGCGGGGGGGTGGGGGGGATGTGTGTGTGGGGGGGGGGGGGATGTGTGGGGGGGGGGGGGGGGGGAGTGAAGGGAACACGTGTGTGGCGAGAGAGCCCTGTATATTATTGGATGTATCTACTGTGGTTTCCATGGAGAGAGAGGACCCCCCCCCCCAGTCCTTTCAACTCGGTTGCACTCGGTTAGAGGAAAACTATGGCAACTGAACAGCAGTGCGCTAAAGATAATCATGGGGGTTAGTGAGTTAGTTACACACAGGACAAACAAGAAGGGCTGATTCTGGAAGGTTTGACGGTACTTTCTGAGAGACGCACAACAGCATCTGACTTGTTACACGCCGAGGATTACACCACGCTGGGGGAGGGGGGCTTTTTTTTCTAAGCACACAAACACGCACTCGCGCGCGCACGCACGCAGAGGAAAATCCCGACGAAATGAACCCATCTTTCAGTAGCTCAGGGTTTAGAGCACTCGCTCTCGCCTTGCAAGCGTGTGAGACCCGTTGTTCGAATCCAGCAGGCAGATCAGGGCCAAACCTTGGGCAAAGTTTCCTTCCTCCCCCCCAAACACACACACACGCACACGCACACGCACACGCACACGCACACACACGCGCCTAATAATAATCCCTCCAAAATAAAACGACAATCATAAAAATCGGTCATTTTCAATCCACGACTGTTTGTGTGTGTGTAGGGGTGGGTGGGGGGGTGGGGGGGGGGGGGGAGGGGGGGCAACGTTGCCGTGCGCAATTGGCTGCCGCGTTTCGCCCACAAATACACACTGTCAATTCACATTTACAGTGCATCCTGTCAAGCGCTTTGAGACGTCGATAAGTTGTGAAAGAAACTTGCCCGAGGTTTCGCCCTGACCTGCCTGGATTCGAATCACAGGTCTCAAGTTTGTAAGGCGAGTGAGAGCTCTAACCACTGAGCTCCACAGTGAAAACAGTTGTTCCGAATGTGGGGAGAGGGACTTCTAAATACAATTATCATTGAATCATTGTATCATGGGGGGGGGAGGGGAGAGGGGGGGGAGGTCACGGTCAAATCACTTTGTTGTAAACACCCTTTTTACGACAGACGGACACTCGTTAAAGGAACGAATCCATCAGCTAAATGGGGATTAATCAGGGATTAATAAGACTTCTCGTCTTCGCCAGTCAGTCAGTTCTCAGACAAGACGGTCCACGTTTAGCCGGTGATTGGGTAATTAGTTTGGGAGTCCACAACAACAACAGCAGCAGCCGCCGAATACGCACACTCGTGGATTGAAGCGACCAAGTTTATCAGCGTTTGTTTTTCTCGGGGGGGGGTTATTATCAGGCGCGAGGAGTCAGGAAACTCGCCCAAGGTTTGGCCCTCCCTGGAATTGAACCCAGCTCTGACCGCGCTGAGCTACAGGACTCCAAATGAAGAGTAATGCTCCCATTGAAAAGTAAATCGTTCTCGGTCGGTATGGTACCAAGCGAAATCGAATGAGTATAGGGCAGACCCAAGCGATGTGAATCAATAGGGACAAACACACGTCTATGGGCTAGACAAAGCCCCTTCCCCGTAGAATATATAGACACTACCAGTGAATGCTTTGTGAGCTGCGTTTCACCCACAAAGTACTGTTCACAACAACAACAGAATTACATTTCTTTAGGGCTTTTCACGTCAGGAGGACATCCCAAGGCGCTGAATCCTGGGAACGAATTTGAGATGTCTTCACGATGTGATTGCGGAGCTTCTGTAGCTCAGTGGCTAAGAGCCACTCGCCCTCACGAGCGTGTGAGACCTGTGTTCGAATCCAGGCAGGTCAGGGCGAAACCTCGGGCAAGTTTCCTTACTCCACACACACACACACACACACACACACACACACACAAACAAACACACGTAATAATAGTCCATCAAAAAAAACACACAATAATAAAACTTGGTCATTTTCAATCCACGACTGTTTGTGCGGGGGACGCTGCTGTGCGCGATCGTCTGCCGCGTTTCGCCCACAAATATACAGTCATTTCACTTTACAGTATATCCTGCGAAGCGCTTTGAGACGTCGTTAAGACGTGAAAGGCTCCACATCCAATGCAAGGATTATTATTAGGATGAATATTATTATTATTACGGTAGAGTTTGAGCAGCCTTGGGACGAGCCAAGTAGACGATGGCTAACTGGTTACTAAGAAACACTCGCGACAGAGCCACTGGTGGCGTGTGGACAGAATCGTTAAGTGGAGCGAAGTGTGTAGAAAAGTTGCCAATCAGTATTCTGCGAGAGTACGGTGGAGATCGACAGGTTTTTCTCTCTCTCTCTCTCTCTCGCAGCAACAACAACAACAGGATTGATTGAGCGAAGGGGTGGGGGTGGGGGGGGAGACACAGTGAGCTTTACAGACAGGAATCCTATTCACAGTTTCCCGACTGAAAACGCATCAACTCCGTGGCTACGCAGCACGTGTACGCACACACGCGCGTACACACACACACACACACACACACATCTCTCGATTCCGAGGGATCGTCTCCTGGCCAACGATCCCTCGGAATAAAGTTGGTCAGTCACGCCACGGCTGTTTAGTGGGAGACTGCTGTGCGCGAACTGGCTGCCACGCTTTGCCCACCCGCCCACCAAACACACACAGTCACTGCTCTTTACAGCGAAGCACTTTGAGGCATCTCGACATAGTGATAGGCGCTGTAGCTCAGTGGGTTAGAGCGCTCGCCTTACAAGCGTGTGAGACCTGTGTTCGAATACAGGCAAGGTCAGGGCGGATCCTTTGGCAAGTTTCCTCGCTCCACACACACACACACACACGCACGCACGCACGCGCGCCTAATAATAATCCATCCAAAAAAATCACAATAATAAAATAATGAGTCATTTTCAATCCACGATTGTTTGTGTGGGGGGGGACGCTGCTGTGCGCAATCGGCTGCCGCGTTTCGCCCACAAATATATCCAGTCAATTCACTTTACAGTATATTCTGTGAAGCGCTTTGAGACGTCGATAAATTATGAAAAACGCTATGTCAAAATCCAAGGATTATTATTATTATTATATAGGAGGGAGTGGGGTGGGGTGGGGTGGGATAGGGTGTATAATACCCCAGCATTGAGGTGTGAGTTGTATGTGACTGTGTGTTGGTGGGCTGTATCCCCCCCACCCCGCGCCCCCCCCCCCCCCCCAATCCCCGACCCTCCCACCCCTCCAGGAATCCTCGTCGGCCGTGTGAAGCTTCGAGACAACCTCGCCACATGAAAGGCCATGCTTTATTAAGCGTGCAATTGGTGTTGTTGGGAATGTGTGTAAAAAAAAACAGGAGACGAGGGCGGTTAAAGAGAAAGGAAAATAAGAGCAGACAGGAGTGGGAGGGAGGGCTGGGCTGGCTACATGTTTCACATTATAATCACTGCTGCTCGACTGAGAATTGTGGATAAGGGGGGGGTGGCGGATAAGGGGGCTGGAGATGGTGGGGGTGGGGAGGAATGAGGTTTGATTGCACAGAGACTGTCAGTCAGACCACAGTATTGCACACGTGAATGTGAATGTGCCAGCCTTTAGCCACTCATTCCACTGACTCCTGTATTATAAAAACACACAGGCATACATACACATATACACACACACACACACACACAGATGAACTGGGAGGAAGGGAGGGAGGGAAGGAAGGAAGGAAGGAGAGAGAGAGAGAGAGAGAGGTGGAGCTGATGTTATTTAAACCTAATCCTATTCCAGCTCCCTGTTTAATAAGTGTCTTGAGACTACAGTCTACAACAACAACAACAACAACTTTGATTTATATAGCGCCCTCCACGCCGGACGGCGTCTAGTTGAGAGAGAGAGAGAGAGAGAGTGAAAGAGACTTTGCTGCTTGTTGTGTGTGTGTTTGAGTGAGTGAGTTGAGTGAGTACTGTTTCCTAATGTGTGTAAATGTGACATAGTGCAACCAGTGATCAGCTGTTTCTTGCAACCTGCCTCGGCCTGACTGTTTAAAGGGCAAAAGCGTCTGTGTCTCTCTCTGTCTGTCTGTCTGTCTCTGTCTCTGTCTCTCCTCCGTGTGTCTCGGTCTGTCCCTCCCTGTGTCTGTCTGTCTGTTGTCTGTCTCTGTCTCTGATCTCTCTCTACCACTTGTTTTCTGGAAGTGATTTTAATTTTGATGCAACTGGCAGATTCCGATCTCATTGTGTGTTGATTTGGCAAACGGTGTTACCACTTGTTGATTGATTGATTGATTGATTGATTGATTCTTTAATTTTTTTGTAAAAAAATTATTTATTTGGGGTATTTAAAAAATCGTTCTTTAACTACTTTTTTTCGGTGGGGGGCTGGTTGGGTGGGAGGAGTGGGTGGCAAGTGGGGAAATCAATTATTTGAGAGTGTGTGTTTTTTTTACAAAAAAACGAAAACTGGCGAAATTTCGATTTTCCAGATCGACCGACAGGAACACATTTTTGGGGTATTTTTAAAAAAATCTAGATTATTCGCTTGTCGGTTTCTAGCAAGCAATGAGCGACCCTGTTGTTTCTGTGAGTATTATATAATATTTTGTATGTAACATATAAGACAAATATATATACCATATATATATATATATATATTCACACATAGTATATATATATTGTAGATAAACGGATCTGGGAGGAGAAAGGGAAAAGGAGAATAGATTTGTTAGCCGATTAATGGAAAAGGAACCTTGCAATCATTTGCTGGCTTGGTGATTGATTGATTTGTATTATTATTATTTTTTTTTTTCCTTGGGTGTGTTTTCCATTCCCTTCCCTCCCTCCCTCCCTCGCTCCCTCCCTCCCTCCCTCCCTCCCTCCCACCGAAAATAATAATAACAATAATAATAATAATAATAAGTACTCTCGAGAATAAGTTACGGCAACAGAGGATGCACAGTCAGGCGGGGAGTTGCCAAGAGCCGGGAGAGAAACACGGAGGGGAGACGGAGATGGGGATCGAGTTGGAGGAGAGCGGGGTGAGCGAACGGGACAAGGCGACGGGTGACACTGTTTTGGACACGTGCCAGACCCTGGGGGAGACAGACGGCCTCCCTCCTGCCCCCAGCCCCCAGCCCTCCGAGGGTGGGTACGGCTGGCTGGTGGTTTTCGCCGCGACCTGGTGTAACGGCTCCATCTTCGGGATCCAGAACTCCTTCGGGATCTTGTACGTTTTGCTGCTGAACGAGCTGGAGGATCGGAAGGACACCACCCTGCAGTTCAAAACAGGCGAGTTCAAATCCGCCAGGCTCCTCTCTCCAAAACGTGCCCCAGATCGCTGTCTTTCTCCCTGTCTCTCTGTCTCTGTGTTTATCTCGGATCTTTTTGCTCCTAACTTGTACGGGTATTCCTGGCTAGTTTGGTTCTTGAAAGGCGTGACTTTAAGCGAAACGACGTGGAGCAAATATATTTTCGTCCCACCAGAACGAACGCAAAGACTGAAGTTAGGCATTGTTTGAAACATTTTTCCGTCAAAATTTTCCGAAGGAAAAAAACATTATACTCGCTCGCTCACTCACTCACTCACTCTACAGTACGCAGACAGATAGATAAATCAATAAAAGTGGCCGGGATTTAGGTAGAGTGAGGACTTAAGTGGTCGCGACAAGTTTAGCTGATGTTGAGTTATCCGGAGTTTACTGTCTAACAATAATCCTTTAACAGATAGACTTGAGAGATCCCGTGGGACTAGACTAGAGACTGTCTTGAGGAAGCCAACCGACTTTCCCAAGCTGTTTCCCTTTGATCATCCTTGTGGACCTCCCGTAGCTCAGTGGTTAGTTAGAGCGCTCACTCACCTTACAACCGTGAGGGCTGCGTTTCGAATCCAGGCAGGGTCAGGGCGAAACCTTGGGCAAGTTACCTTATTCCGCACACGTACACCCGTTAATAATAACCCGTCCGAACAAAACAATAATAAAATTGGTCATTTCAATCCGCGGCTGTTTGTGTGTGGGGGGGGGGACGGGGACGACGACGCTGCTGTGCGCGATTGGCTGCCGCGTTTCGCCCACAAAATGCACAGTCGATGCGCTTCACAGTATATTCTGCGAAGCGTTTTGAGGCACAGACTTAGAAGACGTGACAACATCAAATGCAAGGATTATTATTAGTGTTATTAGTATTATTATGATTATTATTACTTGTGTAGCATCTCTTCCAAAGAGCAGCACCTTTGATAATGTAGCTTTGCAAAGCGTGACCTGACGAGGGCTGATTCGAATGTGTGGATTATTTGGGTTTGATGGCATGATGAGAGAGAGGTTATATTCTTCTACACACACACACAACACACACACACACACACACACACACACACACACACACACACAGAGCTATCTCGCACAACTTCTATTTGTAACGATTTGGAATACCGTCTGACTGAAATCCCCGAATCTCTTTTTTTCTTTGGGTGGAATCGAGAATCGATCGTGGACACACGGCAATAATCTACCCACGGAAATCCACTTCTTACAAATATATATATATATTTCTTAAAGAATTGATTTGACCACTAATAATAATAATAATAATATAATAATAATCCTTGCATTTGATAAAGCGGCTTTTCACATTTTATCGACGTCTCAAAGCGCTTCACTGAATATACTCTAAAATGAATTGACTCTATATATTTGTGGGCAAAACGTGGCAGCCAATTGCGCACAGCAGCGTTCCCCCCCCCCCCCGCCACAAACAGTCGTGGGTTGAAATGATTATTGTGGCGTTTTTGGGGGGCGGATTATTATTAGGCGTGTGTGGAGTGAGGAAACTTGCCCAACGTTTCGCCACTGATCTGCCCGAATAATAATAATAATCCTTGCATTTGATTCTAGCGCTTTACACGTCTTATCGACGTCTCAAAGCGCTTCACAGGATATACTGTCAAGTGGATTGACTGTACATTCTGTTGGGTGAAAGATGCCGGTGACTCTTTCTTTCTCCTGTGGCTCAGTGGTTAGAGCACTTGTCTTGCAAGCTGGGGAGATCTGTGTTCGAATCCAGGCAGGTCAGGGCGAAACCTCGGGCAAGTTTCCTTACTCCACACACACGCCTAATAATAATCCCTCCCAAAAAAACCACGATAATATAATGGGTCATTTCAATCCACGACTGTGTGTGGGACACTGCTGTGCGCAATTGGCTGCCGCGATTCGCCCACAAATATATACAGTCAATTCACTTTACAGTATATTCTGTGAAGCGCTTTGGGACGTTGATAAGATGTGGAAAGCGCTATATCAAATGCAAGGATTATTATTATCAGTCATCAAACTGAAGACCGGCTGCCTGTTTGTGGACCTGTTAAAGATCCCTTAAGATTCCCCCCCCCCACCAAGGATCTGGCCCCCAGAGAGAGTGTGTGTGTGTGTGTTGTGTGGGTGGAGGGGGGGGCTTGTGAACTGGATGCCTTCTGATTTGTGATGAAGGCAGACAGATACCCAGGGGGATATTGGGGAATGTTTATTTTGGGGAGACCCTCAAAGCGTTCGGATCCCACCAGCTACGTTCGTTCCCAAACAATCCAATTCAATTTGTCCCCCCTTTGAAGTTCCTTCGTTTGATATTTTGAGTTCTTCCTTTCCTTCCTCAGCTTTTGATATCTCCCAAGCCAGAGTCTGTATGATCGGAGCGAGGGGTGGGGGGAGGTGGGGAGGGGAGGGAGAGAGAGAGAGAGAGAGAGAGAGAGAGAGAGGGGGGGGAGGGATGTTTTGCGCTTTTACCCTAGGGGTTATTTTCTCCACAAACACACACCCCATCCCCGCCTCCCACCCTTTCACAAGTCGAGTTCAAAGCGTTTGCCCATTAAAGAAAAGATCCCTCGACTTGCAAATCAGATATGAACAATTTAACTGTCGCTCGGTGGTTAGAGCACTCGCCAATACTACAAGCGTGTGAGACCTGCGTACGAATCCAGGCAGGTCAGGGCGAAACCTTGGGCAAGTTTCCTTACTCCACACACACACACACGCCTGATAATAATCCCTCAAAAAAAACCTCACAATAGTAAATATTGTTCATGTTCAATCTGTGTGTGCGGGGGACGCCGCTGTGCGCAATTGGCTGCCGCGTTTCGCCCACAAATATACAGTCAATTCACTTTTCCAGTACGAAGCGCTTTGAGACGGCTGGAAGACGTGAAAAAGCGCGAGTTAAAATGCAAGCATTATTATCATTAATCTTTGGACTTCCATCCGGGTAGCTGGCTCGCTGGGCAAGTACAGTAACCGTACAGTCTGTCCTTTAATAAACCCGAGGAGATGAGGATCGGTCGAGGGAGAGGGAGACCGAGAGACCCGGTTCGATTCTGATGTATATATTTTTAAATGATTGGTTTCAAATCCTTGTACTGGAATGTTTATGCTTAAAGGCCGTCTGCATCGAAGGCCTGAGACAGGGTGTATCACATAGTCACACAGCGAGCTGCAGAGAAACCAGATCTTCAGGTAACTGTGCCTGAAACAGTCATGCCACCTGCACCCTTGTGACTCAGCCACTCACTTCCTTGTTCCCTTGCCCTCGGCCTCCGCCTGATGCTAATGCTGATAATAAAAACAATAACAATCCTTGCATTTCATACGGCGGCTTTTCGCATCTTCTAATACTGTGTCTCAAAGCGTTTCGCAGAATATACTGCCGAGTGAATTGACTAAATATATATATATATATATATATATATATTTGTTGGTGAAACGCAGTAGAGTTTGAGCGAAAGCAGCATCCCCCACAAGCAGTCGTGGTTTGAAAGTGACCAATTTTTTAAAAATTATTATTCATTGTAAGTTTTTTTTGGGGGGAGGGATTATTATCAAGTGTGTGTGTGTGTGTGTGTGGAGTAAGGAAACTTGCCCAAGGTTTCACCCTGACCCTGCCTGGATTCGAACACAGGTCTCACGTTTGTAAGGCGAGCGCTCTAACTAACCACTGAGTTACCGGAGCTCCACAGAGCTAAGAGTGGTTATTTGAGCCTTGTTTCTCTTTAAATCTAATCACTCCTCAAATGTGGCGGATTTGTTTTTCGGGGTGGGTTGGGGTGCGGGGGGTGGGGGGGGGTGGGGAGGGGCGTGGGGGGAAGAGATGGGGGGGACCTACACGACCTTCTCCTGAAACGGCTCTGGAAGAACAGGGAGATGTTGTCAATCCGTTGGATCCACTTGTCCGTGAGTTAAAAGCTAAACTCGATCGATTGGGTTGTGACACGAAAGGCAGCAATCTTGTTTCTCTGTGGCAAACAGAGAGACACGAGTAAACACATTCAAAAGTCAGGCGGGCGCTGTTTTGCAAGATCAAGAGTGAAGCGAACTCTTTGTAACCCATCTGATTTCTGCCCGATAGTATGTGTACGCAACATGTCATGTTGTCTCAGGCTTGTCCAAAAGCCCCCCTTCACAGGCCAACGCCTTGGGACGTACTCGCGACGTGAAAGGCTCTGTATAAATACAGGTGTTGTCGCTGTCGTCGGAAGGCGGTGGGTGGGTGGGTGGGTGGGTGGGGGTGGTGGGCTGGTGGGGTGAGGTTTAATCTGAGCCTGCACTGTCAGTGAGTGAAAGGTATCCAAGGGTATCTCCATCCAATTTGCACTGGGCAGGCAGTAAAGTGCAAGGTCCTTGTTTCAAAAGTTAAACTTTTACTTGGGTCACTCACCCGGTCAGTTTAGGCTGGAATGTTCATCGCCCCGTGTTTGCTCAGGTGTCCTTGCACCAAGGTCTCTGTTTGCACTGAAATCTGAACCTCTACGGGTTCTCTCCGCGCCGTCCCAAGGCTTCAGCCACTCTGCCCCCAACCTCTGGAACTCCATCCCGAAGTCCCTCCGCTTCGCCTCGCACCCACTCCCCATCCCTGGCTTCCCTCAAGTCTCCCCTCAAGACTCTCCTCTTCGATGGACCCCCCGCCCCCCACCCACCCTTCCCCCCCCCCCCCCCCCCAACCCATCCTCAGCTCGGGTCTGAAGCAGATTTGGGATGTCCTCCTGATGTGAAAGGCGCTATACAAATGTCATTTTGTCGCTGTCGTCGTTGTTGATTCTCAGGGTTTTATTTAAACCGAGTTTTAAAATGCCATCGTCAACTTGATGAGTTTAATTGGGGTTTGCGGAGCCCCGCAACTTAACGGTTTGCACGCCCGCCTCACGTGGCGACCTGGGTTCGATTCCGGGACGGAACGAAACCTCAGGCGAGTTTCCTTACTCCCCCACTCCCCTGTTTACCCAGTAGTGAGCGGGAACCCAGTTGATGATCGATTGGTGGATCACTTTCCCGGGGGAGTAATAATCCCTCAAAAACAAAATCGGGTCAATCAGTCCCAAGGTGAGAGAACTCTTGACATCAGTCATTGAATGAATGTATCACAGAATCTCACAACGCATAAAGGAAGCCATTCGCCCCCACTGCCCCCCCCCCCCCCCACCACCCCCAAAAATGGTCAACGGATCCCAAAGTAACAAAGAGAAAGTTACACACACACCAAAGTCACCAAAACCTGTTTGATTAGGGCAGGCGACAGTCGGGAGCCAGGTTGGTTGGGGTTTTGAGGCTCAGTGAGGTTTTCGAACACTTGTTTGTTGCTTGTCTCGGAGAGAGAGAGAGAGAGAGGGAGGGAGGGAGAGAGAGAGAGAACCTGGAAACACTTTGTGTAATTAGTTGGCGTTCAGGAGAAAGCCTTTCTCTTTGAGCCTTCCCCCCCCGGGATTATTGATTTGAGCAATTCATGCGAGAGTCTCAATTGAACGGAGACAATTACCACTATTCAGAGAGTGGCACAGTGAGGCCGGTTTACATTTCAGGAATTAATTCCCCTGTGTGGCGCAGATTTCTGTTTTGAGAGAGAGCAAGAGGGAGAGGGAGGGAGAGAGAGAGAGAGAGAGAGAGTTTCCGAGTAGTTTCTTTTGATCCCGAGATAATCGGGTCCAACTTGGCACAGGAAGTGGACGGAGACTCAAAAGGCTCGTCAGAACTTTCTACACAAAACCATTGTGGGGCTGAGATACACGTCAGACAAGACGTTAAATATACAAATATTTCGCCCTGCTGTGCGCGATTGGCTGCCGCGTTTCGCCCACAAATAAACATTGTCGTTTCACTTTACAGTATATTCTGTGGTTTTTTTTTGGGGGGGACGTATTATTATTAGGCATGTGCGTTTGTGTGTGTATGTGTGTGTGTGTGTGTGCGGACTAAGGAGACTTGCCCGAGGTTTCGCCCTGACCTGCCTGGATTCGAACACAGGTCTCTCAAGCTCGTAAGGCGAGTTGAGTGTCTCTAACCACTGAGCTACAGGAGTACCACAGGTGTACGGACGAGGGGTGGAATTAGTGCGAGCGCAGTGGACGATATTCCTGACAATACATTGTCCAAATAGGAAAAGGGAAACGGAAGATGGCTTTTCTCTCAGCCACCTCCCAGATGAAACTGGTCATCGGCTCTCGGTGGCTCTTTGCGAGAGCCGGTCGTGACCTGCGTCGAGCCGAAGGATTCCCCTCCCTTAGCCCCACCACCATCGGCCCCGACGAAACTCCTACTTGGGATAAACCAACGGGCGAGTTTCGGGTCAGAAATGGAATTTTCAAACAGCCCAGCGACTGTAAAGGGAACCGGATGGATGTGTGTGGGTGCGACCCCGCGGTTCGGGACGAATCGATAACCTGTCGTGGAGCTCGGTGGTTAGAGCGCTCGCCTTACAAGCGTGAGAGAGACCTGCGTTTCGAATCCAGGTAGGTCAGGGCGAAACCTTGGGCAAGCTTCCTTACTTCACGAGCACAAACACGCGCGCGCACATAGACACACCCGCGCGCGCCTGATAATAATCCCTACAAACAAAAACACACGATAATTAAAAAATTGGTCATTTCAACCCATGACTGTTTGGGGGGGGGGTTCGCTGCTGTGTGCTACTGGCTGCTGCGTTGCGCCCACAAATATGTACAGTTAATTCACCTTAACAGTGTAGTCCGTGAAGCGCTTTGAGACGTGAAAAGCGATATATAAAAAGCAAGGAGTATTATTATTATTATCTTTCCTTTTTGTCTCTCTTTCCATTCCCCAATATCTCTCTCTCTCTCTCTCTCCTGCAGCCTGGATTGGAGCTCTCTCGATGGGGATGATTTTCTTCTGCTCTCCTGTAGTCAGTATGTTCACAGATCGGTTCGGATGTAGACGCACGGCAATGGGAGGCGCGACCGTGGCGTTCATCGGGCTCCTCGCCAGCTCTTTCACCAAGTAAGACTTAAATTCTTCTCTTAGTTGGTGTGTTCTCTGGCCTCCCGAGTCAGAAGTGGGTGGGGGGGGGGGGGGCGGGCGGGTGGAGGGTGGGTGGGTGGGTGGGGGTGGAAGAGCCGTATTGTTGGAAGTGCCGACCTTTGGATGAGACGTTGTAATATAATGATAATAGTAAATAATCCTTGCGTTTCATTTAGCGCTTTGAAGTATTCTAGACTGTGTCCCAAAGCGCTTCACGGAGTATACTGTAAAGTGAATTGACTGTATGTATTGGTGGGCGAAACGCGGCAGCCGATTGCGCACAGCAGCGTCCCGTCCCCCACCACAAACAGTCGTGGATTGAAATGACCAATTTTGAAATTATTGGTGTCGTTTTTTGAGGGATTATTATTAGGTGTGTGTACATATGTGTGTGTGTGTGTGCGTGCGGAGTAAGGAAACTTGCCCAAGGTTTCGCCCTGACCTGCCTGGATTCAAAAACGCAGGTCTCTCACGCGCTTGTAAGGCGCGCGCTCTAAGCACTGAGCTGCAGGAGCTCGAAAATCAGTCAGTCACACACACACACACACGCACGCACACACAAGCACACGTTAAACCAAGCTCTTGCCCGCCTGCTCAGGTAGATGGTAAGGATCTCTGATAGCACTATTCGAAAAAGAGAGGGAGGGATGACTTCTCTCTCACAGTGTCGGGGGCCTCACAAGAGCTGTTTGTGGCTGTAAATCGCGTCCCAAATACAAAATACGCCGCAAGTTACAGTGAGGTCCTCGTGAAGCACGTTGGAGACCTCCTCACTGACGTGGCGCAGGTCGCCATATCGAATGCGCGGGTTTTGTTGTTGGTGGATACGGTATTATCAGCCACCACAGTCGGCACTGTGTGTCCAGACATTCAACTGTGAATTGGAGCAGAGGAAGGATTTCTGTTTGGAACCATTCTTAAATTAGCCGCGTTCCGTTTCCCCCGCCGACGTTTACAGCCTTCGTGCAAAAATCAGTCAGTCACACACACACACACACACACACACACACACACACATTTACAGTACTGTACTGTATACACAAATAACATAATTCGCAGACACAACTATTTAGGTCACAGTCAGTTGTGGTTGGTTTTCCGAGGGTGAATCTCAGCAAGCATCACGTGTGTGATGTCCCTGGGCTGTGATGGAACGAGCTGGGATCACATGCACTGGGCTACCCCCACACCCCCCCCCCCCCCCCCCCACCACCCGCCACCCCCCCCAACTCTGACTGACGTAGTTTATTGTGAATCCTCTTCATGTCTCTCTCCCTCTGTTTTTCTTTCCCAAATTCCTCCATTTCTTTCCTCTCCCCTCCCCTCCCCTCCCCTCCACCCCACCCCCCATGGAGAAGCGATTCGCCGATCGACTGACAGCAGGGTTCCTAATTACCTAATAATAATCCCTCCCCCCAAAAAAACCCCCTACAATAACACAAAATCGGTCATTTTCAACCCACGACTGTTTGTGTGTGCGGGAGGGGGAGGGGGGGGGGTGGGGGGAAAACGCTGCTACGCGCAACCGGCCGCCGCGTTTCGCCCACAAAATAGGCAGTCGATTCGCTCTACGGTATGTTCCGCGAAGCGCTTTGGGACAGCAGTCCAGCAGACGTGAAAAGACGCCGCGTCAAACGCGAGGAATCTCATTATATATTAACATCGTTCTTATCGCTGCCGGCAAACAGAGGCGTGCGGCGCGTCCGCTTAGCGACGCAGAAACTCGCGGCGGCCGGGAATCGAACCCGGGGGCCTTGCCGGGCGAGCGCTTATAGCCGATACACCGCGCGGCGCGGGAACACCCGTGACGGCCTGACTCATCAACGGAGACTTCTCGGTCATTCTCGACCCCCCCACCCCACCCTCAACCCGACAGGTCGCTGGGAGTGAGGTACCTGACCTACGGAGTCCTCTTTGGATGCGGCTCCTCCTTCGCTTTCCAGCCCTCCCTGGTCATCCTCGGACACTACTTCCGACGGAACTTGGGCCTGGCCAACGGGCTGATGACGGCCGGCAGCAGCATATTCTCCATCTGCCTGCCAATCCTCCTGAAGAAGGTCGGCGGGTGCCTGGGACTGGCTCACACCCTTCAGATCCTCAGCCTCTTCATGCTGGTTCAGATGTTCCTATCGGTGTCCTACAGGCCCCCGGCAGCCTCGGGCAAGGCGGTGGCGGTGAGCGGCCGCCAGTATCTCCGCGAGTGCCTGAACGTCAAAGTCTTCGACCACGACACCTACAGGGTTTGGGCCTTCGGCGTGGCCATCGCCGTCTTCGGCTACTTTGTGCCGTACGTGCACTTGGTGAGTTCCCGCTGTTCGAGAACAACCCCCCCCCCCCCCCCCCCACCTCCCCTCCCAACCGGTCGATAAACCCCCCCCCCCCCCCCCTAGGCCCGGCCATTGCAAGTCATTTCATTTTATTTTATTGATGTATTTATTTTGAACCCCCCCCCCCCCCCCCAAAAAAAGGCAAGTCAATTCCACGTTTGCGGTGTATTGTGTACGCGATGATTCTCGACGGCTGACTTCTGTCTGTCTGTCAATCAGGGCGAAACCTTGGGCAAGTTTCCTTACTCCACACACACACACACACACACACACACACACACACAATAATAATAATAATCCCTCCGAAAAACAACCACAGTGATAAAAATTTGTCATTTTCAATCCACGGCTGTTTGTGGGGGAACGCTGCTGTGCGCAATTGACTGCTGCGTTTGGCCCACGAATATATACAGTCAATTCACTTTACAGTATATTCTGTGAAGCGCTTTGAGACGTCTAGAAGATGTGAAAAACGCTAAATCAAATGCATTATTATCTCTTTGTCTGTCTGTCTGTCTGTGTGTGTGTGTGTCTGTGTGTCTGTCTGTCTGTCTTCTCAGATGAATTTTATGGAAGAAACCTTCAAGGAAGATGACAGAAACTGGATTCTGCTGGTCTGCATCGGAGCGTCATCGGGAATTGGGCGCCTGGCGTTTGGAAAAATCGGGACTTGATACCCGGCCCTGGGAAAGTCTACCTACAGGTAACCCACCATCGGGGGGGGGGGGGGTGGGGGGGGGGGGGGGGGCGCAGGGGGGTAGGGGGGTAGGGGGGTGGGGGGGGGAGTCCGAAGCGCGGTGATTTCCAGCGAGGAAAGGGGGCTTCCATCTCACAGCCAGCACAGTCACCTCGACCACTCAACTCTGCCAACTAAAGTCCCTCTTCCCTCTGGTTACCCGGCATCGAATAGGAAGTCGGTTAACAGTTTGCTTTCGGTGGGGGTAACAATCCCTCTCTCTCTCTCTCTCTCTCTAAAAAGAATTAATGCGATCACTCAATCCACCTCTGTTTGCGGAACAGTGTTCTGCCCAATCGGCTGCCGCGCTTCGCTCACAAAACACACGGGTCAATAATAATATTAATACCGTAATAATAATCCTTGCATTTACTAGAGTGCTTTTCACGTCTTCTAGACTGTGTCTCAAAGCGCTTCACAGAATAGACCGTGAAAGTGAATCGCCTCTCTATATTTGTGGGTGAAAAGGGCGAGCGCCCGAGTTAACCTGCCCCGTGTTGTTGTCTTGCAGGTGGCATCGTTTTGGGTGTTGGGCATAATGTCTTGTTTGATACCACTGTGCCGGGTGTTCGAAGCTGTGATTGTCGTCTGCATCTTCCTGGGCCTCTGTGACGGCTGTTTCATTACCATTATGGCTCCCATCGCCTTTGAGCTCCTCGGGCCTCAGGAAGCCTCGCAGGGAATCGGGTTCCTCTTGGGGCTCATGGCAATCCCTATGACGGCTGGACCACCCATTGCAGGTCAGTGCCCGCAGATCCTTTCTCTTCAGGCCAACAATCCCCCCCCCCCCGCTTTTGTGGCTGTCGCAAAGCACGCAGTCACGACGCTTTAACTGTAAATCCAGCGAAGCGCTTTCGGACGTCTCGGTAAGGAACCGTAACCAAAAACACACGGACATTATTACTGCGGTGATTATTATTGTCACCGTGCCACCAATTCTCACTGTTCAGGTTCTGTGTTATCCACCCACCCCCCCCGTCCCCCCCCCCGTCCCCCCCCACCCCCGGTCCTCTCTCGCTCTCTCTCTCTCTGTACGTGTTGACAATCTGTTCATTCATTCGCGCCTGGCTGGGTTCGAGGTGTGATTTAATAAACGCGTCCAATTTTGAGGCAAGATTTCCGCACATTCCTGACACCCATTTTGGTCGGGGCCCTGTCGGCCCGGATTAAGCCACCGTTGCCATGGCTCCCGGGCATTTTCCGCACAGATTAGCGGGTCCCGTTTCTAATTGAAGATTCGGCCTTGAATGATACGGAGGCGAGTTTAATTAGCAAACTCGTTGGCGCTGCTGCTAAATCCCTTGAACCCTTTTTTTTTTTTTTTTTGTGTGTGTGTGTGTGCAGGATTACTCCACGATTACCTGGGCTCCTACCAGGTGGCTTTTTACTTGGCTGGAGTCCCACCGATTGTCGGGGGGACCGTTTTGTTCTTCGTGCCCCTGTTCCACCGCCGGATGCTCAGGGGGCAGCGAAGCCGGGACGATCCCAGCGCCGACAAGGGGTTGATCTCTCACAGCGCCTTGAACGGAGACATGTTGCCGGGCTGCCCCAACCCTCAGCCCTCGGTTTAGGCTCCCGGCGTCGCCTTCATCGCCGCCTTGCCCCCTCCTAAAGACACGGTAGCTATCATTTAATGGAGGGGTGGGGAGGAGGGAGGGAGGGAGGGAGAGGGAGGGAGGGAGGGGGGAGGAGAAGGGGGAGGTCCCCAACCTTTCAACCGCTGAGGACCAGAGGATTTGAGATACGTCCGTAGACCACCTAAGGAATATTTCTTTGTTGCCGGAGCCTTTATCCCCCACCCCCCCCCCGTTGTGTTGCGGCGTGTGACTTTGCGCTCCAGGAAAATTAAATCGGGAATGGTTACTCCGGCCGGGTTCGGATAAAATCATCTCCCTGCCCGCCACTTGGGGACACCCAGATTGAAGTCGATTTAAGTTGTGGTTCCACACAATCGCGTGTCTCTTATCGAAAGAACGAGAATCCCCATTTCCCCCACTCCCCCCCCCCCCCCCTCCTCCTCCCCACCCCACCAAAAAAATCAATAAATAATTGGCTGCTCACTTTGTCGTCTCCTCTACGTTGGGGGAGACCAGGCCACGCGCAGATTGAGTGGGGAGACCGATTTGCCAAACACCTCCGTTCCGTCCGCGAGTTACAACCCTGATCTCGTGCCATTTCAACTCTCCTTCCCACTGACCTCTTCATCCACGGTCTCCTACGCTGTTCCAACGAACTGCAGCACAAGCTCGAGAATAGCACCTCATCTATCTGCTAGGGACCTCATACAGCCCTCTGGCCTCAACATTGATGTCCCCCCCACTTTTATTTTGACACCATTCACCTCTTTAACCCATCATCACCTCATGTCCTCTACCCCATTTTCTCCTCTCTGTTAATCCTCAAAGCATCTCCCTCCCAACAGGAAAACGAGAGAGGAAAAGAGAGTGCAAAGCCAATATTCAATGCAAGTCCCATTAGTTCTGGGAACTAAAGTCTACCACTTGTGCACTTTCTCGTCCATAAAGCAACAGAACACCTCGTATTGTCTCTTCTTCCCCCTCCCACCCCCAGCCCATCCGTAGCTCCCATAGCTCAGTGGTTAGAGCACTCGCCTTACAAGTGTGTGAGACCTGTGTTTCGAATCTAGGCAGATCAGGGTGAAACCTTGGGCAAGTTTCCTTACTCCACGCACGCACACACACACACACACGTCTAATAATACTCCGTCCAAAAAAAACACATAATAATAGAAGAATGGGACATTTCAACCCACGACTGTGTAGGGGGACACTGCTGTGCGCAATTGGCTGCCGCGTTTGGCCCACAAATATATACAGTCAATTCACTTGATAGTATATTCTGTGAAGCGCTTTAAGACGTCGATAAGATCAAATGCAAAGATTATTATTATTATTATCATCCCCTTTTCTGTAAATTGTGTTTCAGACAGTTCCTAGAGTGCGTTTCGGTTGCATTACATTTCAAGAGATATTGCATTCCGACCTTGAATTCACACCTCGCGCTCCCCCTCTAGTCTAGCCCCACTCCCCGCCCCCCTCCTCCAGCCAGCATTCCAGCCTGTGACCTGCGCTTTTCCAGCTGCAACCCCCCCTCCCCCCCACACCGACTCGGTAGCCAAAAAGCTTCAGTCCACCATTTCCCCCCCCCACCTCCACGAAGGGAACTTGCTTCCAAAACCACATTGCCATGCCACCTCCCTTCCCGCCTTCTGAAACTCTCTCCGCTCCCATGCCATTCAGCTCAATATTCTTCAATCCCTCGGCTATGCTATGGTCCGCGAGCTGGCTGTGAAGAGATTTCCTCTTATTGAATTATTCCCACTGACCCAGCGATGTGAAACTGAAACCGTTTTGTCGCGTGGCATTAGAACAAATAAATGGTCAGGTATTCACCCCCGTTAAACATTTCCCCCCCCCCCCCAACCAACCCCGTACTCTCCTCTCCATCACCATCACATGCCAACTACCAAACTTACACCTGGTCAACCAACTTTGCATTCCAATGCCATCCCAGAGTCTGATGTCTATTAGTCTGCAGCCTAGTCTTGTGAGCAGTGGGTTTTGGATGCTGCTTCTCTGCGTTAAGGTTCAGAGAAATTATTCTTAATGTGAAGCAAAGAGTTCCGATCTGATTAGTTTAGTGCAGTCACCACCCCCCACCCCCTTGCCCCCTCCCACCCAAAAAAACTATCGGTAAATCATTCTTAAAACCACTTTCAAGCCTTCAATTTTTGATATGCCTGGCGACTTGCCTCTTAACAATCCACAGTGACCTCTGTGTCTACCGTCTTGCTAAGGCAAGGCGTTCCATGTCCCAACAATCCTGCGTGTGAAAGTGTTTCTCCAAGAAAGTTCTCCTTTCTCTTCTCTTGGGAGACTATCTGTTGTCACTGCTCTCCCCCAATGGTGAAAATATGTAACGCTTCCCTATTGAAGGACACGCTCTCTCTACACCATCCAATGGTCCAGTGGGTAAAGCTACATTGGTGGACTTGTTGGAACAGGCTTGATGTTAGAGTGGCTGTCTCCTATGTTCCATGAGTAGTAAGGTGAACTTAGGCTGCACTTCTAGTCAACTTTTCCCGATGTGAGAGACTCCATACGATTTAATTTTGCATCGTATCTCTAACCTCCTCCTCGCCTCTTCCATCCTCCCCTTCTTCTTGCACGGAAAGGGGAAGCTTTATATATTTTTTAACGTCAAAGAAAGTCCTTTACAGTACAGCAGGGCAGTGCTTAACATGCAAACATACAGTGCGTTGAACAACCACGCCAACGAGTGGACTTTAACGATTGAAAATCTCAAGTTACCAGCAATCCAATCACAAATGTGAATATATAAATATTTTTGTAGTTTTCATATAACTTGCGTTACACAAAAATTCTCTCTCATGCGACCGCGCACACGCAGAGTAGCAAAACGCCCACAAATATACAGTCAATTCACTTTTTACGGTATATTCCGTGAAGCGCTTTGA
The DNA here is from genome assembly GCA_035084275.1 of Hydrolagus colliei. NCBI lineage: Eukaryota > Metazoa > Chordata > Chondrichthyes > Chimaeriformes > Chimaeridae > Hydrolagus > Hydrolagus colliei. The sequence goes on from CM068754.1 coordinate 17,621,857, forward strand.
GACGTCTAGAAGTTGTGAAAGGTGCTTTATCAAATGCAAGGATGATGATTATTATTATTATTGTGATAACTGAGGCATTAACACAGCAATTGCCAAGACAATCAAATTGTAATGAAATTAACAACGGCATGTTGACAGATCAAGAGATTTATTTTCACGTGGAGTGGTAGTTCCAAACTGATTGATTTCATGGCTGTTTGTTTCCGTCAAACAATGTGAGAGAAGTAAATAAATTAACTGCCTTCGAGGGCAGAGACGGGAACAATGTCAAACAGTAATGTTCTTTTGTTACACTTCTCTCGCCAAGGTTGAGGTCGAATTCAAAGCCCCCTACTTCCCTGTGTTGTGAGAGATTCTTTTTTAGTGTCTGTGCGTTGGTAAGTGTAGATTCTGTGTCTTTTTAAACAATGAAAGTGTCTCACCAGCATTTGTGTTGTGCACAGGCATGTGAGGTTGCCAAAGTGATGTGTAGTGAATTTATGTGAAGTGTCTTTTGAAAAGAAAATACACTAAATAAAGCCTGGGAGAGAGAAACAAAACCCACAGAGTAAAATAATTGTTTGGTTTTATTCCATCGGCCTTGCTCTTCCACTTGCCTTTACTCCAGACGCCCACTAATAATCGCTCCGAAAAAGAACAATAAATTTGGTTTAAAAAAAAACACAATAATAAAATTGGTCATTTTCAATCCACGACTGTTTGTGGGGGACGCCTCTGTGCGCAATTGGCTGCCCTGTTTGGCCCACAAATATACAGTCAGTTTGAGACGTCTGGAAGACGTGAAAAGCGCTAGATCAAATGCAAGGATTATTATTAAGGTTCAGTGACTGTGAAATGTTTTGAATTGTCCTGCTTTGAAAAGGGCTGCATCACATGCAAGAATTACATTATAATAATCCTTCCGTTTGATATGGCGCCTTATCACGTTCTTCTGAACGTCTCAAAGCGCTTCACAGACTATACTGTAAAGTGAATCAACTATATTCTGTGAGCGAAACGTGGCAGACAATTGTACACGGTCGTGGATTGAGTGTCCAAATTAATGTCATATATTGTTTTCTTCAGGGATTATTATCAGGTGTGTGGGAGCGAGGGAGGTTTGAAACCCAGGTCTCTCGCTCGAGAAACGAACGCCCCTAACCACCCAGCTGCAGGATTCCTGCGGCTACAGCTCATCTTTTCAGAACGGGTACGGTATTTGCAAACACGGGAGTGGATTAGAATGCACATCCCATGTGAAAGGAAACATTAAAGTACTTCGGGGATTAAATAATGGAAATAATTTTCTCTCTCGCACGCACTAAGCTGTGGGAAGGACTTGGTTCCACCAAATGAAGAGAGAAATAGTGTCCATCAGCACCACCTTGTGGTCAACCTCCCCCCTCCCCCCACACTTCCCCACCCACCCACCCCCACCCACCCCATACATACATTTATTCACGGTAGATATCATTTCAACCCAAATTTGTTGCTTTCCTGTCCGCCTCACCCATGCTTGCACACCCTACAATCTCTTCCACTGCAGTGACAACACTCTGGAACTCCATCCCACAGATCCTTCACCTCGCTTCCTCCTGTGCCTCCTTCAAGGCCGGTCTTGCCAAGACCTTCCTCTTTGACCGTGCCTTCTTCTGCCCTTCCAACTCTCCCCCTCCCTTCCTAACTCTGTCCCGCCACTCTCCCCCCTACCCCTCTCCCTTGCTTGGGTCCCGACCTGACCTTGGGACGTCCTCCCGACGTGAAAGGCGCTCTTCAGATGTAATTCTGTTGTTGTTGCTGTTGATGTTGTTGTCTGGCACGGAGTGTGCACACTCTCCCTGGAGGGACATACGCTACTTACCCAGTAAGGGGGTGGGGGGTTTGACTTTCAGAATGAACGGGAGCCAAATGGGAGGAACTCTTCTTCTGCCAATCTGCTCGTTCCGAGTCCGGCCAGGTGAGCTAGACTCTTCCTGTTCCGTCAACTCCTCGGGGTCCTGGTGTTACCGCAGATCTTGTCTCTCTCGCTCAACCCACTGCAAATACCTGGTAACCCCCCTGAAGGCACGGAGGCAGGGTTCAAAAGGGAAGCAAATAACAAGCATTGAAAAGTCGTACATGAACGCATCACACAAAAAGTGTTATCGAGAGATATTAGAATGCAGAAACCTTGTCCTCACCTTGGGTTTTTTTGCTCCATCCCATCTCCGCAATCCCCTGCATTCCCCTCCTTCCCCAAAGTTCCCCCGACTCTAGTCCTACTTCCTGCAATATATCCTGTGAAGCGCTCCGAGGCGTCCGAACGACGTGACAAGGCGGTATATCAAAAGCAAAGGATTATTATTCTCGCACAGACTTTCTTTTCCCCCCCAAGCGTCGAGAGAATACAACCAAAAAATGGGGGAGGAGCGGAATAAACCTCACAGACAAAGAATGCTGGTTGCTTTTTCGTGCAATATTTTATTAAGGTTTATGGATAACTCATAACTCAACTTGTTCCAACTGATCAAGGTGGAAAGATAACACAGCTCTCTTGCAAGTAATGTTTTCTCTTTCCAAAAGGGATTAGAAATCCCAACTGGGTAATCATTAGACAAACTTTTTTTTTTTTTTTTTGCATCAAAACTCAAGTGACTAATTTACAAAAAAAATTAGTACAACATTACATAAATAAAACTAAATCACTTTTAAACAAGCCCTGTACAGTAAACCAAAGCGCGTTCGCTCTGGTTAATAAGACTCCCGCAGTTGCTGAAGGCTGTCCCCTGGACTTCTTTTAAAGCACTTTTTTGTCTCCTAATTTTGCATCGAATCTTTACTATACAGTTCGCCTTATGCAGCAGGGTTCACTGCCATGGGATTATATGAACGTAATGGCATCAAATCTTTCGCAATACTTATTTGCTCAGCGGGTACTAAACTATCGACGGAATACAAGTGCACATATTACAATGTCAGTCTTTTAAAAATTTTTATAAGATGCCAACTTCATCTGGTCACTTTCTTTCCTGTATAATTTTCTTTATTTAAAAAAAAATGGGAAGTGGGTCATTTTCTCGATGGATGCGGGCATCATCAGTCAGCAAACACAAGCTGTTTTCTGTTCATTATCCCCTGTATACCTTTTAAACCAAAAATATTTTGTACAGGGGTTTGGGGGGGGGGGCGGGGGTGGAGCGGGAAAGAGGGTGGAGTGGGGAGAAACAGCGAGCCATTCTGACCGAGTTAAAAAACAATCCTCCATTACGAATCCTATCCATCAATTCCTAGGGTGGGCGTCGTATCGAGAGCTGCAACCTTGCGATTTGGCGCTGTGAGCGAGAGTAATCTGTCTTTCGTTTCATTTTAAATATCGATCTCCTCCTCCTCCTCCTCCTCCCTGGCCCTCCCAACAACAAGTGGGTAAATTTGTCCACCCACCCAGAAGACCTGTTGCTTGTACTTGCACACAATCAGATCCGGCTCCCACAGAAGTTGCCAGCAATCCTTCCACTCTCGGGGTGTTCTCGGGAGTTATTCTCTACCACATCGATGTCCCTGGAAAGGAGATGCAGGGATTTCGGGGGGTGGAGGGGGGTGGGGGGGCGGGTTGGGGGAGGAAGGGGGGGTGGGAAAAGCAGCAAGGCCCAGAAGTCAACAGGTTTTGTTTCCGTAGGTACGGGGTTGAACGGCATAGCACTTTAGGCCTTGGCAGAAACGCAGCACATTCACCCGCTCTCCCACCGCCCACCTCGTGAGATGGCTTGTTACTGTATCTCACTCTCTCTCTCTCTCTCTCGGCGCGCTCTCGCTCTCTCTCTCTCTCTCTCTCTCTCGAGTCACATCACATCACACACACTACCCGGCCTTCACCAGACAAAGCGGTCTTCTCATACAGGTGTCCAGTCAATTCACCGCAGATTGCGTTCCCACCGCCCCGACCCGCATACCCTCCTCCCCACCCCCCAACCCCACCCCCCCCAAAAAAACACCTTTATATACACTGCTTTCTCTATTGTTATATATATATATAAAAAAAAGAAACTTAAAAACACACCGTATACACGGACGGGGTAGAAGCAAGGACTGAGGAACTGGGAGGTAGAGAGAAACTCCGTAATAAGGTGAAAAATAAATTGATATTTAATAAAAAGCAATTTTTAATGGAGACCATTGAAAACAATGGATTTGGTATTGATGATTCCACTGTACAGAAACCAATACTCCGAACTGCTGTACACGTCTCCAATTATCCCCATCGACTTGATACGTTTAGTATAAGGCAACCTGTCCATTAAAGATGCTTAGTAAATTAGAATTCTTTTCATAGCTCTCGACAATTTGCATTGCAAATTATCTCTTCTTTTTTTCAAAAAAAAGTGGCCAATTTTTCCCCCGCTTCCCTCCCCGCCGAATACTTTACCCTGCAACACATGAACATACCATTTTTTTGAAAACAGCTAAAGCACATGAGGCTCTACAAGTATGCAAGCCAACCAAAAGAAATCACGTGAATAAAAAAAAAAGCAAGGAAAAATTATCTTCTCCTTCAGAGAGAGAATGAGAGAGAATGCGAGAGAGAGAACGCGTGTGTGTGTGTGTGTGTGTGTGTGAGAGGGAGAGAAAAAAAACACAGCACGAGAGAGAAAGAGAGAGATAGAGAAAGAGAGAAAAGGGGGGGGGAGGGGGGGGGAAAGAAATGAGGATTCAAAAAAAACAACAGCTAACCCACAAAAAGCTCAAACGATCCGACGGGGGAATCCGTTCCTTTACAAAAACCGGTGAAAGAATAAAGCAAATCGTTGCTGTGCGAATAACTCATTTTTAACCATACTAAGAAGAGGGGGGGGGGAAAAAAAAGCCTTGCCTTGCCTTCTGAAATAAAACAAAATCAATCAAGTCCATTAGCTTTTTTTTAAAGATACCCGACATACACTTGGAAAAGGAGCGTTCCTTGCTCGGAACAAACGAGCACGGTTTGTCTGCCGTTCGCTCCTACTTTTTTTTTCCTCTCCTCGTTTCCCAGCATGGTGTAAGTAAACCTCTCCAACGTATTATTTGATTTTATTATTTTTTTTTCTCCATATTTTTTTTCTTAAAAAAGCAGTGTGGTAGCGAGCGCACACATTCTTCTTTAAAAATTACCAAACCAACATTGAAAGATTAGCAAAAAACACAACCTTTTTTTTTTTCCCTTGAATGGAGGATAGGAAGCCTTCACAATAGAGCATTTAGGTATGGCTATCTTTTTTTTTAAATTTCTCCTGTGTGTGTGTGTGTGTGTGTGTGTATGTGTGCGTACGTTTGCGTATGTGCGCGCGCACGTATGTGTACGCATGTGTGTGTGTGTGTGTGTGTGTGTGTGTGCGTGTGTGCGTCAAATTTACCCCCACTACATTCTGAAGTATAATTTTATAGGCTTCACCAGTTTGGTACAGCTAGCTAATTCTACATGACGCCAACATCAGGGTGGCTCTGATGGCGGGCGATCGCTAGCCAACGCTCTCCCCGGTGCCTCGGGCCAGGACGGCCTGGCGGCAGATGGGGCAGGTGGAGTTCTCCGAGAGCCAGCGGTCGATGCAGTGCACGTGGTACTCGTGCGAGCAGGGCAGCTTGCGCAGTTTGTTGCCCGCCGTATACTCGCTGATGCACACGCTGCAGGTCTTAATGGCGTCGCTCTCCCCAAAATTCCGGGTGGACAAGTTGTCGATCTGCTCTTTCGTGAGTCCCCTGGGCTGATCGTCCTCGTCCTCGTCGTTCAGCAGGAAGAAGTGGGCCAGCCGGAGGATCGGCAACGTGCCGCTCTCCTCCAGCCCGAACAGGCCCCGGCTCTGGGGTCCCTCCCTCCGCCTGGCGCCCGGCGTGCTGTCCGCCTCGCTCTGGTTCCTCTGCTCCCCGCCGGCCGGCTGCTGCTCGGCACGCTCCTCCCCCACCACCACCCCACCGGCTCTGCCTTCCTGACCAGCTCCCGGGCCGGCGGGCTCCACGCCTCCCCCCGCGCCGATCTGGGCCTCCGCCACGGGGTTGGGGCCCCGGTTGCTCGACTCGGAGTCGCTGTCGCTGTCCACGAAGGAGCTGAGCTCGCCGCCCATCATGATGCGGCGTAGGATGGTCTGGAGGGCTACCGAGGCGGCCTCTCCCAGCCCCGACCCCGATATCCTGCGGAAAGGGATGCGGATGGTGCTGACGTACGTCCGCACCCCGGCTCTCTCCGAGCGGGAGAACGTGCGCCGCAGCCCTCCCCGCTCGCTCTCGTAAACCACGGTGTTGTCGGTGGTCTGGGAGCGCGAGCGGGTCCTGCTGGCTATACTGTCCCGGTCGGCCATCTCTCCGGGCCTCACTCTTCTCACCTGCAGGTCCAACATGATGGTGGGCGGCCGGCGGCCCGGGGCCGAGGGGTCGTTGCTGTTGCCGCTGCCGGGGTTGGGGGAGTCCGTGGCCTCCTGCAGAGAGAGCTCGCCGCCGGCGGGCTCCGCGGCCGAGGCCGGGTCGGCCGCTTCTGGCTGCGTCTCGTCGCCGGCCCGGCTCTGCCTGGACACCACGTGCTGCCGGGTCCGGGAGCTGCCGCCCTCGGCACCCGCCTCCTGGTGGGAGCGGGCGGGCCTGTGGGCCGAGGCCGAGGCCTGGCGCCGGTTGCGGCCGGGTCCCTCGCCGGGGACGGGCGCGGGGTGCAGGGGCGACCGGCTGCGGTTACTCCTCGTCCTGGAGGACCGGCGGCGGTCGGGGCTCCGGCTCCGGCCGCTCCTCGGGCGGCTCCGGTGCGCCTGCGTCTCCAGCTCCCTCCTCAAGAGTTCGTACCTGGTCTCGTAAGGCAGTTCGCCCCCGCTCGGCCGCCTGCCCTGCCTCGTCAGCGGGGTCTCGGACCTCTGCAGCTCGCTCTGGATGGTCTCCTCGGCGATGCTGGCCGCGGTCACCGGCGGTGCGACCAAAGCCACGGTGGGGGGGGCCAGCGGGGGCAGGGGAGGGGGCGCCGGCAGGGGGGGCGTGCGGGTTAGAGTCACTGACGGAGCGAGCGCCGGCGCCCCAGCCGCCGCGCCCGGCGCCACAGCGGCATCGCCGGACGTGTCCATGGGCTGCTCGGCCTCCAGCTCCGCGCTCTGCTCCAGGCGGCTGCGGCTCACGTTGATTTCCAGGCTGAACCGGAAGTCGCCGCTGGTGGGGTTGGTGCGGCTGACGGCTCGCCAGGACCGATTGCCGCTCTGCCCGCTCCGGGTGGTGTTGCCCGTCTGCCGGAACGCGTTCAGCCACTCCAGCAGCGAGTCCCCGCTCAGTCCTTCCTCAGAGCCCTCACCCCCTGAAACGGCAAAAGGATTATTATTATTTTATAGCGCCCTCCACTTCGGGTAGCGCCTCAAAGAGCGCTCAACAGTGGCGGAGCCCGATTCCCGGCCATGGTGAGGTGGGGTTTGGGGGAGGTGGTTGACGCAATCACAATCGAAGAGGCAGGTTTTCAGGTGGGACTTTGAAAAGGGGGAGGGAGGAGGCACAGTAGATGGATTGAGGGAGAACGTGCCAGAGTTTGGGGGCGCAGTGGCTGAAAGCATGACCTCCAATGGTGGGGTGCGGGGGTGCGAGGGATGTGCAGAAGGCCGGTGCCTAGTTGAGCGGAGGAAACGACTGGTGGATTGGAGAGTGAGGAGGTCGGAGAGGTAGGGAGAGACGTGCCAGGGAGTGAATCAACTCCGTAATTGGGGCAAAGGGTTAAAAAATTCACCCCCCCGTCCTAGGGGAACAGTAAACAACAACTTCAGCCCTTCCGCCATCCTCTCTTGACATCTCCGTCCTTCTATCTTCCCTCTGCTCCAAACGCCTCCTCATCTTAGGTGACTTCAACCTCCACTTCAGCCCTTCTTGCCCTACCCACGACCGTTTGTGGGGGACGCTGCTGTGCGCAATTGGCAGCCGCGTTTCTCCCACAAATATACAGTCAATTCACTTCACGGTACATTCTGTGAAGCGCTTTGAGACGTCTAAAAAGACGTGAAATGGCGATATCAAATGCAAGGATTATTATCCGTGCTGAGTTCTCTTCACTCCTCTTCTCTCCCAACCTCTCCCCCCATGTCGACCTGCATCCGTGAATCTGCTGATTTACCCAATTCACCGCGGACATCACCCTGACCCACAAGCGCCCTCACCCAAGCGACAATGTTGGAATACATTTCAGCTGTTTCAAAACTGCTGAAATGTCCCTCACACGGGACTCACGCTGACCGTACAGAACCGCCTCGGCGGGTTTTAACAGCTCACCGTGATTGTCCACAGAACCTTCAGTCCTCCGAGTCTCTGCATTGTTCTGGATTGTTCCGTCCTTGATTTGCTGCAGACGTCTCAGAAGCTCCTCCTCTGTGATTTCTCCTGGAAAACACCATTGGGCAATGAAAACTGTATATGAGGTGGGTGCTTCAAGGTCTCACGGTGCGCTATTCAAAAAAGTGAAGGGAGTTTCTCGCTCCCGGAGTCCTGGCTGACAATTCGCTCAAATCAAATTGACCACTCACTCTCCATGGTTGTTTGTGGGACACTTGTGTGTGCAAACACACACCATACTAAGTAATAACAGATAATCAGAGAATATTATATTGATACTTATTGTTAAAACTATTCTCTTGCACTTCTCTTTATTGATTGAGGTTTACAGTCCAGCGATTCATTTTAAATGAGAGGACGCCAAGCGGGTGAAAAAAACGGCAGCGCAATTTTAAAGTCACGCGACTTTACTAGCGGCAAGACGAAGCCCTAGACTCTACTAGCGGCAAACCGAAATACTGCACCTGCACGAAAATGTGCGTTATCGACTAGTGTTATTGGCTTGCCACCTAGTATGGTTTTAAAGTCGCGCTCCGTTTTTTTCACCCGCTTGGCGTGCTCCATTTTAAAAAGAATCGCTGGACTGTAAACCTCAACCGCAGCATCATGGCTTCAAGCGCAGCATCTACCAGCAAAGGTAAAAAGCGCAAGAGAGTAGTTTTAATAATAAGTACCAATACAATATTCTGTTATTATGTTATTATTTATGCATTTACAAATGCTCCACTGCTATTGTTCCGGATAAGTTCCGGTTTATCGAATGGGGACTTTTTTTGGGCGTGCCAGTTATACGGAAGTGCCGGTGCATCGAGTCACGGATAAACAGACTTCTACTGTAGTATTATTATTATTACTAAGCATTCACACACCTGCTGCGCACTGTCATCCAACTATGAACAAACAAACCCAAGATCCCGTCTATCTGGCCGGGCCGGGTGTTAAAAGATCCCGTGACAGTATTTAAAAAACGAAGCGAGTTTCTCTCAGTGTTGCGGCTCCAGATAAATTCATCGGGACAAAATTGGATTTGGGGACGCAAACTACCCGAGCGTAGCTTGGCCACCGAGGTTGCCTAAGAATAGAGTCAGCAATTGTCGGTGAGGTGCTCGGAGATGGTTTATCACTAATTGTTGCTTTTATATTACTATTATTATGATTATTAATAATAATATTGCCTGTAAACATGCGAGATGCTCCCTTTGGCTGCAGCCCTCACCTGGTGTACCAAACAGATTATTGTCCCTCATCAGCCTGTATTCCTCTTCGCTCAGGTTGTTGACAAAATGATAGAAGGCCTCTTCCCGATCCAAGCGATCAGATTGGCGCTGGCGCTGAGTGTCGCTCGAAGACTGCGAGTCGCCCGGCTCACTTCCGCCACCATCCTCATTGGCAGCATTTTCCATAATGAGACAAAGTGGTTTTTTTCTTAAACCTGGAGAGAAAGAATAATGTTACGAAGGAGGCCAAAGCTACTTTTAATATTCATAAATATACTCCTTGAATTGCATACGGCGCTTTTCACATCTTCTGGACTGTGACTCAAAGTGCTTCACAGAATATACTGTAAACTGAGTTGACTGCATATATTTGTGGGCGAAACACGGCAGCCAATATACGCACAACAGCGTACCCCACACAAACAGTCATGGATTGAAATGACCAATTTTATTATTGTGTTTGTTTTGGGAGGGATTATTATTAGGCGCGCGCGCGCGTGTGTGTGTGTGTGTGTGGAGAGAGTATGGAAACTTGCCCAAGGTTTCGCCCTGACCTGCCTGGATTCAAACACAGGTCTCACGCTTGTAAGGCAAGTGCTCTAACGACTGAGCTACAGGATTTTTGTTTGGATTTACCACGTTCAGGGACGCAGTGTGGTAAAGAATCATTTAAACCCTGCCTTCCACATCCTACGATCAGTCTCCTTCTCCCCTGATGATTAAACTTCTAACTGGGGGACAGGCTTGATAGTGGACTGCATGACAGTATTACTGCACAAAATTAAAATCAATTTAAATATAATTTAAGTACTATTTATGTAATTTAAACGCTGCTGTGACCAAGTGGCTGCTGCGTTTCGGCCATGAAATTTAGTCAATCCATTTTACAATACATTCTGTGAAGCTCTTTTGAGACTATATAAGGTGCTATATCAAATGCGAGGATTATTATTATTAGCGGAATTCATACGCGACTGTCAGTGGAGCTGGGTTACAATATGCAGCAAGGACAGACTCTGAAGGCAAGTTTACCCACAGGAAAAAAACAAAAGAAACACTGAACTGAAACCAGTCATTAATTGTCAATACAACAAGTGCATGTTCCCAATAATAACCAAGTCTGTACTATCCTGGACTGAACAGACACTGTCCCTGACGCGAAAGAATTGCTCTTTAATTCTCTCAGCTCAAAGCAGATAGAATCAATGTGTACGTTATCACAGAACCCGGAAGATACAAAGTAAAAGTGTTTCAATCACTAAGTAACCAAGCTGCTTAAGTTTTAAGCCGCATTGGAATGGAATGAATGCTGAATCGGAAAGTAAGTTTAACAAAACATTTACAGCACGTTAACTTGGGTTTGGATGGAGACAACCTTGTGTTTTCACGTAGAAACCCGCAAAGCCAGAGAGAGAGAGAGAGAGAGAGAGAGAGAGAGAGAAAGCAGACGAGCAACAAAACGTCACCTTGCCGTTCGCAATACACAGCAGCCTTGGAATTGCAAAGCTGCCGGCTCACCAGGGCTGAAACTCAAAACATCTCCAACGATTTCAGATGGACGTGTACTTTAAAAAAAAGGTGGATATTCATTCCAGAATTGACTGTAAAGGCTGCCCCCACACTGTTTTCAGTGGTTGAACAAAAAGGTACGCACACCCAGGACAAGGGCCCAGCTGCGTGAAGAATTTGATTGAAACTGCTGGGTTTACGGGTAGAAAATGAAACTGCTTAAAAGACAGACACCAAGGGAGAAAGATGTGAAGCGAAACCACTACCATAAACCATAAACCATATGATAAATAGAAAGTGCGATTAAAGGCCAAAGTCCCATCCAGTCTACCCCTGAGAGAATCTCCGCACTCCAGCCTCCCACCGGCATCTCTCCCGGTGATGCCCTACTCAACTTGAAGGGGGGAAATGACCAAAAGGACATGGAAAAAGAAACAAGGTGAATTAACCTAGAAGGAGGCAAGGGAGGGGGTGTGAGCTGGGGGGGCTCTGGGCTGATGCTCCATTCCAGAGGGTGAAAAATAGGGTGGACACATAAAATTTATATTTTAGGGTGTGGGAAAGGGCATTGGGAGGGGGGGGGGGATCACGTAACAACTTCTGTTAAACAATTCCATACTCTCCTTCAAAATAGTCACAGATCCTGTGCAGACAACCCGAATGTCAGTGCTAAGGCATTAACATTAAGTCAAGTAATATTATTGTTACTCTCAGCCTGCTGTACGATTGGAAGTTACTTCAAGTCAAGAACCGAACAGGTCACACCAGCTATCTGACTCATTACTAAAGCAACAACAACAAAATTACACTTGTATAGCGCCTTTCACGTCAGGAGGACATCACAAAACGCTGGACAGTCACTGCTTCAAACCCGAGTTGAGGACGGGGGGGGGGGGGGGGAGGGGGGGGGAAATTGGAGTTAACGATGGGTCCATCGAAGAGGAGAGTCATGTATGCGAGACCTGAAGGAGGCCAGGGAGGGAGCTAGGCGGAGTGCAATTTACAAAAGACAAAACAACGACAACAAATTGAATTTACTTTCACTTTGGGAGACATGAACCAGAGTTGCAACAACAGCCACCCAAACAGTCCGGACAAATGATGGGGACAGAGAAATTTCTCGTAAAATCATCCCATCCTGAGATTGAAAAAAATCACGAGTGTGAAGATATTCTGAGTTGTCAGACTAAATATATTGTGCTATTATTTTTCGAGATGTATTTTAATAAGAACTTTTCTTTTGTAAAAAAAACACTTTTTTTCACTTCAAGTCTAGAAGGGAGACAGTAATTAAATATTAACAAATATTTAATTTGTTAAGTAATCAAATATTAAGAGCATATTACAGCTTACTCCACAAGACACCATAACCTGCTTGGGACAATCTGAATATCGCACTGCAAGTTTTGGTAGTGTAGCTGAGAAACTGAAGGCACGATCTTAAGCAGCATCCTAACATGCCTAACAATAATAATCCGTCCAAAAAAAACACAATACTGTAATAAAAATTCGGTCATTTTCAATCCACGACTGTTTGTGGGGGACGCTGTGTGCGCAATTGGCTGCCGCGTTTCACCCAATATACAGTCAATTCATTTTACCGTACATTCTGTGAAGTGCCTTGAGACGTCGATAAGCTGTGAAAAGCGCTATATCAAATGCAGTGATTAATATTATTATTATTATTATCCATTCTTACCAATCGAATCTCAACAAGGGTTCCGACAGTTTAAACTGCAACGTAAACGTAACCCAACAAACAAACAAATTGGGGATTTACCTTGGAATTACCGTCACCTTTTCCATAAGAAACCCTCTGGCTAAATGCCTAACAACCGCAACAGCCACAAAATGACATGGAGAAAGATGCAAGGAACGCTCCGTTAAAACAACTTGCTGACACATCGATTTTCCACACGTGGCCCCTTTGCAACGTGAATCTTCTCCTGCGGCTTTCCTGACACAACAACAAATTATGGGCAGTTTCATGCTGTCCACGAGGAATTTGGATAAGACTTCCAAACTAATTTCTCTTCGCTCCCAAACAGCTGATTATTACAGCAGAGCCGGCTGGCTTCAAAACTGGATCACAGTCTTCCGCATTCTATCAGCTAGTCATAAGGATCTAACAAACCGATCCTGAAAGCTTCCATATCAGAATTTAAACAGTTTGCCTATTTATATTCCTTATAATTCTGATGAAAGCCCCACAAGTCATAGTGGTCATCTGACACAACCGTATACTGTATATAAATATGAATGAAAGGACAATTTATACAGCGGGTAATCAGTAAAATACATATACAATTAGAGCAACAGCAGCAAAATAGCTCATAAAATAAACCGCTATGAATATTGTCAGGCAACAACCACAAAATTGCATTTGGATAACACCTTTCACATCGGGAGGATGTCCATCCCAAGGTAATCTCTGCACCTGACCCAAATTCTCCTACCCAGCTAGCACCACTACCTGCTGTATTTTTATTAAATCATATCCTGCCCATTCAGCAAATGATACTGACAAACAAGCTCCGAAGTCACACACACAGCCAACGTCAAATTGCAAGTGTAGAAACGTTGCACAGATAAACTCTGCCAACTCCAGGGAAACCTCGCGATTGTTTTATTTGTCTTGGAAAAAAAAATCATCTGTACGTATGAACTGTAAGAGCTCCAAGTGAACTCCAGACCTTCGTATGCGTTGCTGTGAAACCGTTTTTGTTTCCCGGCATTCAGAAAGCTCAAATGGGAAAATAGTTTCATTTGGCTTAAAGTTACAAGAAAGTTAGAAAGACAACAATGGCGCCTTAAAACCCCCCAGATTATTCCTCCTGGATAGTTAACAAAACGGAATCAGCAGAGAGAAGGGAGAAGGTTTCATTTCTCGCCTTTACGCATGAGAATGGTTAAACAGGACAGGAAACTAAATAATTGGGAGAGATTAACAGTGTCAGTACCGATTCTTATTAGCAGAATAAGCATACACTAGAGAACTGACTGAAGAATGTCAGTGAATTTTACTGGAATGCGGAATAGCTGAGGGCTTCACACAAGAGTGAATAAAATAAAATCACCAAGACATTATTATTACATTGGAAGAATTTTTTTAGTTAGTACTGTAGCCATTTGCATTATTATGACCAATTATTCACCCAGTTTGCTTATCCAAAATGGGTCTGGAAGATGTGGATTGAAAACAAACATTAAAAAAAAATTTGGTCACACAATCCATGATTGCTTGTGGGACCCTGCTGTGTCCAATTGGCTGCCACATTTTGCCCATAAAGTATAATTAAGTCACTTTGAGATACCTCAACAACGTGATAAGACGCTGTACCAAATGCGAGGATTATATATTACGATCGACTCTCTGCCAAAACGCAAGACTGCAACCTGACACTGCTCTACAACTCACCAAAAGAAATGAAAGTTCTAGAATGAGTTACAGGTTTGACCGTTAGACTGTTCGGAGTTAAATATCTGCCAAGACAGTGGATGAGTGCTATAATCATTCAGCAATGTAGGATAGAGCAAGATATCGCCACAGTAGCTGCTCCTCGCATGACCATTATGCAGTGATTCCAGTTGAAATTTGCGTATATATGCATGGCAGTTAAAGTCAGGTCAACACTCCCAAGGTTCAGTACCCTGCTGGGACTGCCTACCTATGTTCACACTTGAAGAATGGCAACAAGGGTAACTTACTGGAAAGCAAACTTCCGTGCAGAAGGAGAGAAGTTACAGTCATTTGTAGAACAGGAAGTATTTACACCCACCCTATTATAAATAATAATGTAATAATAATATAAAATCCTTGCATTTTGATATAGCGATTTTCACATCTGATCGACGTGTCAAAGCGCTTTACAGAATATACAGTAAAGTGAATTTGACTGTACAGTATATTTGTGGGCGAAACGCGGCAGCCAATCACGCACAGCGGTGTCCCACAAGCAGTCGTGGATTGAAAATGACCAATTTCTATTATTGTGTTTTTATTTTTGGAGGGATTATTATAAGACGTGTGGAGTAAGGAAACTTGCCGAAGGTTTTGCCCTGACCTGCTCGGATTCGAACACAAGTCTCACAGTGGTAAGGCGAGCGCTCTAACCATTGAGCTACACGAGCTACACAAAATCTCCTCTGTGACAATGTTGGAAATACAGCACACTATGAAAACAGATAATCATTTGTCCCGCGCCTTGGGACGTCCTCCCGACATGGAAGGCGCTGTACAAACGTAACTTTGTTGTTGTTGTCCAGAATTCACACCTTGGGGAAAAAAAAAATTCTGATATTTTATAACAAGGTGTATTGTGTAGCTTTTCATTCACCATATCAACAACAACAATATCATTCACCAAAGTGGGAAATTCAGGTTTACCAAGGGTATGACTGCTGACTGCTACTGTTATTACCTTTGGAGACCAAGGTTCAAGTACAGGTTTTGAGATTATGGCTGAGATGACACCCTCCAATGTATTGAATAGACTCAACCAAATTCCGACATGGGACAAGAATCCATCAAACAAACAAAAAATTATCTTTCGAGGCAACAACAAGTTGTATTTATATAGCGCCTCTCATGCAGGGTAGCTGACGTCCCAGAGCGTTTAAGGTGGAGTCCTGTAGCTCAGTGGTAAAGAGCGCTTGCCTTACAAGCCTGAGACCTGTGTTCCAATCCAGGCAGGTCAGGGCGAAACCTTGGGCAAGTTTCCTTACTCCACACGCCTAATAATAATCCGTCCAAAAAAACCTATAATAAATTGGTAATTTGAATCCATGACTGTTTATGGAACACCGCTGTGTGCAATTGGCTGCCACGTTTCGCCCACAAATAAGCAGTCAATTCATTTTACTGTATATACTGTGAAGCGCTTTGAGGGGTCTAGAAGGTGTGAAAAGCGCAAGGATTATTATATTATTATTACGGTAATATTATTATTAGTAAGGTACAGATTGAAGTGGAGTATTTGTGGCAGGGAGCGCTATCGTAGATCTAGCTCATCTGGTAACAATCAAAGTTCACCTGCAAAATACAGGCCCCACACTTTACAGTAATTATTCTATTATTATAATGGCAATTTGAGCCAAACAAACTGTGAAAGCTTCAAGCACTAACATGCCTCACCTTTAACACAAAATCTAATTTTTCCCAGGAAACCTACTGATATGAAAGATGGGCTCACAGATCCGTATAACTATTTTCTCTCCCCTTTTTAAAAAAAATTGAAACAGACCTTTTGTTTCTGAGATGGAGTTTCGGCCTTTACTCTCATTGTGTAAGATTTCACTGAAAACTGATCTGGTTAAAATATAACGAAAATCGAACAAAACAATTCAACATCACCTAGAATGATGCGTCAGTTCACAAGCTATTCCCACAAAGTACTCTGCACAAACAGGGGTTGTGACAGAAGCTTCCTTCTTTTAAAAAAAAAATTAAAACCTTATTTAATTACTCATAACACTTAAATCACTGGTATCCTGGAGATTGCAGCAAGGCCTGAAGCAGAGAAATGGAGTCTAAATTGAAAATGGCTCCCAAGTCAGTACCAACAACTGGAATAATAGCCAGGAGGAGCAAACATCCCTCATAACATAAGCTAATAAGGTGTCAAGTCAGTCTTTACAACCACTAGAATCATCATACAAACAACTAGAAGCTTCACAAAAATCTACATTTTTTTTTACAAAGGCATCAGAATCTAAGATGCCACAAGCAACCACATGGAAGGTGTGTGTGTGTGGGGGGGGGGGGGGGGGGGGGGCAGTGAAGAAAGGGAACACTGGAGGTCAACAAATTCACCAATGTAGAAATTCAGAGACCTCCATTTCATGGAAGTCGAAATAACTGCATCCCTGTGAACTGAATGAAACCAGCTCGATTTTACTCTTGACGTCCTGGCCAAGGCAATTCGATGGGAGACACCTGGTAGCGTTTGGGAGATGGTGGTGGGGGGTGGGGGGTTATTGCTCGCGAACCTAGATTGACTCATATTGTTTCAACAGCAACAAAAAAAAATGCGACGTCCAAACAGCCCTGTCACAGGAGAGGATAAAGGAACCTTTAGGTCGGCAGAGCAGCCATTATGCGGACCTGTGTTTATTTTACACAGGTCCTGAGGAGAGAGAGAGAGTATTCCCTGTAACAAACACATCATATTATTGACCTAGATAAGGCCAATTACGCAATCGCCGGATAGATTGAAGTGGGGAGGGTTTAGGGGGGGGGGGATTGCAATGCATCGGATTCCTACAGTAACCTTCCTACAGGACGCCCCCCATTCCCCCTATCCACCCCCCACCCCCACCGCGATGTATGTCTCCCGAGAGAGAAAAAGAAACTCACAAAAAAACTCAACATTTTTCATCCCACAGATAATTCTAAAAGCTCCCACAAAGTAGATTCGTTTATATATAGTATGTGTGTGTGTATATATATATATATATAGAAAGAGAGAGATCTCTCAAATAGACATTTATTACCACTGATAGCATGTAGACATGATATGGCCTTTTCCGTTTAGACACATCATATATATATATATATATATATATATATACACATACACAGAGAAATATATATATATGTATATATATACAGACACACACATACAATAATGTAGGCACAGTACACCACAAGAGACAGACGCCAGTACAGACATTGATTCAATCCTGCAGATGTTTCTAGGTTAGAAAACCGGCTGAAAAGGAGGAAAAAGGACCAGAAAGAAAAGCGAGAGAAAAGCCGCGACGGTCTCGTCCATTCCAGTCAGAAACCGACTGGTGTTTTCCACACACAGACAGACACACACACAGACACACACACAGACAGACACACACACATAGATAGACATACACACACACACACATAGACACACACACAGATAGACACACACACACACACATATATATATAAAACACGTTTTCTCTTTTTTTTAAACAGTCAGGATTTATAATTAATTAATTTCTTGTAAAAAAAAAGGTTTTCTCTTCTGATTAATTCTAGCCCCCGGGATAGGCGGAGATCCTCCCTCCCTCCCTCCCTCCACACACTCCCCTCCCTCCCAATCCCCCCACCCCCCAGCCTCGATTTATTGTGGAGGAGGAAGGGTGATGAGGCGGGTGTCCAGGGCCTGGGTGCTCTCACAGCGGGGGGTCGCCGCCGCCGGGGAGAGAGAGAGAGAGAGAGAGAGAAGCCGCGCTAGGCCGCAAAGCCTGCGCCTCGCCTGAGCTCCACCGGCCGTAAAATGGAGCGAGTATCCGCCCCGCCGCCGCCGTCCGGCTTCCCCCCCCACCCCCCTTCCCCCAGAGCGCTCCTTCCCTCCCTCCGCCCTCCCGCCGCGCGGCCTCTCCTCACCCGCCGGCGCTGACCGAGTGGCCGCTTCTCGTCCAGTCCGGGGCCGGGCCTCGCCGCTCAGACCGTTACCGCCATTGTCAGAGGCGGCGACCGACCGGAAACAGGAATCCACCTCCTCCGTGTCCCGCCGATTCACCCGCTCCCCGCGGAAACACCGTCCGGACTGCTCCCCCGAGCGCCCGCACAAACGTTCCCCCCCCCCCCCCCCCCCCCCCCATCCTCACCAACATCCAGTCAGCCATCCATCCAGTCAGTCACTCAGCTTGACTCTCTCTCTCACACACACACTGATATCATGATAATAAACAATAATAAATAATCTCTACATTTGCTATAGTACTTTTCATAGCGTCCCAAGTATTTCATAACAGCAATAATAATAAGAAGAATATACTGTTAACAATAATGATAATCCTTGCGTTTTGATATTGCTCCTTATCACGTCTTCTCGACCGCGTCTCAAAGCGGCTTCACAGAATACACTGTAAAGTGAATTGACTGTATATATATTTGTGGGCGAAACGCGGCAGCCGATTGCGCACAGCAGCGTCCCCCCCACACAAACAGCCGTGGATTGAAACGACCAATGTATTATTGTTTTTTTTCTTGAGGGATTATTATCAGGCGCGTGTGTGTGTGTGTGTGTGTGTGTGTGTGTGTGTGTGTGTGTGTGTGTGTGTGGAGTAAGGAAACTTGCCCAAGGTTTCGCGCTGACCTGACCTGACCTGCCGGGAATCGAACCCAGATCTCTCTCGCTTGCGAGTGCTCTAACCACTGAGCTACAGGACTGCTAATAAGAATCCTTTCATTTGATACAGGGCCTTAGCATGTCTTAGAAGCATCTCGAAGAATGCGCTCTAAAGTGCAGTGACTGTGTAATTCGCGGGGCGAAACGCGGCAGGCTGTTGCGCATGGCGGTGTCCAATTTAATCAGCGAATCACCTCCGACATTGCTGCTCAGCAACTGAAAAATCATTCAAATGGTTTTCTTCCTGGGGAGGGAGGTGGGTGTTGGGGGTGTTGGGGGGGCTATGGCCGAGGTGAAGCGCTCTGAGACGTCGTTCAGCGATGGGGGGGAGGCTGCACAAATCCACGTTGTTGTTGTTGTGACATCTGCTGTTTGTGTTATCGCAAGATTCTCCCACAGATATATATACTGTCAGTTCACTTCACAGTATATCCTGTGAAGCGCTTTGAGACGTCTAGATTCTAGAAGACGTGAATAGCGCTATATCAAATGCAAGGATTATTAGTATTATTAGTTGTATTATTATTATCATGTGGGTTTGGGTTGAGAAAAAAACCTCTTCGCACCAATCAACCTCCCCCCCACCACCCCCCATCTTTCCAGAATCATATTGAAATGTTTTGCCTTTTGCTACGGGAGGAATCGTTTGATTTAAGGAACCGGCTGCAAGTGAGATGACTACGTTGCCGACCACAAGCCAACCCTGCAAACCCACAGACATTTAACTGGGGTTGAAAGGTTAAAACCCCCATTTTGGTTGCAAATCAGAGTTTCCTATGAACTGCACATGTGCAGACTGAAATGGAGCGCTGGGAGTTGTAGTTTTGTGTCTATCGAGCTCTCGGATGACGCTAACAGATGATGCGTGCGCGCAAATTCTTTGCGTTTATCGCACGCAGAGAGCTTCGGAAAGGCACTTCACAGTGGCTACGTCGCTCTGAGGTGTGGTGACTGTGCGTTTTTGTAGGAAAAAAAACGGCAACCGCGACAGGTTGAATGTGGAATTCGCTCCATTTCACCGACCGACACACAGCCACAACTCCGCAGCAAAATCCTGTGCAGCGCTTTGAGATATTCCGATGATGTGATGAGGCATTTTCATCGAATGCAAGGGTTGCTCATTTAAAAAAATAATGATTGCCCCCTGTGTGTGCGTGAACGCCTGTTTCATATCCGGACTCTCGCTTGCTCCCGACGTGAAAGCCGCTCTATAAGTGTCACTTTGTTGTCGTGCCTTATGGCCGTTAAATTTTCCCACCGTAGATAGCGCGTGTTGAGACATGGAAAATTACAATGGCAATGAATTCCTCGCTGGATCTTTGAACTGGATGTGTGCACACATGTGTGTTCATACACACACACACACACACACACACACACACACACACACACACACACACACACACACACACACACACACACACACACACACACACACACACACACACACACACACACACACACACACACACACACACACACACACACACACACACACACACACACATATATGTTTCTCCTAGTGTCCTTGCCAACATTCTCAAAGTTAATTAGTCATTCACTTTATGGGTTGATTTTTGGGGGCGTTCCTCCTCGATGGCTTGCGGTCCATGTCCGGGATCCTGGACAGACAAGCCCCGGGAAGCTTGTCGGACGCTGTTCTCAATGTTCTAGACTGGTTAGAGACACGCCAGCGGTCAGTCTCCTAACTCCCAATTGGCTGCACGCGTTTTGCCCACAGAATATCCGGTCATTCCACTTTGCGGTGTATCCCCGCGGAGAGCGTCGAGGCGCACAAAAGGCGCCGTGTCAAACGCCAGGATTGTTATTGTATTATTCTCGTCACTGATAATGATAATGACGATCCTTGCATTCGATCTGGCGGCTTTCCCACGTCTTAGCGACGTCTCAAAGCGCCTCACGGAATGTAAAGACAATACTGTAAAGTGAATTGACCGTATCTTTGTGGCAGCCAATTGCGCGCAAAGCAGCGTTTCCCCCCACAAACAGTCGTGGTTTTGAATGACCAATTTTTATTTATTATCGTGGGTTTTTTGAAACGCATTATTATTAGGCGCTCGTGCGTGCGCGTGTGTGTGTGGAGTAAGGAAACTCGCCCGAGGTTTCGCCCTGACCTGACCTGCCTGGATTCGAACACGGGTCTCTCACGCTCGTAAAACGAGCGCTCAAACCCACTGAGCCACAAGAGCTCCGTGTGTAAGACAGCTACAGATGAAGGATTGTGCGACTCTAATGGTTTGCGAAGCCACTTATCCCTAGCCACCAGAGGGCCATCGGCGAGTGTTTTCCGAACGACAGTATGTGGCAAGTGGCATGAATACCTCACCACTCCTCTTTACGAAGATAAATGTTTCACTCTGGCTCGGTCACCTCGGGATTCTCCTCCTGACGGTTTTGAATGCGAATAATAATAATGATAACAATGATGATAATAATAATCCTCGCTCCTGCTCCATTGTCCCTCGTCCGACCTGCCCTGCCATTGGCGGCTAAGGCTTCCAGCCTCTCTGCCCCCACACACTCCGGAACTCCATCCATCCCCCAGTCCCTTCACCTCCCCTCCCTCCCTCCCTCCCTCCCTCCCTCCCCTCCCTCCCCTCCCTCGCCTCCCTCAAGGCCGCTCTCAAGACCCTCCATTTCCGATCACGCCTTCTGCCGCCCCTCCCACCTCTCTTCCCTCCCCTCCCCTCCCCTGCCCCTCTCCCCCTTCTGCTCGGGTCCTGAGCCCTGACTGTTCGGCGCCTTGGGCCGTGGGAGGCATCCTACAAATGCAATGTTGTTGTTGTTGTTGTTGTCGAAGGAATCGAGTTTCTGTTCGCGGAGTCCACCCACCTTCCCCACCCCTCAGCTACAATTGACCACGCACTTTTTCATGGCTGTTTGTGGAGGCAGTTGTTCTGGCGTCTCTTTGGACGCTTGCAACCACACATCGCTCTCCCTAAAGACCGCATTGCCAGCCTGGATTTATATGCAAATGATCAACTGAAAACAAGTGGTATGAAGAGCGTGTGTGCGTGTGTGTGTGCGTGTGTGTGTGTGTGCGTGTGTGTGTGTGGTGGGGTGGTGGGTGGGGAGGAGAATGAAGCCATGATATTGATCATATCATTTAGAAGAATAATGAATCTGCTCGCCTTTCACCGCTGAGTCCCTGCCTTGTACCGCAAAACACTTCAGACCAATTTGCTCAGGCATGTCGTTTGGCGCTCGAGTGTATCAGACAACGATTGGCCGTGCGTGGCGAGGAACCTGCCCACTCTCTGCTTACAGCTCTGTCTGTCAGCCTCATTGTCTTTTCACTCCCTCTTTCTCTTTCTCTCTCTCTCTCTCTCTCTCTCTCTCTCAATCTCTCGGAATTTAGAGTGTGTCTGAGAGACGTGGAAGCAGATTCATCGGTAGCTTTCAAAAGGGAATTGCACAGGTACTTGAAACGGAAAAAAATTGAGCTGAGGTTTTCGGGTAAGAATAATAATAATAATCCTTGCATTTGATATAGCGCTTTTCACACCGTATCGATGTCTCAAAGCGCTTCGCAGGATATACTGTAAAGTGAATTGACTGTTTACATTTGTGGGAGAAACGCGGCAGCCAATTGCGCACAGCAGCGTTCTCCCCCCCCACGCACAAACAGTCGGGGATTGAAATGACCAATTAATGTGTTTTTTTGGGGACAGATTATTATTAGGCGTGTGTGTGTCTGTGTGGGTGTGTGTGCGTGGAGTAAGGAAACTTGCCCAAGGTTTCGCCCTGACCTGCCTGAATTCAAACTCACGACCGTTTGTGTTAATTAAGTAATGAAGGACCATTTTTTTGCACGCACTTGTGTGTGTGTGTCGCGCACGTGCTGGATTGCCACATCCGTTTAAACAGCAACAAGCGGGCGGAAAGTAATTGGGAGACAGTTGCAATAGCAGCCGGAGCCGTGAGAGCCGAGCCGTGTCTCAAACAGCTTCACGCTGCACCGGGTCACGCGTTGACATGTATCTCTTTGTGAAATTAAGTCTCATTAGTGGCCTTTCCTTCGGGAATTCTTCCGCTCGGGGAGCGGGCGACAACCCTCAAGTTCTTTTTACCCACGCGCGTGTGTGTGTGTGTGTGTGTGTGTGTTAGTCATTTGGTGGCTGATAATAATAATATTAATAATAATAACCCTTGCATTTCATACAGCGCTTTTCACATCTTTTCGACGTCTCAAAGCGCTTCACAGAATATACTGTAAAGTGAATTGACTGTATATGTTTGTGGGAGAAACGCGGCAGCCGATTGCGCACAGCAGCGTCCCCCACAAACAGTCGTGGATTGAAATGACCGATTTTTATTATTGTGTTTTTTTTAGGGACGTATTATTATTAGGTGTGTGTGTGTGTGTGTGTGCGTGTGTGTGTGTGCGTGCGCGCGTGTGTGTCTGTCTGTGTGTGTGTGTGTGTGTGGAGTAAGGAAACTTGCCCAAGGTTTCGTCCTGACGTGCGTGGATTCGAACCCAGGTCTCGCACGCTTGTAAGGCGAGCGCTCTAACCACTGAGCTACAGGAGCTCCACATTTTACATCAGAGATATTAGAAGCACAGAAACGTTCGTGGGGTCACTGTTTGTATGCGACTGGGTGCCGCATTTCACCCACTAAAACACTTTACAGTAGCGTCTACGTAGCGCTTTGAGACACCACTTAAAGCGCTATCTCAAATACAAAGGATGATTATTATTATGTATTATTATGGAAGGTAATAATATGAGGTACTTCGAAACAGACTTACAGGAGGCAGCCCTAGTTGGTGCGATGGACAGATGTGCTGCTTTACTTACACAGCAGGGGTTCGCTGGTTCGAATCTAGGTCTGTGCTGTGAAGTCTCAAGCGAGGTCAGGGTTTTTAGGGTGAAATCAGCAAGGTTTTCCCGCTGCGGCTTGTGCGTGTGTATGTGTGCGTGTGTGTGAGTGTATGTGTGCCAGCTGAGTTGGCAGAGGTCAGGTTCTTAGAGGTTTTGATACCCTCCATCAGTCTATTGGGCTGCACCGTTCACTGCCAAGGCTCACACGTGAACAACACCCATTTAGAAGTTGCAACCAGGGCTTAAGGTGAACCATACGCGGAGTTCCTGTGGCTCAGTGGTTAGAGCGCTCGCCTTACAAGTGTGAGAGACCTGTGTTCGAATCCAGTCAGGTCAGGTCAGGGCGAAACCTTGGGCAAGTTTCTTTATTCCACACACACACACGCACACACACCTAATAATAATCCATCCAAAAAAATACCACAATAATAAAAATTGGTCATTTCAACCCACGTCTGTTTGTGGGGGACGCCGCTGTGTGCAATTGGCTGCGTTTTGCCCACAAATATAGTCAATTCCCTTTTACAGTACATTCTGTGAAGCGCTTGGAGGCATCTGGAAGACGTGAAAAGCGCTATATCACATTCAAGGATTATTATTATTATTATAATACCGCCCCCCCCCCCCCCCCCCACCCCCACTCCACCCCCCTCCATGACAGGAAGCCAGGGAAGCAGGAACGGAGAGGAAGGAACGAGTCAGAGGGGAGAAAATCCCGAAAACTATAAAACTTGACTCAGATTTTTTAAAAAGATTCCCCCAGATGTTCCAAAACATGCATATTGTGGGTGCACGATAAGTACGTTTAAGGGCTATTATCACTGCCCATATTAATACTCTAGCGAGGGCTCAATTAACGGTTCGAGAAGCAGAGGAACGCGAGTGATGGAACGAGAGACGGTTTGTACTTCTAAACAGAAAACCTTTGACTCACATCAAAGCAATAGATAGTACTCCATAGAAACAAGCCAACCCTCCTAACCGTATCCTTTATATGAAGTGGAATGTGACTCTACTGCCTTCCTTCCACTATTGCTCACTCGTTTCCACCCCCCGCCCTCGTCCCCCCACCTCGTCCCCCACCCTCCCTCCAGACATTTTTGCCGCTGAATAATACAATAGGCAAAGGCCAGACGCATTAAATTCATTTCGGCTTTCACTGTGTCATTAAACATGCAGATCATTAGCCCTCCCAGCCCATTTGAGCTGTGTTGGATTACATATGATCGCGTTTCCGATTCAGTGAAACCATTCGCGCGTTGCAATCGGTCAAAATAATTACCGTTCAGCAGCCAAGTCAGTCAGGAGGGAGTTTTAAATTTAAAAGAAAAAAAAAATATCTTTCTTGCAAAAATAAATAAAAATAATAATTGTTTTATTCTTATCTAACAGAGAAACGGTCCGATGGAGATCGGACCATTTTTTTTCGCGGAGTTTATAAAATGAGCTTCACCTTGTGATTTTCCCCCACCCCTCTCCCCTCCCCACCTCTCCACCCCCCCTCCACCTTTCAGCAATTTATTCTTCTTATTATTTTTTTCTCTCTCTCCCCCTTTCCAGCAAAAAACCCCACAAGAATAAAGATTGGGTCTTTTCAATCCACGACTGTTTGTGGGGGGACGACGACACGGTGGGGGAACGCCGCTGTGCGCAATTGGCTGCCGCGTTTCGCCCACAAACACATGTACAGTCAGTTCACTTTACAGTGTATTCCGTGAAGCGCTTTGAGACGGTGATAAGATTTGAAAAGCCGCGATATCAAATGCAAGGATTATTATCGTTATTATTATTTATTATTATTGATTATTATTATTAAATTACAGTCCATTGTTTTCAAAGGGCCTCGTCTTATCCACCGGGGAACTGGATTGGAAACCCAAACTTTCACCCAAGACCACATTGCACGTTAGGGCTGTGGCTTGCCTTTCATAAGCAGTAGGTACATCTAGCAACTGCCCCCCCCCCCCCCCCCCCCAACCCCCCACCCCACACCTCCACCCACCCACCCACTCCCATTAATTTCTCACCCGAGAAGGTGACTTGATAAACAAGTCCCAGATCTCTTGTCAATGTAGCCTGGGAGGGAAAGTGAGTGGGTGTGGGGGGGATGGGGGTGGGGGGGTGGGAGGGAGGGAGGGGTAAGTGGGCATTCGTCTCGATTAACTTGCTGCCTAATTCGAATGGCACCACGAATGTGATCGATTGGGCCAGCGTGAATTATTCACTTGCCGAACCAATTTATCAGCCAGCCTTTGCGCGCGACGAAACGACATCTCAGCTTTCGAAATATCACCTTGCGATGGAGTCTAACGACACGCGCCGGTGAGCCAGCGGAGGCCTCGAGTTTTGCTTTGATAGAAAAATGACAATACAATTAAGTTCCCCCCACACCACCCCCCCCCAGGCTACAGTTGACTTTACTCAATGACTGTACATTGCAGTGAGATGTTAAGAGCCGTTCCTCACTCAGGCATCTCATCGGTGTAATAAAACAGCATTGTCACGTTCATTTGGATGTGTGTGTGTGTGTGCGTGAGAGAGAGAGAGAGAGAGAGAGGTGGGGATGAAAATGGAAGCGTGGAGCTCCTGTAGTGGTTAGAGCGCTCGCCTTACAAGCGCGAGAACTGTGTTTCGAATCCAGAGGCAAGGTCAGGACGAAACCTTGGGTGAGTTTCCTTACTTCACACACACACACACACACACACAGACAATAATAAAATTAGTCATTTCAATCCACGACCGTCTGTGGAGGACGCTGCCGTGCACAACTGGCCGCCGCGTTTCCTCCACAAATATCCAGTCAATTCACTTTACAGTACATTCTGTGAAGCGCTTTGAGACACGGTCTAGAAGACGTGAAAAGCGCTGCATCAAATGTAAGTATTATTATTATTATTAGTGCCTGTGTATCTCCTGGTGCCCTCGGCCGACAATCCCCCGGGTGACATTAACCGACCATGTCGTGACTGTTTGCGGGGCGTTGCTCGCGCACAAATTGGCTCCCGCCGTGGCCACCTCCAAGCGACAGTAGTTACTGCACTTTGGGCAGTAAAACCTCTGGAGCGCTGAGATTGATAGATTTTTATGGATAAAGGGATTGCGGGATATGGTGATAAGGTGGGCAGGTGGAGCTAGAATAGATCAGCCGTGATCTTATTGAATGGCAGGGGGGGGTGGGGTGGGGGGGGCGAGGCTCGAGGGGCTGAATGGACTACTCCTGCTCCTAATTCTTCTGTTCCTACGTTATGATTTTGAGCGCAAGGATTTTTCATTGTTATTTGATTCAGTCGCCGAACGTCGATACGTAATCAGAAGTGTGTCACAGGTCAGTGCTATTAATGGTTTGCGAATAACAATCTTAATAATAATAATAATAACGTCTCAAATCTTCACAGAATATACACCGCAAAGTGAATTGACTACATTTGTGGGCGGAAATTGGCTCTTTGCGAAATCTTCCCTTTTGGCAGAGGGAAGAATGCAGCCTTGAGACGGGACGCTGCCTAGCCAGCTCTGCTCTGCTCCACTCCTCTCCTCTCTCTCCACTCCACTCTTTAACTGAGCGGCCAGGGAATCAGCTCGAAGTCTATGAGGGAACCGGTATCACATGGCTGCCCTAACCTTCTCGCAGACCAAGGGCGAAACAAGTAAGTCCCAAAGGTAAGGCAAGGCTGTGTGTACAAACGCTAGCGAAGAACGCTAAGGTTTCAAACTTGGGGAGGGGGGTGGTGGGAGGGGGGGGGGGGGGTCTCTCTTGGGTTTAACGAATTACAAAGATGTTGATGTAGGATAAATCGCTCGTACTCGATAGCCTGTTTGTGCCCAAGGGCGTTCGATAGACACAACAAAGCGGAGCAGAGACGAAACAAGACAGAGAGCAGCGTGACACACTGTGGAATCGTTCAGTTCAATGTCACGGGCTTTCGATAGCACAGCCCCCCCAAATGTTTTTTTTTTGTGTGTGCCAGTCACGCATTGAAAGGGTGGGCGGGAGGGGGGGGGGGGGGGGAGGAGAGGGTAACCGGCAAAGCTTTTCTCCTCCGTCCGAGCTTTTTCCCCCCCGGAGACGAGAGAGCGAGAGCGATCGCACTTGGAATATTACCGCCTGAGATCAGATGGACGGTGATACGCTGCCCGCCGCTGCCGTGGATGGAGAGGTCACTGTAGATGAATTATGATTTATTTTGCTCGCCAGTGCTTTCTTCCTTCAAGAGATCACGCCTCACTCTGGGTTAACCAGGCGGTTAACTTCGTCTCTCGACACGCTGACATTTCGAAATCAACTTATAGTTTATCCCCTTTATCCGCTGCGCGCACGCACACACGCACGCACACACGCACGCACACACCACACGCACACACACACACACGCACACACACACGCCGCGCGCTTTGTTTTAAAATAAAAAATCTTCGTGCCATAAAGTGGGAATTTCTTTCTGAATGAATTGAATCTCGTTACCCATTATCCACCTGGAACTCCCAGTGAAGCTCACACAAACCTGACTTGTCCTTTTTTCTCTCCCCACCCACCCTCTGAGATGACTAATTCTGACATCTCTCTGCAAAGGGCAGCCTCGCATGCCAGAAATCATTCATTCAGCCTCTCCCCACCTCCTATAATAATAATAATCC
Organism: Hydrolagus colliei; assembly: GCA_035084275.1. Lineage (NCBI taxonomy): Eukaryota > Metazoa > Chordata > Chondrichthyes > Chimaeriformes > Chimaeridae > Hydrolagus > Hydrolagus colliei. The sequence goes on from CM068754.1 coordinate 17,650,444, forward strand.
GTTCAAAAAAACCCCACAATGATAAATAATTGGTCATTTTCAATCTACGGCAGTTTGTGTGGGGGGCGCTGCTGTGCGCAATTGGCTGCCGCGTTTCTCCCACAAAATATACAGCCAATTCACTTGACAGTATATTCTGTGAAGCGCTTTGAGACGTCGATAAGATGTGAAAAGCGCTGTATCAAAATGCAAGGATTATTATTGTTATTATTATTACTGTATATCTCCAGGTCTCACTCCGTTAGCACCACGTTGTATAACTTGGGGATTTTTTTTATCGAATGCAAGTGGTTCACATTAAGTCAAGTCTCAACGAGTCTGTAGAGGGACAAACTGTAGGGACATTGTATTCACAGAATGCGGCAAATTTAATCCTTCTTAGTTTTATGCAATATATTGCACTCAACAAAATGTTTTTAGATACCTCAACGATACGATAAGAATCATGGATGTAGAATCAATTGAATATGTAAAAATAATCCTTGCATTTGATATAGCGCTTTTCACGTCTTATCGACGTCTCAAAGCGCTTCACAGAATATACTGCGAAGCGAATTGACTCTATATTTTGCGAGCGAAAGGCGGCAGCCAATTGCGCACAGCAGCGTCCCCCACACACACAGTCGTGGATCGACATGACCAATTTTTATTACTGTGGTTTTTTGGGGGGAGACGATTATTAGGTGTGTGTGCGGAGTAAGGAAACTTGCTCACGGTTTCACCCTGATCTGCCTTGGATCCGAAAACAGGACTCATGCTCGTAAGGCGAGTGCTTTAACCCGAGCTACACTTGAAGATTTGAAAGTGAAGTTGGGACGAAAACCTGGGTGGGAAGGGCATTAATGGGTGTAAAAGAAAGGCATTGATTAGGAATCGCAAGGTGAAGATGTGCCTTAAGATATTACACTGTTGAAGGCTTGATGGGGCGGATGTTCCTGGGAATTCCTAGAGGCTCCTCAACAGCCTGAGGCTCTGGAAGTCCCTTCCTCACTCCCTTCGCCTTGCCCCCACTTTTCCCATTTTCAGGTCACCGCTAAAGACCTTTTTTTTTTTCGATCTCGCTTTCGGTCACCTTGTTCCCCCTCCCCCTGGCTCACATCCGTTATTGTGAAGCGCTCTGAGATGCCGTCTGGCGTGGAGTGAAGTAGGGCGCTATATAAATCCAAGTTGTTGCTGTTATTGGTTGAATGGCCTCCTCAGGCTGTGCTGGCAATAAACTTTCTATATGTTGACTATTAATATTTTTTCTATTTGATATATTTTTTTAAAGAACAAGAACATTAACTTTCATTTAACAAAAAGATAAGCTTCGCCACATGTATGTATGTCATGTATGTGTGTATGTAATGTATGTACAGAATAACACTCGTAATCACTCCATCAAATTGACGGCAGGCAACAGGTAAAAAGATTCAAAGGACAAAAAGAAAAATACACTGATGAGAGCAACCATTTCACAAACTTTATACAAAATAAATATTTAACAATAACTTGCAGAACTGTTCCTTCAAACACACACTCAGTGAACAACTATCAAAAGTAAACCCGAGGGGGTTGTTGCTAAGCTTACAAGAGACATAGCTATTTAGAAACATTTCCTGTATTTTTTTCTGAATTCCCTTCAAAGTAGATTTAAAACTGCAATATATTGGGTTGTTTTAGAAATACAATACCCCAATATAAATTGAGCGTCAAAGTTAGTGGCAGAGAACAAAAGGTAATTTTTTTTCATTGTTTTCAGGTGACCTGAAATATATCATCGCATTTTTTTTTCTTACAGTACTTTTACAACATATATACGCTTGATATTTTTAATCTGCCAATTTTTTTTTACAGTATATATATATATATTTATATAGAGAGTGATGAGTTAGAGCATATTACAAAAGCATCAGATTGCGTTTTTTTTTTGGGGGTGTTTATATCATGATAATCCTTGCATTTGATACAGCCTTACCACGTTTGTCGAGACGTCTCAAAGTGCTTTGCAGGATTTTGCCGTTAAGTGGTTGTATTGCTGTGTGCGTTTGGTGGACGAACATAAATTTGCGACGATTCAAAGAATTGATATGTCTAGGTCAACTGATCGTAAACGTCTCTGTAACTAGCTCCATCACAACTGTTATATTATATAATATATAGTGCCTTTGTTCTAAACCCCACCCCCCCAAAAAAAAAAATGGAGTGTTAGAGGGATTGCATCAATCTATATAAATTCTGATGTGCTTTATTATTGACATGGGTTTGAGATCCAGATGCAAAATTCAATACCGCAAAGGTGCTGGGAATGAACAGAGGAAGCGTGGTGGTGGTGGGGAGGGAAGTTCTGTCAGACACTATATATTATGAGCAAAATAGCTGGCACCACTGTGCCACAAATTTACAACACTTGCCTCTTAAAATAGATATCATACATGTGTGTGTCATATATATATATACTGCAGCTTTAAATAATAAAATTAAGAGCTGCCTTTAAGGGAATGGTATTCAGTAGTAAACACAGGAGTTTAAAAATTAGGATCCTATCAGCATTAACACCATAAACAACAAAACTTAACCCCCCACCTCCCACCAACCCCTCTTTCCCACCCAACCGCCCCACCCCCCACCCCATCCCCTCGCTCCTCCAAGTACTCCAAAAATGTACTACTTTGAACTTGGAACAACTTTTATTTTTTTTATATAAAAAAATGTAATTTACACCAAAAAGTGGATTAGCTTAAAACCTTGAAACGCAGATCTGTTCTGAACAGCAGCAATAGGCGTTCGTCCGTAAGAGTTTGTACTTTTTTTAAAAAAAACGTTTTTTCCCCGCTTTTACATTTATTCGATAAATGACAATTGTTACAAAAAAAACTTCCATCATCAAGTTAACAAGATTGACATTTACAGATACCGTACAGCATTTAAAAGCACAAATCTCGAATCATTTGCAACAAGTTACAACCGAAAAACGAAGGTCGGAAATTTTTTTTTTACAAGGAGGAAAGTTTATAAAACAGCAACAAGGCCCACAAAGTTTTGCATTTTTTTTTGTGTGTTTTTGATTTTTCCCACTGGATCACTACACTCGTTCACAACATGATTTAGTTTTGTTACAAAACCTCAATAAAACGCTCGCCTTTTTTTCCTCGTTCTCTCTCTCTCTCTCTCTCTCTCTCTCTGATCTCCTTTTCCTATACCTCTACCACTTCAGTATTTTGGTTTTTGTTTCCAGAGTAGTTAAATGTAACTTCTACATCCTTTTATTGACACCCTGAGGAATAAAAGGGTTACTCGCACGTCCAAACACATCACGTCACTTCTAAAAAAAATATACACTTACAAAATATTTTACAAATTGGCACACATGAAAAATATACAAGAATTTATAGACGTCAATGGTCATTTAGAATAATTTTCAACTCTACAGATCAATATTTATAAAGCTCATTCTAAAGAAAGGCAATACTAAAACATTTTAGCATCGTAGTTGAAATACATCTTATCTCGAACGTAATTTTGTTTTTTTTACATTCCTGTGAAATAAGTTTCTCCTTCTTTTAGTGTAGGAAAATTCATCTCTTTTTAGCACCGTGAAACGCTAGCAGCTCAGTGGTACCTCCGCTTCTATTTAAGCTTGTGTATGTACATTCAAATCTCAGTAGGCAGAAGTCCGAAAGGCAATAGACAAAATAATGGGCAGCACTATTGGCAGCTGAGTTCATTGTGTGGCAACCCATTCAATTTCAACCTGGTTCCTGGTGTGGGTGGAAGCAAAAGAAACACACACAAAAAAAACAACAGTAAAGGAAAATGGGACACTAAAACACTCGACTAATAACCTGGCAGAAATACAAGTCAATCTACGGAGTCCGTGAGATCGATCTACCATAGAGTGCACAGGATCCTAAAGACGACAGCTCTAACTGAATAAGCCAAGCTCTAATGATATGCCTGTGTCAAAACAGCTGCAAAGAGGGGAACATTGGAGCTCAAGCTCAGAAGAAAAAGTGAATAGAAAGTTTTGATTCGACTGGGAGTTACATGAGTTTGCTTCACCAAATTCAAGTGTGAATTAGATCTCTATTTGGCAAAGATGCTGATCGACGGGTTATGAGAGAGAGAGAGAGAGTTTATAGCGCAAAGTTTCTACCCTACATTGGATCAGGCAGGAGGACATGGCCTTTCCTAGTCCTGCGCAATCCTATTTACCCTCGTCTCGCTCCACATGATTCAGGTAAATCCACCTCAATGGAACCAATGGCCTTCCAAAGCTCTACTCTTGTCTGCGTGGCTTAGACACAGCTGGACGTCATCCTGGCGCGTGAAAGGCGCTACACAAATGTCATTTTGATTTCTATTTGAAGAGATTTTACAAAAATAATTCAATCCCCAGGTACGAGTTGACGGGAATCTGATTATATATAAACCAAGATTCCGTCTCTTCCTGTTCAGGTGCACATTAAAAGATCCCATAGCACTACCTGAAAAGAGATGGGTTTGTCCATTGTATAATAAGGGTGGGTGGTGGGGGGGGGAGGGGGAGGGAGAAAAACACTTAATAGTAGCAACAGATTATCTTACCTTACCTGACGATTCAGTTGGACCTTTTCCAGCCCTGAACATCCCTCTCTAGGCTTTCTGAGAGGAACATTACACACGGTTTATACCGACACTGACCGACAATTGTTGAAAACGTTGGTTAGCAAATGTCCTTTCAATCAATCAATCAATCAATCAATCAATCAATCAATCAATCAATCAAAACTTACATTTATGTAGCGCCCTTCACATCAAGAGGACGTCCCAAGGCGCTGTACAGTTAGGTAGGGACCAGAGCAGAGTGGCGGGGGGGGGGGGGGGGGAGGGGGAGGGGAAGGATGAAGAAGAGTAGGAGAATTGACTGTATATTTGTGGCAAAACGCGGCAGCCAAATTGTGCATAGCAGTGTCCCACAAACAGTCGTGGAAGTGGGATTAAGGGAAATGGGAGGAAAGATGGCAAGGGGAGGGGTCGAGGGGCAGGAGAAGGAGAGCAGAAAGCCAACTATATACTTTGTGGGTGAGACGTGGGAGTCAAATTGCGCACTGCAGTGTTTGGGACCAAACTACTGCAATAACGGCTCGAAAACTAGTTGTAGAAACGGAAGAGGCTAACCAGAAAACAGGACAAAATTGGACATTTGAACCTCCTCCCCATTAAAGCACTGGAAAAACATGATTGCGAGCCGTAACTCTCCACCACCCACCCCTCCCCCACCACACCCTCCCCCCCACCCTCCCCCCCACCCTCACCCCGCAGCACCCAGGAACGAGCAGCTACATCTGAGAAATCAAGTCCAGAGACTTGAAAAAAGAAATGAGGATGCTCGGAGTCCGCGATGAAAAATAAAGATTGCGCATATGTCCCGCTAGTTTCCCATGTCATTGAGCGTCAGAAAGATTGTTTGTTTTGGGAGAGAACCTGGATCGGAATGTGATTTTCGCTTGGGGGAGGGGAGGCGAGGGGAGGAGGAGAGAGAGAGAGAGAGAGAAAAGAGAGGGAGAGGGTGGTCATGTTTCCCGTCTCTTTCCTGCAAGGGAGGGGGAAGTGATGTGTGTTGAGGGGGGTCAGCGCAAGATACGCGCACATAGGGTTACTTGACTTCTCTCGTTGCCGCCCTCCTCACTTGGCCTCTCACATTCATACGCATCTCACAAGCTCCAGCGCGTCCAAACAATCTCGCGCCTTCATCCCTTGCCCATCCTTAAACTTAGCTTCCCTTCAGCATCCAATAAAAGGCAGTCACTACGCTTCACACGAGCACCTGCGAAGCACTTTGAATCATCCCTCCCCGATGATTATTATTCAAGGACAAATGAACTCCCGACACCTTGTCGGATTAACTTGTCCCACTTATAAATAAGTCGACACCGTTCTGTCAGTATTCTAGCCATATCTATTATGTGTTTTTTATGGCTAGTGAGGTATATATATATATATCTATCTATATATACTTCACTAGCCATTCCAGATAATTCATCACTGAGCCTGTTGCCCTTGGACTGATGGGGTTAATCAGGAAAATATAAATAATAATAATAATAATAATGCTAAATACAAGTTGTTGCCTGGTGGTTGAAATTGAATACCTCACAGCAAATAAAATGGGCAGAGAGCTGAACCACGAGGTTAACAGTGACTGTCATTTTGGCACATTCCAACACAAATGTAATGACAACGACAACAAAATTACATCTACGATGCAGCCTTTCACATCAGGAGGACGTCCCAAGGCGCTGAACAGTCAGGACAGGACCCGAGCAAGGGAGAGGGGCAGGGTAGTGGGGAGGGGAGGGAGAGAGTTAGGAGGGGAGAGAGTTGGGAGGGCAGCAGAAGGCTCAATCGAAGAGGAGGGGTTTTGAGACCGGCCTTGAAGGAGGCAAGGGAGGGAGGGAGGGAGGGAGGGAGCGAGGCGAAGGGACTGTGGGAGAGGTGGAGGGGGGGAGGGAAGGAGGGGGCAAGGCCGTGAATGGCCTTGAAAGTGAGGACGAGGAACTTGAATTCGGCCCTCTGGGGACGGGTAGCCAATGGAGCCGGGCGAGGGTGGGGAATGATGTGGTCGCGGAGCTTGGTGCAGGTGAGGACAAGAGCTGCAGAGTTCCGGATGATCTGCAGCTTGTGGAGGGAAGAACCAGGAAAGCCCGACGAGAGAATTTCCATAGTCGAGCCCGGGGGGGGGGGGGGGGGGGAGCGATAACACAGATGTAGAGCCACTCAATACTCGGGTTCATGGAAACGATAGGATTTCCACCAAAAAGGACACGAGGGGTTGGAAGAGTAGAGAACGCAACCGACTTTTCTGTTTGGAAAATGTGTATTCCTTTCTGAGAGTTCGGAGCTGTCCAGCTTGAAAGTGTTTTTTAAGAAGGATGGAGGTCTCTCAAACTGCCTGCCCTGATACCTCGTCCAGCTCCGTCGTTCTCGTTCGGGAATCTCGGCTCCGATTTCTTTGTGGAAATTAAAAATTCGCAAAGCGACAGGACAGAATCGCAAAGGAAATATTTACTCGTCTCCGAAGAACATGAAACATTGCGAGCGCTTGGCTCCAAGTCCACGGGGGAAATCTTTCACTCAATTAACTTCCAACTCCCTACAGTAATCGATCCACCAACGGAGATTCTCATCTACTGTATATCTTTCTTCACTCCCAAGGTTGAAACACAGTGAATCAGATTAGTGTTTAGTTACTGCGTTGACACACCCTCCCTCTCTCTCTCTCTCTCTCTCTCTGTGTGCGCGATATTTGTCTTTTTCTCCTCCCCTTTGAGACAACCGGAGGCACCACCAATCCCAACAATAAGATACTGTTATAAGATATTTAGCACATCACAGAAAAATTCCACCCCAGCTCTTTCCCTCCATCCCGGCACTCAAAACACAGCACACTCTCTCGAACACCGTCTTGGCGAATCGTTACCGGAGCGCGGGTGAGACCAGTGCTCTCATACCCCACCGAGCGTCAAGGAGCGCTAAATAAATACAAGTTGCTGTTGTTGTTGTTGCTGGCTCCTGGCACCAACTGAACTCATTAACATTTCCTGCAAGATAATAATAATAATAATAATAATAATCCTTGCCTTTGATATAGCAGCTTTTCACATCTTATTGATGTCTCAAAGCTGCTTCACAGAATATACTGTAAAGTGAATCAACTGTACATGTATATGTACATTTATTTGTGGGTGAAACGCAGCAGCCAATTGCGCACAGCAGCGTCCCACCCAACCCACACACAAACAGTGGGGGATTGAAATGACTAATTTTATGAGTGTAGTTTTTTTCGGAGGGATTATTATTAGGCAATTCATCGGGAAGGAAATCAATGGGCTACTGGTTTGGGCAGGATTCCTAAAATGGGTGATGGAATCTAGGTTTGGACAGTTACCACCAATTTGCGTCTCTTTATAACCACTTTATTTCTTCACCACCATCGTCCGCCCCCACCCCCCCACTCCCCCCACCCCCCCCCCCCCCCCCCAACCTCTTGCCCGCTCCAACCAACCCACTTTGGATTTTCCAAAACTTTCACGTACCTCTCTGCCAGCCTCCCATTTGTCCCCCCCCCCGTGATCGGGTCACAACACGCAACCGTGGGAACGTCACAACTCGGCCCGCGGGCAGCCCTTCACGCTACTTCCCAATCTGTTCCAAACACAGAACGTTCACTCCTTGAACTCTCGGCGAAGTTCAGACTGAACATGAGACTGGTGTGAGAGTCCAGACTCCTTTTTTTTCCGTTAAGTTTGTTTGTTTTACAGAGCAGAGAGAGAGAGAGAGAGAGAGAGAGGAGATACACACATACAGTACATACATACATACACACACACACACACCGGACCGAGTTTGCATTTGAAGATGAGGTAAGCACATTTTGGCAACCTGGAAACACAGGTGAACTCGGGTTAGTTGGCAGTGGGAGTTAAGTTTTTTTTTTGGCAATAATTATCTTTTGAAGGTGCCGTATATTCCACCATGAGCTGAAAGCGCATCAGGGAACTTTTTTTTTTTCCTGGTGCAATCACCGGAATAGCTCAAGTTGTCTTTGTGTTTCATTCTTTTCTCTTATTGTTTAATGTTTCTTAAAACCTTTGATATATATATTATAAAGAAAAGAAGAAGAAAAATCAGAACATCAAAGGCTGGTACGCTGCTCCTATCAGTCATAAAACATGAGATAGCTTTTTACATTTGTTTGTGGTTTGGCACAGTTATTTTTCTTCTTTTTTGCATGTAGTGCACTGTGTGATCATAACATGGTTATTCCACCAACGTTGGGAGTGTAGAGCCTTGCAGTCGTTTTTTTTCCGTGAACTAAAACATACTCTTATTCCGTACGATGCGACGATAGCAATCACCGTCCCTCCGGCTCTCTGGCCAAATTTTTTTTGTTTCGTCCTCCCTCTCTCTCTCTCTCGCTCTCTCTCTCTCTCTCTCTCTCTTCGCCACCTCGCTTTCCCCATCCATCGCTCTCCATTTTTTGTTTGATCACTGACAAGGCCTCTGAAATAACTTTCGTCTCGTATTTTTTTTTTTTGTCTCTTTTTTTGCGTAAACATTTTTATCCGAACTACGCGAGAAACAAAAGCTCTAAAGAAAGGTGGGGGTGGTTTTTTGTGTGCGTGCGCGCGCGTGTGTCTGCGTGTGTATTGTATGTGCGTGGCCGAGTAAGAACTGAATCTTCTCCAAACGTAGGGCAAAGTCCCTCCCCAAAAAAACAAAAAAAGGCCCCATTTTTGCTGTATGTTAGCTTTCAGACGTAGGAAAAAAAATGACAACTCTGATCTCCTGCAAGGGAAATAAATCAATTCAATCCTGTGGTTCAGGAGTCTTTTTCTGCCCTTTTTTTTTGCACAAACTGTAGAAAAGTGTGTGTGTTTTTCTTGAAAAGAGAGAAGCGGGAAAAAGCAGGTGCGAAAAATAACCATCGTTAACCGAACCACAGTCAAACCAGAACGAAAAGACGACAGCTTTTAATACTATTATTAGTGGGTGGGCGGGCGGGCGGGGCGGACGGGAAAGGTGGGTTGCCGTTCGAAGAAGGATTTGCTTTTCCATGCAAAAAAATCATTCCGGTTAAAATGGGGGGCCGAGGGGGGGGTGGGGCGGGGGGGAGAAAGGGAAGGTGGGGAGTAAGAGGCGGGTGTCTGGGTAGAGAGAGGGAGTCGAGGGAGAGCAAGTAAAAAGCTATCTCTGACATGCATTCGTGCTCCAAAAAAGGAAGATAGGGTGGGGGCCAAGGCCTCGGCCAAAAAAGTGCCAAGGAAAGTATAAAGGTGGGGGGTGGGGGTGGGGGGGGGGGGGGGCATGTTGACAGCCACTGTTATTACCTCAGTTTTTCAAGAGAGGCTGTCACGTACGGCTCCTTACGGTGTTGGTCTTGCTCCGCTCGCTTGACCTTACTTTTCTCGTCGCCCGACAACTTTAACGTGGCTTTGTGGCGGTACATTTTTTTGTGGACGGGGCCTCCTCCCCCTCCTCCTCCACCGCCCCCCCCGGTGTGGAGTGGCGGGCGGGAGGCGGCGGCGGCGGCGGCGGGAGGGTTGGAACCTCTGTTGGCCGCGCCCGCCTTCGAGCCCGGCGTCAAATTCAACCGGCCGCCGGCGGCCTGATCGGCGGGCGGAGCTTTGCCGGCATTCCTGCCGGAATTGGCCTTGGCCGCCGATCGGCGCGTCTTGCCGGGAGCCGTTGCCGGTGCGGCCGCCGCCGCCGCCGCCGCCGGGCCGCCGAGTTTCCTCTTGGCCTCGGAGGGCGTGCCGGCCAGGATGTTGAGCGTTTTCCACTTCAGGCTGTTGGCTTCCAGCGAGTGGCAAGCGCCCGGCGCCGAGGAGGCCGGGGAAACGCCGTGTTCCCACACCGGCTCGATGGACGCCATCATAAAGCGCTGGACCTCGGCCATGCCCGAGGCGATGTTCGACAGGATGTTGCTGGGCTCCTCGAACTCCCGCTGGTCGTCCAGCAGCAGCTGGGGCCCGGGGGGGACGCCGTGTTCCTGCCAGCCGGGGGCCGCTCTTTTTACCGGAAGTCCAGCCGCCGGCGCCGTTCGGGCTGCCTCTTACCCCCGTCCCGGCGGCGGCACGTGCAGTGACTGCGACTCGCCGTTCGCCGCCGCCCCCGAGCCGGTCTTCCCGCCGCCCTCCGCCGACAGCGGGTCGCCCCCTCTTGCCGTGCGCCGCCCGCCTCCCGCTCTTGAGGGAGCCGCCCCTGCCGCCGCCGCCGCCATTTTTCTCCGCGGCTTTACCGGCTCCTTTCGGTTTCCTGCTCTTCTTGGCGGCTTTCGGGGCCTGGTTGGCGCCGGAGGCGTACCTCCCAGAGCCGCCTTTCTTCCTGCCTTTGGCTCCCTTCGCCGCCGGTAAAACCGTACCCGGCGCTTTCCCGAAGACGGTGATCGCCTCGCCCACCAACTCGCCGGGGGTCCTCGTCGTCGAACGTGTGGAACTGGAAGTGATCGCCGTTGAGCAGGTACCGGCCCGAGGCGGTGCGGCCGGTGACGCCCCCCCGCGCCCGGGCCTCCGACCCCTTCCTCCTCCTCCTCCTCCCCCACCAGCCACCCCAGCCGCCGAGGTCACCACCACCGTCACACCGGGAGACAGGTCGGGCGGTGAGGGGCGGGGAGAACTCGGAGAGCGAGGCCTGGCGGAACCGGTCGGGGGTGAAGTTGGAGATGTCCAGCAGGTCGGCCGTTTCCTTCAGCGGCGCAGCCTCGTCCACGCTCTGGGGGATGACGAGTTTGGGGCTGCAGTGAGCCAGGAAGTCCTCGCCCATGTCCTCCTCGCCGCCTCCGCCTCCGCCGCCGCCGCCGTCGTCCTCGCCCGGCTTCAGGCTCAACGAGGCGAAGTCGATCAAACCTCCGCCGGCACCGTCGCCGGGACTGATCCCTCCGTCGCCAGCCGTCGGCGTCCGGGTCGCCCGCGGCCAGCCCGAAACCGCCGGCGACGGCCGGTAAGTAATCGGCGCCCGGCGGCAGCGAGTAAGTCTTGGCCAGTCGCTCGGCGTCGTCTTCGGCGGCGTCCCGCCCACCGCCGCGGCCGCCTGCGTCCACGGCGTCCATTCCCAGCGCCCGGTAACCCGCCGCCGCCGCCGCCGCCGGCATCCCCCCGAGGCAGGGGCACCACCACCACCAGGTCGGGGGGTTTGACTCCCCACAGCTTCTGGAAGCTTCCGCCCCCTTCTTGATGAGGCGGCGGCGGCGGCGGCGGCGGCGGCTCGCGCTCCGGGGGCAACGGCGGCGACGCCGCCGACATGACGCACGCCTGCCCGAGGCGGGAGGCGGCGAACGGCTCGAGGGGCTTCGAGACGTCGACTGCGTTCGGAGGAGGCCCGGGGGCGCGGTGCTGCTGGTGATCGGGGAAATAAGCCAGCGCCGCGTGACCGATGGAGTCGCACGGATCGAGTAGCGTCTGCAGGTAACCGCCGGGGATGACGCGGACGGTGCCTCCCCCCGGGCGGCTGGTGACGCACGACGCCGGGGGTTTGTGAGAACAGCAGGCGGACGGGTGCGGGTGGAAAGCTCGGCTCTCAGCCGCCAACACCGCCTCCTGTTCCCCGGCCTGGCGGCACGGCTCGGGCGCAGCGGTCGCCAGCGGCGTCGCCCTGGAGGTTGCCCGGGCTCCTGACGCCCGACGCCATCTGGCCGGCGTCCGCCATCCCCTCGCCATCGCCGGCCGCCGCCATCTTCCTCCTCTTGCCGCCGCCTTTCGGCCTGGGCCGCCCGAGCGGCCGGCTCCTCTCCCGGGCCCTGCCCTCGCTCTTCCCGCGGCACGCGCTCCCGGGGGAGGAGGAGGAGGAGGAGTCGGCCGAGGGCAGGCCGTCCAGGCCTCCGACCCTCCTGATCCCCACCGCCCGGCCCCGGTCCTCTTCCTCCTCTTCCTCCTCGCCCTCCGCCTCCGCGCTCGGGCTGGCCCCCCGCGGCCGCGGTCGGCGTCGCCGGGCCCCCCGCCGCGTGGAAGGAGCAAGCCAGGCGCTCGCCGTGGGGGGTGGGGGCGCCAGCTGCAGCCGCACCCGGCGCGCGCGGTGACGGTCGGCGATGCGTTTGCCTTTCCTCTTGGCCGGGTGCCACGGGAAATCGCCGGTCTCGGTGCCGCCCGCCGCCGCCCTCAGCCGCCTCCTCCTCCGCTGCCTCTCGCCCGACGCCAGCGCCCTCTCCCGCTGCCGCCAGAACTCCTTCAGCGGCGCCAGGCGGCCGTAGCGGCTCAGAGCGTCGTCGGTCAGGCGCACGCTGCCCCGCGCCGGGTCCACTTTGCCCACCTTGACCCGCATGTCCTTCTGGCCCTTGAAGCGGTTGATGATGATGTACTTGATGACGACGGGCGGCTCGCGCCGCGCGGACTTGCGGCGTTTCCTCGGGCACCACTCGTCGTCGTCCTCCTCCTCGCCGGCCGGCTTCTCCTCCCTCTCCTCCTCCTGCGGCCCGCCGTCCACCGGCCACTCCTCCTTCTTGCCGGCCGCCCTCTCTCCCTGGTCCAGCGAGTCCACGTCGTACAAGTAGTCCTCGCTGTAACGCACCTTCCTCTTGGCGCGCAGGGCGTAGTTGGGACGGCCCGAGCCCGTCGCCGGCCCGTTGCCGCCCCCGTGTTTGCCCGCCCGCCGCCTTCACCGTCTCGTACGACGACTCGGTGCCGTAGCTGTCGTCGCTGAATTCCCCGGAGTCGTCGGCCGATCGACCGGCGTCCAGGAAGTGGCTCCTCTTGGTGGGAGAGGCCAGCGCCTTGACGCTCGCGTCGCCCGCCCTCTCCCCGGCGGCCGAGTCCTCCCAGGCTCCCGCCTCGTCCGGTTTGGCCGGCGCGGCGGGCGGCGGGGGACCCTCCGGTGCCCTCTTGGCCGTGCCAGGGCCCTTGCCTTCCTTCTTGGTTGCCGCCGCCGCACAACTGCCGATCACGTTGGGGAAGAAGTTGAACTGGGCCTCCTCCTGAAGAGCGTTGGTCTTCTCCCTGACGTTGTCCTGGAACGACTCGTACCTGATCTTCAGGGAGCACACGTCACTGCTCAGCGTGGACTCGTCGTCGAACATGTAGTTGTCCACCTCCTCCTCGGCGAAGAGGTTGACCGACAGCTCGTTCTTCGGAGCACAGGTCGAGCAGCTCGATTTTACTCTCGCTGATGAACGACTCGAAGTAAGCCCAGTCCTGGCTGGGGTTGGCCAACAGGGCCTCCTCCCGTTGCACTTGTCCATCAGCAAGCCCTCGTAGTAGTGTTTTCTGCGCCATGTCCTCCGACTCGCTGTCGGATTTCTCCACGTCCCGTTTGTCGGCAGTCCTAGACTTGTGGACGGTGAAGCTGAGGAGCTGGTCGGAGAGCAGCTGATCTCCGTAACGCCCGCCCTCGCCGGTGCTCATGCCTATATCTGACACGGAGCAGCTCTCGCAGTCGCGGTTCATGTCACCTATCTTCATGCTGATGCCGGGCTCCGCGTCGGCACTTTCTTTGGATTCGATGAAGCAGCCCAAACAAGTTCTGCTCTGTTGCATCAAACAATCCCCGGCCAGAGACGAGATGCCTTGGGCTCCATGTAGGTGAATGGGGCTTTGTCGAAGTCCTCGGGGACCGACAAGTAACTGGCACCCTTTGTCACACAAGACGTCAGCGAGATGGCGTGAGCCGAGGAATCGTTTGAAGTGTGCTCAGACACGTCGGCCAGTCTCAGTGGGGAGGGAGGGTCCAGAACACAGGGGTCCTTTGATGTCGCTGCCGGCGGCAGTGTCGGCGGAGGGGGCTGCGGCAGAGCGACCCCGTGGCCCTCCTCGCTCTCCTTCTGCGAGGCGGCCGAGGGCAACCCAACCACTGCCTCGTCCGCCCCGACATAAGGCTTCACGGTAATCCCTGTGTGGCATGGATCTATGGGATTGGATTGGATTGGATTGGAGCAGGGGAATGGGAAGGGGGAAGTGTAAAGGGAAGAAGAAGAAAGTTAGAACAATTTCAGTGTCGAACCGTTGGGAACCTTGACCCCTTTTCTTTACCCAACAAAATGACTTCCTGTAGGGATATTAACGATAAATAATGATCGATGCAGCACTAATGGGGTCATGACCGCTCAAAGGTCCTCATCCTTGCCTAGAAATTGCTGCCATTTGCTGTTTCATTCAACACAAAACCCACGATTATAATATAATGATGATAATCCTCGCATTGGTTATAGCACCTGTTCAACATCTTCTAGACGTCTCAAAGCGCTTCCAGAATATACTGTAAAAGTGAATTGACTGCTGTACATTTGTGAGCGATACGCGGCAGCCAATTGTGCACAGCAGCGTCCCCCACGAACAATCGTGGATTGAAATGACCAATTTATTGTTTTTCGAGGGCGCGGTGCATTATTAGGTGCATGTGCGTGTGTGTGTGTGTGTGGTGTGCGTGTGTGTTTGTGTGTGTCTGTGTGGGTGTGTGTGTGTGTGTGTGTGTGGTGTGTGTGTGTGTTTGTGTGTGTCTGTGTGGGTGTGTGGGTGTGTGTGTGTGGAGTAAGGAAACTTGCCCAAGATTTCGCCCTGCCAGAAATTGAACCCAGGTCTCTCGCTTGTAAGGCGAGTGCTCTAACCACTGAACTACAGTTGCTTCACCTTACACAGTATATCTTATGAAGCACTTTGGAAACATCCCATGGGGAAAGAGGCTACTATAGCAAACGTGAGGATCATTATCATTATTATTATTATTCTAGAGTACGAGGAGAGAGAAAAAAACCTCAGCCGCAAACACCTTTCGCCATAAAGCAGAACAGATTTCCCCCCCATCAGCCGGCTCGCGCGAAAGATAAAAGACATTAAGGGCCAGTGAAATGGCCACGGTGCATTCGCTCGTTCTCTTTGAGACGATGGCTCTAAGGTGCCACGATTTGTAGGCAGCGCACATCACCCACAGTCTTATTTTAACTACGCCGTTCGAAGGCTCATTCCGCTCCGTGCACTCAGTGTCACATTTCCTTTGATGAAGGTTAAGCGCCATCATGTTACTGCGTTTGTTAAGTTTGGTGTGTGTGTTTTCTCTCTGTCCCCGCGCGCTTATAATTACAGTGTAATTTCATCTGCATCGTTTAATTCCCATTTATTTATATTTCATTTTCGCCTGCCACTCTTAAAAAAAAAAACAATTTAGCTTCGCTCCTCCTGAGAAAGACAGCGGAATTTAGTTTTCTTCGAACTCGTGCCCCCAGCCAAACCGCCATTTCCTGTCCCTACCCCCGCCCCTCTCCCGCGCCTCTCAAGCCCCCCCCCCCCCGCCCACCCACAGCACACACCACCGCCAATCAAACACCCATTTAACTTGGGGTAGAACGGGGACAATATTACAGAGTGAATTGGGTGGAGGACGCAGGGGAGAGGGAGATTCAGACTGTATTGAGAGAGGTAAGTCTGAAGGTCTGTGTGTGCATTCAGCTGTATCTCAGTGACAGTGGGTGTAAAATTTCACGTTGGGACTTGCGTGGCTGAACAGGTAATCTGTGTCAATGGTGGTTAATTAGGTCATTCAAGGCGAGGAGGTGAAGGGAGTGAGAAAGGGAAGTTTCAGAGCTCGGGGGCGTAGTGGCTGAAGGCATGGCCGCCGATGGTGGAGCGGAGGATTTTCGGAGAGGACAGACGAGGAGGCCAGACCCGGTGGAGCGAAGGCAACGGGTGCTGGTTTGAGAAGAGAGGAGGTCGGAGAGGTCGAGTGGGTGTGGGGGGGGGGGGGGGGGGGGGGGGTGGGGGGGGGTTGGGAGAGCGGTGGGTAGTGGTGGGGTGCAGTGATAAGTGGCTTACCATCTTCATCGACCCCATTAGGTTCCACAGTACTTTGGCTCTGGTCCTGTCCATCCAAGTCTCTTTCTTGTTGGTCGTCCATCAATTGCGCCTGCTAGTCTTCATTCCACAGCTCACTGGTCCCACCCACTCTGCAAGTGCATGTTACAGCCCATGTTACACAAGACACATTGGTTGAGAGGCACATGAACAGCAGCAGCAGCTGTGATGAGAGGAGCAGGAACCACATCCCAGGAGCTGTACCACGAAGAACAACCAAAAGGCTTTTGAGCGAAATAATTAGTCTGTCCCAACGCATTCCCTACTTACCACGAGCTTACCGCTTCACCCACAAATCGTCAATTCACTTGACCCGTATTCTGTGAAGCGTTTTGAGACGTCGATAAGATGTGAAAAAGAAGCTGTATCAAACGCAAGGATTATTATTATTATTATTATTCTCCGCAGCAATTCCCTTGGAATTTAAGACTTGATTGGGAGGGTGGGGGTGGGGGAGAGGGGAGGGGCAGGGAGAGATGGGAGAGGGTACTGGTTAATAAGTGTATTGTCATAAAAAAACCAACACGTGTGTAATTATTGGCACCGCTAATCCCAGCACACGTGAACAAACTTATAATTGTAGCGTTCTATTGCAAATGACATGTGCACCTACCTACCTGTCTGTTTGCCACACCATTTGTGAAACGAATCGGCCACTGGAGAAGTCCAGCCGAATAAAATCAATGTGTTTTTTCTCTCTCACTCTTGAGCACACAGCAGTTTTTCGATGTCACACCTGTTGCAAATGACATCTTTTGTTTTGAGTGTTGGGCGTCACGCTCTGTCAAGCATCAAGCGCTCTGGGACGCTAAGCCTGGGTGCAAGTTGTTGTTGTGCTGCGCCGTATCGCCCGCCCACTGGGCTCAGCAAGCAGGGATTTGCCTTACGTTTGCTTCCACAGCCACCGGAGTGCGGATAATAATCCTCGCATTTCATATGGCGGCTTTTCACGTCTTCCAAACGTCTCAAAGCACAGAATATACTGCAAAAGTGAATTGACTTTTTACTGTATATATTTTGTGGGACAAACGCGGCAGCCAATTGCGAACAGCAGCGTCCCACCACACATAAACTTGGATTGAAAACGACCAATTTTATTATTATGGGTTTTTTTTTGGGGGGGAGGGATTATTATTAGGCGCGTGTGTGTGGAGTAAGGAAACTTGCCCAAGATTTTTGTCCTGCCTGGCCTGCCTGGATTCGAAACACAGGTCTCACACGCTTGTAAGGCATGTGAACGCTCTAACCACTGAGCTCCACGAGCTCCACAAAGTGTAGTTATTCGGGTGAAGCGCAGCATCGAATGAGAGGATCATTATAATAATAAATGAGCTATCCATGTTCTGTCTGCAAGGCTAACTACTACACTCGATGCCAATTTAGTATGTAACACTCGCATGATGGTTCAACGTGAGCACTGAGCTCAACTATAAATTTAAGAAGACTGCAAACCAAAATATATCTTCCCTCACTGGGGGAAAAGAAACGCCTTGTAACAACGAGAAGCCAGAACCCTGTTTGGCATTGAGTTTAGCAGTTCATGTCTCAGAAAAAAGGCAGCTGCGTTCAGACACTAATTTCCTGCATTAACACTGGTCGCACACACTTCTGCTTTCACGCATTAGGGGGGCTGGGGCTGAGCTTGCTCCCAAGCCATCGAACGATAACACGCTGGTGTGCAGACTGGGATTGTGTCCCAGTGTGGAGCTCCTGTAGTCCTCAGTGGTTAGAGCACTCGCTCGCCTTACAAGTGTGAGAGACCTGTGTTCGAATCCAGGCAGATCAGGATGAAACCTTGGGCAAGTTTCATTACTCCACACACACACACACACACACACACACACACCTTATGATAATCCCTCAAAACAATAATAAAACATTTCAATCCACGACTGTTTGTATGGGGACCCTGCTGTGCACAATTGGCTGCCACGTTTCGTGCACAAATATACTGTCAAATATTCACTTGACAGTATAGTCCGTGAAGCGCTTTGAGACGTCGATAAGATGTGAAAAGCGCTGTATCAAATGCAAGGATTATTATTTCTATTATAATTATTTATTAGTATATTGTGTCAGGCCCGCCCATTGGCAAAGGCAAAATGACATACTGATACCAGCCAGTTTTATCCAGCACCTGCCAGGTTGGATCACGGGGGAGGAGGAATAAGCACTCCACAGAAAACAGCAGCTTATACAATTTAGATTTAA